>CM067478.1:26804443-26822162 GCA_034552555.1 Semaprochilodus insignis | reverse complement strand
ATTTCATTCCAATTCCAATTTCAATTCCAAAATACCCAACCTTTGTTTCTCAAATAAATTGATTAGCATTCAGATTACTCTTACTTGTTTTGCCCCAGTGTTCCAAATAACCACTCTGACTGCTTTGATGACGTGATGAATATTTAGTCTGGGCTGTATAGCAGTGCTAGGTTGAGACTACTGTCTGTTAGGAGCTGTTAGAGGGAACTCAGCGCTTAGTTCTTGGCTCAGTAGTGCTCTGGGATTCATCTTCAAGTGCATCCAGAAATTTAGAGATATGTTTTGGATGTTTATTAACAAGGAAAATCGGCATTGGTTGGCCATTTTCTTTGGACTTGTAGTATCATTCTGGAGAATTCTTCATGTAGAGCTTCTTTTGGATGCCTGTCCCATCTAGTGTGGCTGTGCTGACTGAGTGGACTCTATATTTCACTCTCATATGGTGCAGTGGGCTGCGTCACACCAGATTGATGTAGGAATGTCGATAGTGTAGATTTTCCTCCTGATTTTGAGCTCTGCAGGCTTTTTCCTTTACCACCATAGTAAAACTCACAGATGCAGTAATGATAAAGCTGAGGTAATGTACTACATCGTGTGCTCCAGAGAAGTGCTGCACAAAGAAAACTGGTACCTGTGTGGTTGACAACTGAGTTTCTTCTGGAAGATCTTAACGTTTGTCTTTAGATTTGCTGTCAGGGCCCAGTTCTGGCAGCACTGCTCCGGCAGGTGCAGGTGCAGGTGCTGCTGTAGCCCCAGTGCATGTGCAGCCGGTAGCACCAGGTCATCTGCATAGAGCAGGAATTTTACCCCTCAGCAGTTCTGCATCACTCCTTTTTCTGAGTGAAGAATTCTGTATGTTTGTTACCTAGATTACTTCTCACACAGATTGTTAGAATCCAGTTTGTTTCCTTTCTTGGATTGGTGTTGATCCTGGGCTGCAGCCTGAGCTCAGGACGAGATTGAATAATTTGAGCACTGTCCTCTGTAGCTCAGAAGTGCTGTTTTTAAGCTTTTCATTCTTGTCAGGTTCATAAGCCTTATTCAGATTTTAATTATTTGAGTTTTTGAACCAATTCCTTATGTGTTTTTTGATAATCTAACAGGTTTGAATTGTCTTTGATTGTATTAAGCAATTGAAATTTTTGCATGATCGGATTGTAATGCATTTCCAAAATTTCCAAATTTCACTCTTTTGTGTGAATATGCCTTATGTTTCCTTATTTCGCATCTCACAGAACTGATTTTGGGTATTAGAATCTTCTATTTCTCTGAGAGTTTTGGTTGTATAGTGTTGGTTTTTGATTGGATAGAATGTTTATATTGGCTCAATCTCAGTCTTGTGGTTGTCTGTGTTTTAGATTTGACAGGTTCCTTAGTTCTGTTCTAATTGATTGCCATTTAAAATCAGTCATTCTAATCCCAATGTTTTTGCTCGTTTTCTTTTTTCCTTTGAAGCCACAGCTATAGTAGATGCTTTTTAAATCATTCACAGCCAGGTTCACACTGCTCTTATTATTCTTAAAATGCTTGTTAACAAAGTTAGTGATCTCTCTCTTTCTTTCTTTCTGTTGATTTGTCTCTATGTCAGTGCCTCTGTGTTTCTTTCTCTCTCTTATTTTCATGCACTTTCTCTCCATTTCACTGTCTCTCTTTATTCCAAATTCACCTTCTAAATCTTTCTTTCTCTTTTCTCTTATTTCAATCACAGGTGACCCTCTCTGATGTCTTATTTTTTTCTCTCCTTCCTTTCTCACGCTTTGTTTTGGCTCGTTTTTGTATCTCCCCTCAGTATATTGCTCTGAATGAAATATGAAATTCACTTGAGCTAAAGCTACATCCTCAGACACTCACTAGCAGATACATTGTTATACACAAGGAAAAGAGAAGTCATTTCAGTCATTTCATTTTACCCCTAACCCCATCCATACTTATTTAATTTGACCTAAAATGATTATGGCTGTCAGATCGATTTTACTCAACTCAAAAATAATAATGATCAGTAAATAAATACATGAATTAATTAGCTAATTTATTAACCTTCTATTATGTACCTTCTTGATGAATCTTCAATTAGTAGCAGTTTGTGTGATAAAGCATATTTTATATCCCACTTATATACATTCTTTTTTTTAAAAAATTTAGACACCCCAGTTAAGTTCCATGGTTTGTTGATTTCCTAAGTGGAGCACTTAAAACACTGCATAGTTTAAAGCACAACTGTTTATTTGCTGAATTTAACATACTGGAAAACAAATTAGCAGCTTTATTGTGTTGGTTTTTTACAAAAAGTCAAGATCATTATATTTGATAATGACAGTTCTACCTAAAACTAGTTTTATATTTCCTTTACAGCAAAAACACTGTTAGTATTTTGTGCCATTTGTTACATGCACAGGTTTCAAAAACACCGTGTACTGAGTACTGGGTGTTCTTTTTGTGTTCCTCCATAATGTTCTTGTTGTTTTTTCACTGTCTAATGGAAGAGGACTTTACACACTGAGATTCTAAAGGCATGTTTAGATCTCTTAATAGTGTTTTTGCAGATGTCAGTGCTGAAGAACTGGATTCTTTTGACGCTGTGGTCTTCTCAGTGAAGGCTGCCATGAATATATGATGTAGCTTAGTAAAGTTCTTTTCCTTCATCAGCCTTAAAATTTGTGTATCTGTTTAGCATTCTGTCTCTCTCTGTCTCCCCCGTTTACCTCTCCTGTGTTACCTCCCTACCTGTGGGTGGGTTTGCATTTGCCTTGATTCAAAAGGAAACCCCCACTGTGTCCTTGAAGTGGGAAGTTGAGATCATTTTCAGGAAAAAAAAAATCCATAAAGTTGTTGCTCTCATTCTGTGTCTGTCTCTTTCTATCACTCTTTTTTCCTGTATCTTTCTCACTCACGGTCAAACACTCACAATCTACCTCTCAAATGAAAATGGTTTACATTATCTGGCCATTTCTAGATTAAAACATGTTTATGAATTCTTTGTAATAAATTTGTAATAAATGTTCTGCTATATTTTATTGTATGTTTGGCATATTTAGTGAACTTATGTTATATTTCTTATATTACAACATATTATATTTATGTATTTATTTATATTTATATTTATATTTATATTTACAACAGTTTTACAAGTTTCTTTTTTTTCACTTTGTCATAAAAAGTTATTTTAAAGGGTCTATATGGTTGAATTTTTAAAGAGTTTGATGTAGTAGCCTAGGTAGACACAGTTAAAATTTCAAAACTTGTTGTTTGCTTTCTAGACCGTACAATTGCATAGAAACCAAGCTGCAAAGAATTTTGTGTTTTCGTGAAAAAAAAAAAACACATTCCCTTACAGTACTGTGCAAAAGTCTTATGCATCTGAGAAAATCATACTTAAAAAGCTATATAATTGGGCAGTAAGCATTGTTTGCTCAGAACTATACTAATATTAGTATAAATTAAAATAACATTAATACAGTAAGTAGTAATTTTAGGGACGTTAATGTTTTTCTTCTCAATGATATGCAGTTTTAATTACAGTTAGCATCCAAGACCTAGTTGGCTCACTTTATCCTTGATTAAATTAAACTGGGTGTGCTGGTGGTGCAAATGATCGAATTCAGTGGCTTGGGGTGTGAACAAAAGACATTGACTTTTTTGAAAACATGACTGAGCTAGAATTTATAGAGTTCAGTGTCTGGATGTCCTGTTAAGTTCACTTCAAGAGCACAATGGGCAATTCTGAAAAAAAGTGTGAACCTGATGATTGAAACAGAATTCAAAGAAAACCCAATCAAAAAAAAGCATATGTCTTCCAAGAATGTACGTCATCTGCTGTGTGATGTTAATACAAAAAGACAAATGATATGATCATAAAAAGTCTTACATAATGTAAGCTGACACCTCTAATGTTTAAATTCCTTCAGGTCTTACAGGGTGGCTTAGCTACCACTGAGATAGCAGTGCACAGGCAGCATAATTTAGCTTGTTTTTTCTTTCTCTTGACTTAGTAATGCTACTTTTTTTCAGTGTTAACAGAAAACATCTTACATAGTGCTGCTTTAAACAGTTTGCTTAGATGTCTAACACTTATGCATGGCACAGAGCATCCAAACAGAACTGAGATCATTTACATAGCCTTTGGAATTCTTTGGATTTCTGCACTCATCTGCACTACAGCTCACAATGACAGACATACACAATTTAACTAAACTAATTTCATGCAAACAGTTGTACTTATCTTTCATTGAGTACATTAAGTAACACCCACAGTGCGGGCTAGAAAAAGTAAGTGAACCTCTGTGTAAATGACTTCTCCAACAGCCATATTGGCTGAAGGTGTTTCAATGAAGGAGATGAGATTGGAAGTTAAATAAGGGCATCACACAAAGCTTGCTTACTGATAAATCTGTTCTTCCCAATAAAAATGGAGGACCATGAACAACTTCTCAGAAGCAAGATCTCAGAAGATGTGTCATAGAGACACATGGAGCTGGAAAAGGCAAAAAGGATTGCGGAAGTCCATCAGTCTGTGGTTAGATTGTCTATATTTGGAGAAATATCACGACTGTTGCTACTCTCCCTAAGAGTGGATCACTCCAACAGCACAACAGCCAATCCTGAAAGAGGTGCGAAATATCCCAAAGTTAACAGCAAAAGACCTAAAGAAGACTGTAAAACCCTTTGTTTATGTATCCACTACTAGAAAATCATTAAACAAGAATAGTGTTCATGGAAGGACAGCAGGAAATAGGCAGCTGCTGTTCAATAGACAAATGAGATGAAAGTGGAGGGTTTCACACTATGTTTGGAGGGAAAAAGACACCCCACACCCACACCAACACCAGTACATCATCCCAGCTGTGAAACTGTGAACTGCGGAGCAATATGGTTTAGGGCTGTTGTGCTGCCTCAGGGCCTAGACGCCTTGCGATCATTCTAAGATCATCTTACAGGAGAATGTAAGGGCAGCACACAAGTAGAGAACGTTTGAAAAAAAGATTTGTGTTTTGGAATGGCCGAATCAGAGTCCTGACCTTCACCTCCTTATCCATATGCTATGGTATGACCTGAAGATGGCTGTGCAAGAAATGTATCCCAGAAGAAAAAGCATGAACTGAGACACACTTGGCGTGTTGGAGGTGATAGGAGGTTATTGAATTCAATGGTTTACTTTTTGGTAGCTTGCACTGTGGATGTCACTCATTGTGCTCAATAAAATACATGGAATGTACAACTGTTTGTGTGTTAATAGTTTAGTTTAGATAGTTTAATAGTTTAGATCTTGTTTGCCTGTAATTTTGATCAGATCACATTTTGTCAATGCAGAAATTTCAAAGGGTTCTCTTAATGTTTCTTTGCAACTGCATATCAGTTTGTAATTTAAAAATACAGGATATGGGCCTTTTAAAGGAATTATTTTTGAATTAGCATTGGAACGAAATATATGAATATATGAAAAATCAGTGCAAGTCTGTCTCTAGTATGGGTCAGCAGCTGAAGTCTGGTCATGCCCTTTAGCTTGTTGTTGCAGTAGTAAAATTCTGAACAGGGTAAAGGTCTAAACACAAGACTGACCACAGTGCTTAAAGGCAGAACGATGTTTATATTTACACTCAGTGACCTTTTAGTAGGACTAAAGAAGGAAACAAGTAGGCTAAATGCTCTCTCTGTCCTCTCTCTCTCTCTCTCTCTCTCTCTGTTTCTCTCTTGCTTTCTCTCCTTTCTGTCTCTTCTCTGTCTTGCTTTCTTTCTCCCTCTATCTCTACATCTACATTTCTTTTTTATTCATTCTCTCTCCTGCCTTTCATTCTCTTCTGTTCCTTTTTCTGTCATTCTGTCTCTATCGGCACAATCTTTTTTTCTATTTGTTCGTTTTCTTTCTTTCTTTCTTTCTTTCTTTCTTTCTTTCTTTCTTTCTTTCTTTCTTCTGTGCTTTTTCTCCCTCCATCTTTTCTCTCTCCTTCTGTCATTTAGTTTCTGTCTCTTTCTCTCACTGTTTTTCTGTCTCTTTGTCTCTTGCATTGTGTGTTCTGTATTTTTTGTTGCTGTTCTTGTTCTTGTTTACAGTAAAAGCTCCTCTGTCTGCATGACACCAAACTCATTCACCTATTTCTCCATACCCACTATCCTCTGTCTGACGTCATCAGGACTTATAAATTGGGATAATGCCTGATACAGAAAGCAGCATACAAATAAAATTGAAGTGTATATATGTTGTGCATAACTTGTCATTACTAAGCTCATGTAAGCTATTCAGTGGAAAGGAGGAGGTCAGAGCTGAATAAACTCTGACACATTTTGCATTCCAAAAAAGTGGATGCATGCTGCTAAAGAGTGTCACAGTGGAAGACGAGGGCTACAGTCCAATTATTATGAAGAAATGGGAATTGATGATAACATGATAAGAATATTGAAGACGATCAAAGAAAGACTTTCAGAGCTGTTTCCACTTTTGCCACTGTAATTGTTTCCCCACTCAGCTAACTTGCTAAATATATTCAATACAGTATATGGTACAGTGAAAACCTTGCTGTAATGTCTCAAAATAATGCAGCATAATAAAGTGCACCCACCAGCTGACATCCCCTCATCCTCCCCTTACAAGAAATGACATAAAGCTGGTGGTGGGTCAGTAACGGTCCCCCTGTGGGCTGTCTGAGGAAGTGGTGTGTGTGTATGTGTCTGGGCTGTGGCGTCAGTGCTGATGGCTCTGATCCCCTATGATATTGCCTCACTCCCTCTGGCTTCTCTCTTTGTGCTCTCCAGGGCCTGTTAAACATCCCCGCACTGCTCTAAACACAACACACTGTGCTCACTTTTTACCAGACAGCAGGTCTTAAGCTGCTAACATGGTATAGCCTTAATAGAGCTCTTGATGAACCCACTTGAAGTTCAGGGGATGGTGAATTTGGAGAGGTGGTGGGCACTTAAAATCTATAATATATAAACAGACATCATCCTACCATTATTGTTAATAGCTTTTCTGCCAGATGCTGCACGTGAGAATGTGTGTGCGCATGTCAGTGTTAGTGTGTGAGAGAGACATACACTGGAAATCCTAGTAATTGTCTATCGTTTTCTTTTCGATCGTTTTCCAGCATGGGCTTTATTCTTTTGTTCTTTATATTTTGATACTTTTCATGAGGATCGCAACTGCTTACATAATGCATTGTAACCTTTGATGAAAGTATTTATTAATAAGATAATTAGAGTTTTCATTATTAATTTATGACATTATGCATTGCATTTTTCAAATTTAAACAGTGTTATTTTTTATCTTAGTTTTTTAATATCTTAATTGTAATCTTGTAATCTCTTAGAATTTTTGTTTTTATTATTTACAAGTGATGTATACCTCTGTTATAAGAGTTCGAGACGTGTCACATTGTAGGGCTCTGGGAAGTGGGACTGTCTTATCCACATATTGCGCACCATACCAGTCGTGCAGATACTACCATAGCATGCTGTTGGTCGACGGTGGATAGAACAAGGCATTCACCAGCGACAAGAAGGATCTGGGAGACCTACACGAACCACAGACAGAGAACCGACAAACTGTCTGACATGTGACCCAACAGCCATACCTGTGGACATTCAGTGAACACTGATGCCCTCCATCAGTCATCTTGTTATTGCCAGCACCATTGGCAGACGGCTAGATGATGCAGGACTATATGCACAGAAACCTTTTTTACGACGACTGCCCTTAACACCAAATCAGCGTCCCCAAAGACTGCAATGGTGTTGTGGCAGACAGTCATAGAGTGACTCAGAATGCCAACGGGTCATCTTCAGTGGAGATGAATGGCTTGTTGTCATTTGTCACACATCCAGAAGGCCTGCCACAAAATCTGCAGGAACTGTCTGAGAATATTCAAGGTGCATGGGATGGACTATCACAGGACACCATTAGGAACCTCTACAACTCCAGAACGTCAGGCCTAACACCATACCTGAGAGAGACCATTTCTGTAGCTCAATGAATATTACCCATATCAGTATAATTTTTTCATAATTTATTGTTCCTGGTAACCTTTATCTTCCTTCCACATCGCAATCCGACACTTCCTTCACCTGTTTTATATGCAACTATTTTAAGTATATATATACTATATATATATATATATATATATATATATATATATATATATATATATATATACAAGCTTATAGATTTACATAGTATGTGGTGACAAATGATGATACATAATAATGTTGCATAAGCATTTCCCATTAAGGATTTTAAATGTGTTTTTTTCCATTGATATTTATGAATGAAACTGACAGTCTTTGAATACAAAATTCTTTTGATCTTTGTAATCGAAAGAATTTTGTATTTGTATGATTCGTTTGTCACCTTCATAGAACGAAACAAAGTAAGCATTTTCTTTGGCGAAGCGAAAGAGTGAAATGAATGTGTGGTATTGGAAGTTGTTTAGAAGAAAAAAAGAGAGAAGAAACAGTTTGAAACATCTGTTTTCTCTCCTGTGACAGAATGCGGCCCCCATCTTCAATACAGTCCCTACCGCTGATGCGGTAAACGGCATTGGGAATCCTTTCATTGAAAATTCAGCAAATGAATTGGCTGAAGACCACATGAGGCCTGAGCTGTGTTGAATTAGACTGATTGAACACTTCACTAAGCGAGATGACTACTTTAAAGATCAATTTACACATCACACTGTGTATTGATCAAGCTATTTGCAGGCCCAGGGTTCTTGGGGAGAGCATTTCAATTAACTGTACATGAAAACACAACACAGACCTTTTGCTCACTTGGATGAGGAGGCTTACCAGTATTTACTGTTGCTTCACAAGCAACAAAATCATCAGACCAGTCAATTTTGTGTTTTTATCTCCTGTTAGAAGTGTTCATATTAGTTGGTATTGTTTTTAATCGGTTTGTGTACAACACCTAAGACTGTCAAGCTTTCACAAGGTCCCTTTGCACAAACACGCAAACATGAGTCTTGCCAAAAATGATGAAAATGAGGAAATATGATGAAAATGACATGAACATGAGTCATGGTGAAAATGGAAATGGCCTTTTTGTACTTTAGGCACCTGTTGCAGCTATTTACAAAACAGCAAATGCACAGCACCAAAACGAATTACACTACATGGGTAATGGTGTTTCTTTTGTTAGCTGGACTATGGACCTAGTCGATGGGCATCGCTTTGAGCACCTCTGCGTCTGCTTGAGTAATAGCTGGTGCGGTGGAGGGGAGCTCGCAGACGAAATCAATCTGCCGATCAGTTTTGGTATTCTTCTGGAGTCTTTTAGCTGTGAGGGTAATGACCCAAACATGGTCATTATCCACACCAGAGCTTTCCCCAATTTAACTCACTAAAACATTTTAGCTGTTCCAATGGCTGAAGGACATACAGAAGAAGACACACCAGCGTCAATTGTAACGGTTAGGCATTTAGAGCACTTTGGGAATCTTGGGGGTCTTGTGCAGTATGTTTTGTAGACCTTTGAGGTCATAAGTCATTTTGTCATCAACGTTACCAGGTAAAGGCTCTTGGTCTGAGCTGTTTTTTGTCCTTTGTACATTTTCCCTCTAAGTGTCATTCAGTGCCCTGAATTCCAGGTACATTAAACTGTTTAAATGCTAATATTGCTACTTAAAGCTAACACTACTGTGCATATTGATCATTGTTGCCAAGAGAAACATTATTCAGTAACAATGCCAGCAGTCAGTCTAACTGCAGTTTATTCTTTGATAGCTTTAGCTAGAATATGGGCATACCAGTCCAAAAAACTTGGCCACACAAGTAGCTTGTCACAGCCCACAACCCAGTCTGGGTTGTCTTATTTTACTGCTTGTGCATTGTTAGGAATTCCAGATATCCAAACATATGTGTTTAGTTTTCATTTGTGTTAGAATCTATTTAGCATTTTCATAATATACATATGAATATCCTTGTAATTTCAAAGATGCAGCAATATTTGAGGTAAAATATTTGTAATATATCACCTTTGAAACTCATCGGTTAACCAAAGAGCATGACAGAGGCATTTTTTAAAAATGACCTTTATTTTGCCATAGAGAAAAAATCTTTGATCCAGGGCTCATCTGGGCATCATGGCAAACTACATGATGACACAACCTATATGTTTGAGTAAGGTTCTATATATTCTTATGTTGTGGAATTTTAGCTGTTTTATCTCTTCTTTGAGAAGTATTTGTAGATGCAGTATTGCTTTTTTGTATGGCTGTGTCTTGGCAGAAGTTGAAAGAAGAATAGTGGTGTCATCTTTCTGAACTATTTCAGGCTTGCTATCTGAAAATGTTCTGTAAAAGAGGTAATGGGGTCAAGCAGCTGGTTGTTATTATGACCAAACAGGAGAAGACATGGAACAGTTTCAACCATCACACACTTCACAGGCTGACAGGCTGGAGATGCTTATATATTATTCCTTCAGATTACACGTCCCTGAGCTCACAGCTGGACTTTGAACGGAGAAAGACAACGGTGCTCCTGTATAAAGGCATTTAACTTGAGTCCTTAAAGGACAGTTCCAGACATTTTTCAACATTTTCTAGAGTTTGCTTTGCTTGGCAGATAGCTGTAGATTGGGAGCGAGAATGTGCTTGGAGTAACAGATGTGTGCAGGGTCACAGTCTGCTCAGGCCGAAGTTTGAATTACACTGTAATAGGCTCTAAATCAGTCGGTCTTAATCCCAGGCTGAGGTGATCCCCATACGCTGCGCAAGTGTAATGTTTTCCTGTTCACTCCATGAATCAGGACCCGATAACTGGCTGGGCCAGGTGCGTTAGATCTGGGTAAACGCAAAACTAAAATTCAGTATCACAGTATTCTCCAGATACAACAGTGTATCACAATACCATAGGATATTTAAACTCACCAATTTCCTGGTATGAAAGTTTAAATTTGCTTTGGTCTGGAAGTTCTGTGAGCTTACTTGAGTGCAAGTCTCAAATCAAACGAAATGTCTTAACAATTAATTTATCATGTTAAAAACAATAAAAAATAATATTTGATCACATGGGCCTTCTGATTTTAACAGAACCATAGCTTTTCAAAACCATAGCTTTAACAGAAATTCAGCTTTTCTTTGTGGATAGTAGCAAAATGTATGTGTAATCAGATACATGGCCTGTTAACTGGACTGTTTTATTATGCTCATTGTAAATGTATACTAACCATTAGTTTGCACAGTTCTGGAAATGTTAACCAGCCACAAAACAATTTACAGCCAAAGACTTATATTGCAGTTTCTGAAACCTTTTAAAATTGCTGAAACAAAAAATCTATGTAGTGGTGTGACACTATAGTTCTTATACTGGTACAGATATACTGCTACAGAACTGTACAGCATGCTGTAAAAAATGTAGTGGTCTCACTATCGATTTGTGCAAAGTCAAAGAAAGATCCTACCAAAGCTGAAACTTTCTCACATTGCCTTTTTCTTGTGTGTACGTGTCTTTACAAGAAGCATTCCTGACATGCCTGCTAAAGATTATGCACCGTGTGATGTATTTTACTAACAGGCAACGTTAGCTTTCAGACACACTTAGCCACGTTAGCATTGTTGTGTCAGACTCTCTTGTATTTTGTAGATCAAAGGCCCGCACAAGCATTTCTCTTTCCATTGGAATATTTCCTGTGGCATAGACCACCTATACTAAGTCATGAGAGTTTTTTTTTTCTTTTAGAACATGCAAGCACTGTTTGATCCACCTCTTGGATCTGCAATTTGTAATGATGCCTTTGCAAGGAGTTAAGCATTTACTGAACATATTGAATTGCTGTAGTGTTTGTGTTACATCCAAGAGTGCTGAATGCAGGAATATGCATTTTTCTTTCTGAGGCCTTGATTTAGATGAAAAGCCCAGGCGGATTGCCCATTCTGCCCAACAACGCATACAAGCATACTCACACACACACACACACACACACACACACACACACACACACACTCTCACACACCTTCATAGGTGACAGTTCATGTTTACTGTCATCAGCTTTTGCTTGTGTCGAAATCATTGAAGCTGTAGAATCTCTCCAGAGAAAAGTATGATTGTAGTGCCCTCTCTCTCTCTCTCTCTTTCTCTCTCTCTCTCTCTCTCTGTTCTCTTTCTTCATCATAACATAATATGAAGTATGACATTCTGTCAAAATGAAAGCATTGTTTTCTGTTGAGTTATGATACCTGCGAGGCTCTGCTCACAGAGATTAGCTCATGGCTGTTTAGCTAACCCGATAGAACAGATGGCCTGTCCAGTCGCCTGCCATGTCAATAGATATTGTGATGTTTAAGCCCCTCAAATGGATGGAGGCCCTAGAGAGGCTGCCTGTGGCTGCAGTTTTTTGGCCCTGTATTGTAAAAAAAGCATTTTTCTTTTCCTCAGGACCCTTGTGACATTCGAGTGGTCCTATTTTTTCTTTCTTTCTTTTTTTTTTTTTTTGGGGGGAGGGGGGTTGGGGGGGGGGGGGGGTTGCTTTTACGCTGCAACATTAATGATAGTGACCTAAGTTTGAACTCCTGCTGCCACTGCACTGTTTCCCCTCCAAAGTGCAGCCAGGACTGTTTGTACAAAGTGCCTTCAGAGTGTCATGTTTCAAACAGACGGAGCGTCTGTCATTAAATAATTTATTCATATAAAGATGTCTTGACACATGCCATTTAATATTAATGGATTAAAAAAGCTGGCATGGAGGAATGTCTGACACAAGAAAGTAGAATAAATAGAATTGTGTATTTTAGAATCTGTTAGGCAACATTTTTCTTTTCAATGAACACACATTTTGATTTAGCGTTAAATTTGATAGAGCTCACAGCTGTTTTCTCTCAAATCTTTATATTTGATAACTCATAGAAAAATGATGAATGGTATTCCCCTCACACAGTGGGTCTGGTTTCAATTAGTACCTTCTAGAAGCTACGGGAAGGGGCTAATAGCCGGACAGAAAAATGACATATTACTCCAAATTATCCTGCACGGTGTTTTGATAACCTTACTCAAACACAAGTGTGGTATTCTTTTGTGGCTTTGCTTCGTGCTTTCAGTTCGGCTCTCATAACAAATCTTTGGGATTTAAGTGGTGGGCTGAAAAATTAGTTGAGTGGATGTGTCTTTGGGGAATGCCGAACCTGGGCCGGATTTCGCAGCACGCCTTTTTCATCTGTTTTTCATTTCTCTGCCCCATCAAGGACAATGCAAAGATGTGCAACTCGATATTTGAAGGTGAACAGCAGCTATTTTTGGCTGAATCTTAACTACAAGTATATTAGGGAATAAAACTGCACAGAACACTATTTGTATAAAGGCCATACATGTTTAACTGTACCAGTTTTGGGGTTCAGGGCTGCACACAAGTTTTTTTTTTTTTTTTTTTTGAAAGTGTGCATCACTCAGAATACCAATTTATTGAGTACAGCGTACTTGAAAGGTCCTGGTGCCTTTTTTTACAATTGCATGGTTTACATATGATGTTGGTGGTCCACTTGGTAGATGTAAATTCAGAGATGACAGCTCATCTGCTGCTGCACAGTTTGTGTTGGGCATCATTTAGCCCTTTATCAGTTGTCACAGGATGCTGTAGGCTGGATAGTTTTGGTTGGTGCTTCTATAAGGTTGGTGGACCTAATAAAATGGAGTATGTAAGGAGCAGTATATGAATAAGTATGTATATTTAAAATGTCCAGGGACTATTATATGCTACCATTATAAAGTTGTTTTGCTTAAACTGTGACTACAGATTGACACTGCTAGCCCATGTATAACATACATTATAATATGCAGCCATTGCAGTATGTAATGTGGTAAAATGAGTCATGTATCTTGTATTAGCGAGGCAGTATGGTGCTTTCTTGCATCATTTGAGCTGGAAAATGAGGTGCAAATTAAGTTTATTATGGTGAAGGAGCTATACCTGAGAGCCTGTCTTAAAAACGTGTAATGCCAAAATTCTACCATGCCCTGACTGACTCTTCTAATGGGGTATGGTTGTGTAGAGTAGATGAACCGTGTGTCAGGGAATAGTGTGGTACAGTTAAAGCACTTATTTCACATCTACCTCGTCTAATACAACACAGCATTCCCCAACATCATTACAACCCCCCAGACAGCCATCAGTGCACACAGGAAAAGTTGGCTGTGGGGGAAATTAGATGGTGTGGTTTTCTCCTCCTGCTTCCTTGCTATTTTTTTCCCTTTTTTTTTGGAGGGGAATGGGGGGGCTAAATACCTGATTATCCTACATTTAGGAGCGTGGGGGAAAAAAGCAGCTGGATTGTAATCAATCCTTTTAAAAATCACAGCGTGCGCGCCGCTCCTCTTCTCTGCAGCAGGATAAATGTGACACGGGGGCCCCCATTCCACTCCCCTGATGAATCACTCCCAGCTTAATGATTACGGGAATTGTCATCGACTGATCATCAGTCTCCATTTATTTCAAATCAACGTCAGGAGTTTGTACGGCCCGGACGAGAGTGAGAGAGAGAGAGAGCGTGTGTGTGTGTGTGTGTGTGTGTGTGCATTTTCTCTAGATTGCCTCTGCTCATCTACAGCTCTCTACACGAGGTCATGTATCATACGTGTCTCTGTGTTTGTTTGTGTATGTGTGTCTATGTGTGTGGGTGTTTGAAAGATAGTAGAAAAAAAAACTAATGGCTGTGGCTCCTAGGGTGTTTCCGTTTTAGTGGCCCGGCTGTAGGCCACATCTCGACCCCATCAGCAAGCACAAGCTGTTCCTCACTCCAAGCACTTTCCAAAATTGACAATGCAGGGTTACAATGTGCCACGCTGCATTCTGGGACAACATTGTCATCTGTTGAGGAGCACAGTGTTTATTGTTTGCTTTGCACTAATGCAGAAAGTAAGGAAGATAGAGGAGGGACAATGTCAGGACACCTAACTCTTTAGCAAAAACATCACCTTCTTTCTATAGGATGATAACCTTTTGTTTGCTCTTCAATATTGTTGCTATTTAAAGGAAGAGGCAAGCCAATTATAAACCAACTGAAACATTTTAAATTATCAGGATTTCCACAGGTTTTAAATATCTTCCACCATATCCTTGTCAAATTTACAGTAGCATGTTAGAACTTGCTCTAACCTACAGTTATTACAATTTACTGTAACATAAAGTAAAGAAGTGTCATAATGCACGGCTTAGTACAGGAGTCACAGAGAACTTTTCGGAGTAACAACCTCAGGCTAATACAGTAAACGCACAGAGCCAAGATGACCCCATGATGTTGGTACCTCTATATTCATTGCTTATGTGTGCTGATTTTAAATGAGCATGGCTAGGGTAAGTCTACATTTAGCACTATAATGCATCGTTAAAATTCTATTAATGTGTTTACATAAAAGTACACACATACATTATACAGTGTCAGGGCCTGAGGTTATATATACAGAGCAAAAGTGAACTGTTGACACCTGTGATTTCATTGAACAGCAGATGTTAATTTGCTCAGAAAAAAACACTAGTACAATGAATACAAATAATATTAATTCAATAAATACTGATTTTATGTATATTAATGTGTTTCTCCAAAACTCACATTATAACATCCCAGTATTAATTGAGCTTACCTGGCAACACCTGGTTTGGCTAGGATAAATCTGTAGCCAAACTTTAGCTGCGTTCATTCCTTTTTTTATTTGTTCTAGTGTTATTATGTTTTTACAAGTACAAAGACACATATATATATCCACATACATATATATCCACTGGATATGCACTTTGTAGTTCTGCAATTTCAGACTGTAGTTGTAGAATCTTTTGCCCTTTTTGTACCCGTGACCTGTTGGACCCCTTCAGGATACAAATCAGCTATTTTGTGGGTGGCGGATCCTTCTCAGCATTGCAGTGACACTGATGTGGTGGTGGTGTGTTAGTGTGTATAGTACTGGTGTGAGTGGATCAGAGACAGGCAGTTCACCAACCAAGAGTATTCAGATAACAGCGTCCTATGGGCAGCATCCTTTGACCACTGATGAATCACCAGAGGATGATCAACACAAACTGTGCAGCAACACATGAGCTATGTCTCTACATTGCATCTACAAGGGGGGGCCAACAAGGTATAAGTGGACAGTGAGTCCATACAGTGTTTTTAAAACTCCAGCAGCACTGTCCTCCATTTGTACCAGCACATCACACACTAACACACAACCAGCATGTCGCTGCACCCTAACACACAACCAGCATGTCACAGTGTCACTGCGGCGCTGAGAATGATATGCCATCCCATTAGTAGTAGATATATAGATATATAAGTATATTCACACACACACACACACACACACACACACACACACACACACATACACATATATATATATATATTTATAAAGCATAGTCCCAGACATGTTTTAATAAAATAATTTAGTTCTGAAAACACAAATAGACAAACCAGGACATACACATGCATCTTGTGCCTTCTTGCTGTTGTCTTCTCTCTTGTTCTGTTATATGAGGGCGGTAGTTAATATCCACAGCTGAGTCCACTGAACTGACATTAGGCAGACTCCCAGGTGTGTGTACTTGAGGGATGAGCTAGATTAAAGCGAGAGGTCGTCAGACAGCGCTGTTTTCCCAGCTGCCCCACTGCACTTCTGACCCTTCTGCTCAGTGCCTCATGTCATGACTACGTCGCCCACATATCCCATCCGCCAGTCAAAAACTGCCCCTTTGCTTTATTAAGTGGCCTATGCTGGCCATGCTCATCAAATACACCTAAACCTTAGTGTATGGTTGAGCTCCTGAAAGTGGCTTATTTAGGTTGGGTTAAAGTTACATAGGCTGCTGCTCAGAAAATTGGCCTTACAAATTTAGAAGCTTTTGTCAGTTTGCTAGATCATACAACTAACTGCATTGTAAATTACGTTATGAACTGCATTTAATTTGATTTACATTCTGTATTGACAAGTTCCTAAGTAAGAAACACAGACTAAGACATGCTTTCTCCGGCCACTTTTATGAGGTGCATTTACATTATAAATGCACCTAACAGGCTGCATTACATTTACAGACAACTGTTGTATTCAAACATTTTTAGCTGTGTTATGTCAACCTTTACTAGCCTCTCTTTTGACCAAAATTCAGGCATTGGCTACTTTTAATGTACATTTAGAAATGCATTTGGAGTTATGCCTTTGTGTCACCTCTTCACTTTATATAGAACTTTTGGATGAGATTTTCTTGAAAGATAGTGTTTAAATGCATCGTAAATATATGAAGTAATAGGAAGTAAATATTTTTGAAGCATGTCTGAATAACTAGTTGTTCTCTAAATATACTGTCAGCCATTGTCTGTTCAGGGTAAACCACAGAAAAAGTCTCAATGGTTAGCATTACCATTTAAAATTGTAATTATCATTAAAACGGTGCTTTAAAAACTCCACATTATTTTCATGCTGCCGAGACCTCAAACATTCGGGCTAATGATTAATGTATAAAGAAACATACAGGGCACTTGTTGCACCTGCTCCATGTTTGAAGAGATTTAAAAAAAATAATCATAGGAGAATGAGGTTGCAGTATCAAAGAAAACCTCAAACTCTGAAAGCAAAGTTTAAAGAGACCAGGTCTGCAAACCAAAGAAGTGACTGAGGTTGAATAACTTGATTTCTTATTTGCCAGCTTCTTGTTCAGATTTTCTCTGATGGTGATGAACAAGAACCTGGTGAATAGGAAGCCAACTTCAGCCTCATATTAAAATGTCTATATATATATATATATATATATCAT
>CM067478.1:26702263-26785565 GCA_034552555.1 Semaprochilodus insignis | reverse complement strand
TGGGGTTTCTGACCTGAGCTAAGCTTTGCCTACTCTTGGCTGCTCAATTTAGAGTAGTTTTGAGTTGCTGGCTTTTTTCTGAGATGACATAATGAACATCTTTCTTAGAGTAGAATTTAGCAGTTTGTGGCCATAAATAAATGAATTATTGTCACCGACTGGCACATAGAACTAACCTAGACTTCCTCTTTCACTATATCAAACCTACATATGGAAGCTCATCACAGGTTACAGTCAAAAACTTGCCGCTTAAGTCTTGAAAACTACCTTGTTCCCTTGATGACTCAGGTGTGCATATCTCTTTATGGCACCTCCGTGGCTCAACTGTACAGCTACAGCAGTTAAAACGACCTCTGGGTCTAGTGGTTCTGTTGAGAGAAATTTTCTGTTATGACTGCACTAATTTTAAATGAGTGCAGTCATGGCAGTATGGAAATTACATGCTTTTCCTTTTTTCGTGCCCTTTTTTAGGATATTGTGCAAAGTTAACATTTATTTCTGAAATATTAGAATAATTCCTCATACTGCATTACAGTCTATTCCAAAAATACTACAATAAAGTAACTTATTTTTGTAAATCATCAACGGAATATAAATGCACAAAAAACTGCCAATCCATGCCATAAATCTGTAATAAAACACTCTGCAATGGTTGCAACACATGACATTTGGTCGTACCACATGATGTTTTTTAAGTTCAATCCAAATTTACAGGCACATAATTTGACCGCCTAAACAAAATAAGCTAGCTTCCTACAAAAAGAAATGATAAATATTTTAATCAAATGATATATTAGTAGTAATATTCATTGTTTTTTGAGGTTATAGACAGTAGCAGACAAAGTTTGTTTGTATATTATGATGGAAATAAAAATAAAAATACTTTGCAGTTTTGTACAGGACTACAAAACACTTTGGAAATCACACCAAATATGGATGAAAATAAAGATGAATAGATTTAGAATAATTTCAAAGAGGTTTTCGAACTAGCAGTCATGGCTGGACGGTTGCACCATGTGAGATTTTGACTCTTGAAATAACATATATCATAATAATAATAATTATTAAGTATAAATAATATATAATAATATGTTATAAATAACATATAATAATAATTATAATAATAAATAAAAGATACAGTTGTTTTGTGAAATGTTTTTACTAATGTTTTGTGAAAAATCTAAGCGAGTGCATATATGGGAAGAATACCACACATATATGGCATCTTTTTATGCATGTCTGTCATACCTGCTGGCTCGCTTCTCTCTTCTCCATTTCCCATAACCCACCACCCGATGACGTCACTGTCACATGTCCACCATCTCCCAATCCCGTTCCGTTTTCTAGATCGAGTCTCCCGTGTATTGATCACACACCTGTTGTTAATCCAGTGTGTTTGTACAAATACTCCTCTCTCACACTGCTCATTGCGAAGTATTGCCACTCTCTGCTTACTGAGCAGTTCGCTCTGTTATTACTCTTGTTTACTACTGGTTTTGACTTTATTCTGATTCGCTGATTTACTCTTTTGTCGTTGCCCTTTTTTGGTACTTTTGCTGGTATGATTGTCTGCCTGGTTTCGTCACCCGCCTGTTTCTTCACTCTGACTCTGCCTTGCCCTTTTGTTATGTCCGCCTTGCTCTTGTTACTGCTGTGTTTGATTACAAATCTGTTAAATAAACCTCCCCTTGATTTTAGCTCAGTGCTCGTCACAATCTGTTTGTCCATCAACACAGAATACTTCACCGAAAAAGAAGTAGTGATGGCTGAGTTAAAGACCTTCATCAGGCTGTTGGTAATCAGGGTCGGCTGCTTGGTCAACACAACCAGTTGTTTGATTCCCTGACTAGTTCGGTTGGTAGTCTGGCACAGCAACAAATGGAACAACACTCTCAGCTATCTCAGATTTCTGCCAACCTTAGAAATATCTCCTCTCAGATAGCCCAACTCTCAGTAAGTACATCCGCTACTGATCATGCATTAGTCACTCCTCCAACGACTAATCCATTTCCAGTCAGCAAACCAGATAAGTTTGATGGCTCCCCTAATCAGTGGGGTTTTTTCTTGTTGCAATGTTCCATTTACTTTGCTAATTCTCCACCTAGTACCGATAAGTCCCGTATCTCTTTTGTCATTTCACGTTTATGTGGTAAGGCTTTGGATTGGGCCACTGCAGTTTGGGCTGTCTGTGAGAATGATACGTATGGTCATTTCATTTCTGAGTTTAAGTCTGTGTTTGACCATCCCCATGATGGTAAATCCTATGGTGAGCGATTAGTTTAGTGCGTCAAGGTAATTGTTCCGTAGCCGAATATTCACTCGAATTTCGTGCAATGGCCGCTGGTAGTGGTTGGAATGAGCCCGCGTTGCTAACCATTTTTTGCAACGGGCTCAACTCAATATCCTCGTGGAATTGGCTTGCAAAGATGATAGCTTATCCTTGGACGAACTAATAGCTCTATCCATTCGGTTGGAGCAGTTAAAGCATGGGTTTTCTTCTGTTCCCCGTCAGACCTCTTTCGTCTGCACACCCCAGTCAGCCCCACGTGTCCCCATGGCAACATCTAGAGTCCGTCCCGCTCCCCGAGTGACATATGAACCAAATCCTGAGGAGCCGATGCAAGTTGATTCATCTCGGCTCACTCGAGCCGAGAAGGCTTCGTCGGCTTCATGCAGGACTCTGTTTATACTGTGGGGCTGCGGGTCATCTGTTACGGGATTGTCTGTCTCGTCCACGGAGATTGCAGGCATCATACCCGGGACAGGTGGTGAGTAGCCCCACTCCGGGTATGATCTCTAAATCTCTGTTGTTACCAGTCACCCTACGTTGCCAGGGTTCGTCTCATGTGTTTGCAGCTCTAATTGAATCTGGGGCTGAGGGTAATTTTATTCAGGCCCGGATTGCTACTCAATTCCAGATTCCTGTTGTTTCCCTGGACTCACCCCTGAGATTATCTGCGGTAGACGGTGTGGGCCAAGGTGTCATCTCCCAAACCACCCAAACTGTCAAAGTGGACAGTCAGAGGAGTTAAGATTTTTTGTGTTAGACTCCTCTGAGTATGCCATTAATCTAGGACTGCCATGGTTAGAAACTCTTGACCCCCTCATCTCTTGGTCTGATGGAGAGATTTTGTCCTAGTCCTTTTATTGTTTTCAAATTTGTCTTGCTTTGCCTAGTGCTAAATTTCCTTCGGGATCGATAAAGTATCTATCTATCTATCTATCTATCTATCTATCTATCTAGTCTGTCTGTAAATTCTACTACCATAGAAAGTCCAGAGACACTAAATCCTGTACGTATCCCTCCAGAGTACTCTTTTTTTGCAGAGGTTTTAAAAAAAGCCAATGCTACCAAATTGCCTCCATGGAGTATGATGGTGCCATTGAATTAATTGATAATCAAATACCCCCCAAATCACGTGTTTACCTATTGACTCAAGCGGAGGAAGCCGCTATGGAGGAATACATACAGGAGGCTTTGTCACAAAGGTATATCCGTCCGTCCATGTCACCTGCGGCCGCTGGCTTCTTTTCATGAAAAAGAGGGATGGTGGTCTCAGGCCATGCATTGATTACTGAGGTCTCAACTCAATTGCAAACCTCACCCTTATCCGCTCCCTTTGGTCTCTGTAGCTCTCGAACCTCCGCAGTGCTTACAATTTAATTAGAGTTTGTGAAAGAGACGAGAGGAAAACTGCCTTCCTCACCGCTATGGGGCACTATGAGTACAAAGTTATGAGCTTCGGTTTGCGAAATGCTCTGTCCGTTATCCAAGTATTCATTAATGACGTCCTCCGGGACATGCTAGGCCAGTTTGTTATTGACGATATTTTGGTTTATTCACCCGCTTATTCCACTCATGTGCAACATGTTAGGCGGGTACTCATTCGTCCCCTTGAACATCAGCTCTTTTTCAAGGGTGAAAATGTGAATTTCATCTAAATTCTGTATCATTCCAGAGGGCGTAGTTATGGACGACCATAAGGTTGACGCAGCTGTGAATTGGCCTACCCCTAAGTCTGTTTGAGATCTCCAGAGGTTCCTAGGTTTTGCTTTTTTTTTCAGAGTTCAAAGATTTTAAATCTCAATTTACCTCCGCACCTCTGTTGAAACACCCCGACCTCTACCTTTCGTTGTAGAAGTTGATGCTTCTAATCTGGGTGTCAGGGCTGTTTTGTCACAACATCACGGTTCTCCCAAAATGTTGTACCCCATTGGTTTCTTTTCCCATAAACTGAGCTCTGCAGAACGTAACTATGGGATCGGGGATCGTGAACTTCTAGCCATGAAGCTATTCTTTTCCCACTTTGACTTCAAAATTACTTGCCGTCCAGGTTCCCGCAATACTAAAGCTGATTCGCTATCCCGCATATATGACTCTGAGGACACTGCTCTCCCCAATCCCGAACCCATTCTGGCTCCCAAGGTTGTTGTAGCTCCTGTGCATTGGGAAATAGATGACGAGGTTGACCATAGTGATTCTGAAAATTCACCTCCCGAAACCTGTCCGTCTGATAAAATGTACGTCCCTGGCCATCTTAGAGATAAATGTGAACCTTTTTGTATTTAAAGAAAGTGCTGTCGGACAAAAAATTTCAGCACCATGTCATTGACATATATATATATATATATATATATATATATATATATATATAGTGTATGTATATGTTAATTTAAAACAAAGCGATTTCAAGCTATATTCTTCACCATAGGCATGTAATAAGATTTATTAATTTATGAATTCCATTGAGCTCGTAATTTATGTTTTCTGTTTGTCAAATAAAGGCAAATTTTAATACTAACGTGACTACCATATTACTTCAGGTTCTCTCTCACACACAGAGCACATGATGGATATCAATAATTCATAGAGCCTGGCACTGACCCTGTTTGGTGTGGCCTTTGTCATGTCCTGCCTGCTGCTGCTTTATAAATAAACATCTGTTCATGCCAGGCTTTTGCCCATAATACTGAGCTACAGCTGAGCTGTGTATGTGTGTCTATAGCAGAGCCTGCACCTCCCATTCCCTCTGCAGAATGGCTCTGTCCTCTCTAAGCTGTCTCCTTATGTATTTGAACACTCCACACACACTGACTATGTTGGCTCTCTCAGCAAGTTCTTAATGGACTGTTTGCAGAGTAGAAATATACTCAAACCTCATTTTAGGTTTGAACATGACTCTGTGTCGTGTTTGAATGTCTCAAAAATGATCTACAACATCATGCCATATAGGGATGTAAACAGGTACGTTTCTGCCCTCTTGTCTGATTTCTCAAACCTGCATCACATTAGATCATTCTATTTGGAGTGATCTTGAATTTTAAACAGTTGTCTGTCAAAATAAGGCATAAATTGGTTTTACATTATATGGGACTTACCAAATCTTCACTCTAATGGATGAATCTTGCTCCGTAAATAATGTATTTTAATTAATTAGATGGGAAAGTCTTTTGTCAGTTTGTCAGTGCTTGAAGTGTGTTTCTTTTATTCCTTACACCTTTTTTTACCAGTTATAAAAATGCTTGATCAATAAGAATATTGATTAATTTAGGTTTTAGGTTAAAAAGTTAAAAGACTCCTGCACAGTAATAAATTGTGGAAAAACCTACAAGGGTAAACCCCACAAAAATGTATTGTGAAAATATTCATCAATATATAGGTCACCTCACAGTCAGACTCTCCAGCAGGGGACGGCCCTAAGAGCTCTGCCACAATTCAGATCCTGACAGAAACAGGCAGCAGTACACAAAATGGGCTAATTTTGCATACATGTCAATGTAGCCAATGTGGATATGGACATGTTGTTAGATTCTTAGAATAGATCACTGGTGCTCCACTTGTTTTGAAGGGGTTAACAGTTCAAGGTTTCCAGTATCCCAGTGCTGATGAATAAATAAGATGAATAAAATATACAGGCAAGTACTGGCACCTCCCAGTGGTACTACTCAACATTTTGCCAGTCAACATTTGATTGACCCATGACTCTGTAGATATTCATGACTCACAGATATGTTGCATGCAGATTTGAGGAATTATGAATGAGCCTTTGTAGATACTTTTGAATTTCTTTGAAGAAGTGCACATACAAATATAAATGCACATACCGAACCAGCAATGTTATGCATAATGAACATCATACAACACAGCAAACCTAAAGTTAATAATGCTTTCTACATTCTGGACTTTGCACCCTCAGGGATATTACCACAGTAACATTTGCCATTCCTAACCATCGGCTTAATGAGACACCTAAATTCGGAAAAAAGTTAGCTTGAACCTGTTAGGATAACATGTTAAGGTATTTTGAGACCCCTTAAACATAAACATTCAGTGGTTGTGGATATATTTGGCTGTTCTACATGAAGAAAATAGCTTCTTTTTCCAAAAACTGCAGCTTTTAATATAGGATATTTAGGATGTTTTCACATACACGCACACAGTACATACTAGCACCGCAAAACAAAAAACACACGCATACACATTATGTTCAAAACTGAAACATATTTAGCAGTATCACAGATTGTTTGCCTGATTTCGTCAGATATCTTTGGCTGTCACGTGTCTTAGAGTCAAATCTATCAAATCAACCTTCTCAGCACCCCCTTCCAGGTCATATGATTGCTCACTAATTCAGCTCAGTCAGAATGTTTAGATGATGATTGTTCTTTTTTGGTCAATCATTGATCGATTTAACTACATAAAAATTGAGACCTGTCAGTCAATGCTGTGATGGCGTGAATTCTCATAATCACTGAATATGATCAGGCTGTGTTTCTTTTAAAAGAAAACGTTCTTGATCTGTCAAAGATTTGTGATCATGTGCCTTTGGGTAGAATAAAAATAGAAAGATTCTATCTGAGGCTCTGGACCTTCCCACCTGCACCTGCTCACCTGGGTTTGTGCACATGTGTTTGCTTGCTGGCATATGCGTGTATGCATATACTCATGCTGCAGGTTCATTTTTCACTTTTCTCCTTTACTCTGAACTCTACATTATGTGCTCTGCGCGCTGTTGTATTAATTAAATCCAGGTTCAAATATAATGCTCCTTTAACAATATAATCACTGCAATAAACCTCATGTCACAGATTGCTCCCCTGTAAATTAAACCCAAATTACCTCAGCAATTTCTCACTTTTGTGCCTGAGTATATGAAGTGCTTGTAGTGCTTTAAACGCTTGTAAAAAATGTCCATTTGTCCACGTGATTTTCTGCTAGTGAAGCTAATCAAAGCACATAAATCACATCGGTGGGCACTCAGAGCATTAGCCATGCAGATCCGGTCACCCATGTGCAATTAATGGCAATTACAGTTATACTTTTATGATGTCTGCTACTTGCATTACAAAGGAATAATTGCTTTTTATGGCTTTCAAGTTGCTGGCTGTCTTTTTTTATGGCTGCCTGCTAGTTATAAAGGATGCCCAAAAACATGTTTTACAAAAGGGGCTAAAATGTCCATTACTCTAATGGATTAATCACCAGCGCCTGGTCAAAAGCCAAAACGGCTGCACATTCTTTCAGCCCTCTCTCTGAGACGGCTGCTTGGCAGCTGCTCCAGCCTGGGTCTACCAATGCCGCTCTTTTTGCTTTCTCACCTTTCAGATTTATACTTACACATTTTGACACCATTAAAGTGATAGTTCAGCAAAAAATCTATGTGCCCAACTAAAGAAACATGTCTTGAGTGATGCACTACATTTGAGTACATTTCTTTTGCAAACTATCATTTTAATACTTGTTTCGAAAGAGGAGAAAGGGGAGACTGATTGTTTGGCTGTGCTGATGTTTCCCACTTACTTTCAGTCATGCTTTCTCTTCTTTCTCTGTGTGTTTTTCTTCTTTTCTGGAAGGTTCCATGTTGGCGGAACTCCTGGCCTGTTTTTTTCCTCTTCTCTTTTATCTCTCTGTTATTTGTGGTGGAATTTGTGCGTGTTACATGGTGGAATTGCTTTGACCTCCTGTCACCGGCCCCCAGAACGGCCAAGTGAGCCTGAAAAGACGCATAATGGCGCAGACAGCCCCTCACTCTCAGCCTCTCTTCCTCTTTCCACTTATCCACTAGCTTCTCTTACTTTTTTCTTATTTCTCTCTCTCTCTCTCTCTCTCTCTCTCTCTCTCTCTCTCTCTTTCTCTCTTATCATCCCATCATTCCCCATCATGTTTCTGTGTGACTCGATTCTCTTGTTCCCTCTTGCCTCTCTGGTCCTTTTCTCTGTTATTATTCCTGGCAGTTTTTTGTCCTCTCCCTTTACGCCCTCTTCAGAGATTTTTTCACTTTTAGACATATTGTTAATGTTTACCATCACCATCTCTGCTGAGCGATTACTGCATTAATCCCTGTAGCTTTTTGAAACGGATGCAATTGTGAAGAAACTCTGTCCCATGTTAGTAAGTAAGTAGAAATGTGGGTCCTGCTAAGGTTATATTTCATTTTTTATTATTTCTGCTTTATTTTAACCTTAGCAAATAAGCACATGTTGTGCACCCATCTTTGCAGAAAAAAAAATCGAAATTCATATTTGCAGTAGAAAATTTTATTCAAAATGTTTGTCCTCAAATATTTGCATGTAACATTAACTACGTGATTAATGATGTAGTAATGTAACCATGTTTGTTGTGCACTCTGATATTTTATTGGACTGCCTTTAGCTTTGATTGTGCCGCATATTCACTGTAACATTGTTTTTGCAACCTCATGCAATGTCAAAATGCTTATTATTGAGTTGCATTAATTTTTTGGCTGAGATCTTGTGTTGAGAGTCGAACCACTTCACACAGTCTTCTCCAGCACATCCCGAAAACTTTTTATGGGGTTAAGGTCGGTGCTCTGTGATGGCCAACTCATGTGTGCAAATAATTCCTCACACTCTCTGAACCACTTTTCTGCAATCTGAGCCCAGTAAATCTTGGCATTGTCATCCTGAAATATGCCCGTGCCATCAGGGAAGAAAAACAGGAGGGGAAAACTTGATCGTTCATTCAGGTGGCCTGCTGTCTTATTTTATTGCCAGATAACTGAGCCTTGACCTGACCAACTGAAGCACCCCAGATCATAGCACTGCCTCCAGAGGATTGTACAGTGGGCAATATACTTCTTACCATGATGTGCCCAACACTCTGAAATGGGGTAAATCTGGACTTATTAGACGATTGGCATCACTAAAAATTTCTTCTGCTAATCTGACAGTTCACAACTCTCCTTCAGGGATGTAATTATTCAGCTAGACACTTCTTAACGGAATTCCAGTCATTTCAGTTTCTCTGTAGCTGCTTTCTTTGCTTGATTCNACACTTCTTAACGGAATTCCAGTCGTTTCAGTTTCTCTGTAGCTGCTTTCTTTGCTTGATGCTGACCAATAATTTGTCCCTTCTAAAACACAGTAACGTATTTTCCACAACCACAGGACACATCTTCCCTGGTTGTTTTAAGAAAGGTGATGCCTTTACTGCATCAGGTAGGGTTAAAAGAATTGTTGCCAACTGAAGCATATTAACCACTGCTGTAATTATCCAGTCAGAGGCTCTTAAGGATTTGCTCATTTGAATCCATCTAGTGGTTTTTATGTGTATTTCTGCAGGAGACTATATGATTCTTTGATATGTTTGTCTGAGTCCTGTTATACAGCTCATCATATTCAATGTAACTTACATTTTGACTTTTTCAGTTAGAAGACTAGTCAAAATATTGTGGATATCTAGAAAGTAGAATGAGCTCTGTCTCTGTAAAACAGAAGAGCCTTGTTCTCATGTATTCTTGCTGTTGGATTTGCATTATAGGTGAGGGAAAGTGGTGTAATGTGTTTCCACACTTTAGTTCAGAGAAGTAACTCTGAATGCAGCAACTAAAACCTGAGAACATATATATATTTAATTGAAGCGTATTGAACAGATGATGTTGACAAAGTGGCTTTAACAGGCCACACCATCCCACCTAAGTGGCTCTGATGTTTCATATAGTGCAAATCACAGACCACTAATCCTAATAAATGTAATTAATTACATTATTTTACAGTTTTCATTATATATTTAATAGAGTATACATTTAAAATAAAATCTAAATTCTGTGCTCTGAATAAAGAATAAAACTGTTACATATTCTTTTCTGTGTAAATGTGGTATGGATTTTAGAATCTACGCTTTTTATAAAACTTCTCCTGGCTTGCTTCAATGAACTACAAGCAAGGAGGTTTTAAAAAAATCATTATTTAGATTCTTAAGCTATCCTAACTTGAACATCACTGTATTTTTAATGGTTTGTTTTTTACTCCTCTCCGTTTCTCATAATTGCCATCACAGCTCACCGCCATTTCAGATTTGTTTATATTTTGATAGTCAGTAGAATAGGATTAATCTTGTTTGAGACAGCAGAAGGGGGCAGTAAGTTTGTGGCTTCATCATCTATTTCTCACTCTCTCTCTATCTCTCTCTCTCATACTCTGAAGCTGAGACAGTTTCTTCTTCCTATTTTAGTCATGCATGTGCAGTGCGTCCAATGGATTAGCAGGAGGCAGCTGTGCTTCTCTATGTGTGACCAAACTACCTGAATTGAGACATCTGCTGTGCGTCCACAGTGACGGAATATGAAACACCTAAAGCACACACGTTCCACTACATTAATGTTCATGCTTTTCTGATTCTGCCTCATTAAAGAAACCCAAGAGACTGGAGAAATGTGTTTTTGGCCAATAAATCCTATGGTTAAGATCCTGCGTTGGCTGTTGTGCACAATATATGGTGTATAAGACATGCTACGTGTGTTGCTGCTAATGGCTGCTAATGTGTGTTTGATATTGTGAGGTAGTATCTGCATGGTACTTGAGTCTTGTGGGAATATGTTACATAGCACATAGACTGTCTGCACAACAGTTCTGGCAATTCTTCTGTTAACTTACTATCAGAAGTTCAGTTAACACAAATTATTAACTTTAAGTTAAAACACCACGTTTTTTTACAGTGTGAAGATATTTCTGCTGTGTGTTGGTTTCTCTTAATAATGTGAGTTTTTGTGTTAATTGTTGCAGCACTGATAGGTAAATAATGTGATCTAACAAAGCCAAAAAATTGTTATGTGTCACAAACTGTTTTGAAACAATATATAAATAGGAATATACAGTGTAACACCTTCAGTACTGTGTGAAAGTGAAAAAATAGATATTTAAAGATTTAGAGAAAATTGGACTTTAAACGACCGTGCAGGACCTGTTAGGCCACCAAGACTGCCATCATCAGATAAACAGCACCTACACCTTTCGTCTTTGCGCGTTTGCTTAAGACCACACAAAACATCCACAGGTATTTCTGTCCATATTTGCACTGTGAGAACACAACGTCCAAATATGGAAAGTAATCTGCAGAAATGGCTTATTTTGATGCTATTAAAAGTATTTAATGTACAGACTGCTTTTTGAATAATGCACAGTACAATGCAACCAATCAGAGCATAGGACGTTTTAAATTGTGTATATAAATAATAAGGGATAAAGACAGGTTGAAAATTGGCAAGTAAATTGTATATGGTTGTTTTTGTAAAATTGTTTGTTAGGCTGCTCTGTTAATTTTTATTTATTATATTATTTATCATTCACTTTTCAGACACTAAATTTCCCCTCCTCACTTTGCCCTGTCCAGGAAATGCATTAATTTCTAGCCCTGGTTAAATCCATTATTATTGTTTGGCTTTTTTGAAGACAAATTATTAATATCCAGATTACTAGTACATTGCTTGAATACTGTTAGAGGGTTAGTGGGGTGGTTCTAATATCATTCTGTGTGTGTACCTGTGTGTGTGATTTTGTCCATACACACAGATTTACAGAATGCTAGAAATTCAGAACGATATAAATAGACTCCTACTTTTTTTTTCTGCAGTGAGAGAGAGGCGAGAGAGCGAGAGAGATAAAGGATGAGAGTGAAATGGGAGAAGAAAAGAGGCTGGTGTGTCGGGTTATGTTTAGAAAAAGATTGATGTGGTGAAATATACAGGAGTTGGCAAGCTTAAGATTTGCATACAACCCTAATAGACACAGTGTGTCACGTTTATCCTAAAACACTCAAATGTATTTGAGCTCAATAGGAGTCGTGCGCTCGCTCTGAGATCAAATACAGTCGTACTCTCACACACAGTTTTGATAGATGAGGCCTGTTATGTCCCTTATTTAGGAAGAAAGAATGAGGACATGACGAGCAAAGCTGCTGCTGTTTTACACCTTTACACTTATTTAATCTTTCTCTCATTTCTCTTCTTGTCTTTTCTCCTGTCCCTCTCTTTCTCTTCACTCTTTGACATTTTCCTTTCTCTTTTTCACTCTACTCTCTTATTCTCCTCTTTCTGTCTCGCTCTCTTTTCTCACTTTTTCTTGTTCCCCTCTTTCTGTTTTTCCTGTTTTTCACACACTTTACTATCTCTCACTCTCATTTCCCCCCTTAATATCTTGTCGTTCTCTTTCTCTCTCTCTCTTTCTTTATTCTCTCTCCCTCTCCTTTCTTGCTACCATACTGTCTCTCTCTCTCTCTCTCTTTTATGCTCTCATTCTATTCTTTTTCCTTGCACTCACTCTCTTTTTCCTAGCTCTCAATATCTGTCGTTCTCCGCCTTCTATCCCTCTTTATCTGTCTCTCTCCTTGTCTTTTTTCATCTTGCACTCTTATTCTCTTCTCTTTTTCCTTGCACTTAGTCTCTCTAACTTTCATTTTCCATCCATTCCGTCATTCTGTCTGTCTGTCTGTCTCCCTCTTGTCATTTTCATCTTGCACTGTCATTCTCTTCTCTTTCTCCTTGCATTCACTGTCTCTCATTTTCCTTGTTCTCATTCTGTCTTTCACTTTCCTTGCTCATTCATACTCTCTTTTTCTTTCGCTTTCTCTCTCTTTCTGTCTTTCTCTCTGTCTCTTTTTTCCATGCTAATTCTCGCTCTTTCTCTGTCTCCCTCTTTTTCTTTCTCTCTCTCTCTCTCGCACTCACCCACTCACTCGATCTCATGCTCTCTTTTCTCCAACTCTTATTCTCTCATTCGCAACTATACTTGTTTGACAAGCCTATATACCGTACATCATGTATTAAATATATTTTTGGTTTGATTAAAGAATTGAATGGCAGCATAGTAATATATACAATTTTCACAGGGGAATGGAATTTTTAGGAAGTTTGCTTTTCACATTTAGATTGTCCACCAAGCTGAATCATTGACAGACTCAGAAAATCAAATGTTTATTCCAAAATGCAAATAAACAAAAATACATTTTGTGGCAAAATAAAAACACATCCTTTCAAAAGCATCTTGCATCTAATGCAGAAAATCTCCACAGAATATCTCTCTTGTAAAAGCTTTACATCTAAAGTGTTCTTTTGCTATAAGTTCTATTTTGCTCTATTCTTTACTCTGTCTGTTGTCTTTTTAAATAGATAGCTTCTGACTCTCAACAATCTATTGCTAATTCTTGGACTGCAGTGATAGCTACACACACACACTCACACTCAGCATACCTTTTCTCTCTTTATCTGCCACTCAAAAGCAGACTCATCATGCTTAAATGATGCGGTCTGAGTGGCAGAATATTGATTTTATATTTGTAATACAAAGTCTTTGGGCGTTGAGAGTCGCCAGGGCGATTGTGAGACGCTTTGTCTAATGTTCATCACCACTCCCTCCTCAGAAAAAGGAGGTTTCATCAGTCAATCAGATTCTTCTTTTCAGACACGTCTTCTAACAAGTTCTACATAAGCCATACAGAGAGACTTTAAGGTTCTGCAGGTCAGGGCTCTCCAGTTCTTTAGTATTTACAGTGCTCTTATGGACAGATGGTATAATGTGTTATGAAACCTGACTTTGTGAAGTCATACACTTTGCTTCGTGATGTGTTAGGCATGTAATAATAGCTACGTAGGAGCAATTATACCGGCTCAGGCCAGAGATGATAAATTGTGCTGAATGTTATAATAGCACATTAGAAATGCATTCCACTAGGTTATATCCACCTCAAAAAAATAAAATACAGCAAAACACAGTAGATCTATTCTCTCAAAACAAGCAATGCGTAGGATGTTTTTCACTTTGGAAAAGCCAAAGGAGAAAAGAGAGTTCATCTCCGTCAGGAGCTAAAACTTCATGAGCTCTTGGGCAGAAATTGGGCATGCAATAAGATCTTACTCGTTTCTGAAAGAGCAACTTGTGGCAGATTGGAATACTCTTCATGTTGTTAAAGTGAAAGTAGTGCGGAGAACAGCATCACTTCGTTTGCAGCTTCAGCTGATTGTTGGAGATTCTGTCAATTTTGTCATATTGGTTGTCGTCATGCATTGACCAGAGATGACTGGAATAGATCAGTGTTCTTGTCATCTAAAAAATCTTGTTTAGTGTGCTATACATGTGCTCTAATTAATTGATCTTTGTTCGTTAAACATGCATGTTTTCACACTTGTTTCTCTTTTCTTCACTGCATCATTGTAGTATTACAACCTGTTGATGGCTTGCACCAGTATGCAGACACTTAGAGTGGTGACTTTTTAATGCTGTACCTCCTTGCGGTGTGTCCTTGAACTTCACTTTGTGCTGTTTCATAGAGAATCATTTAAAGATTATCTTTGTGCACAGAAAAAAAAAAAAACATGTCGAGCTAGCACGAAAAAAACTAAATGAAATGGAAATCAATCCACCTTGCTTATAAAAACACTAAAAATCTTTACTGTAAGCATTGTAAGCACAGAAATCAGTCCATCAAAAAGTTATGTGAAGGAATTGTTCTGATTTTGAGTTTGTGTGTGTCTGTAGTTTGCATGAGTTGGAGTGGTTTTGTGTCTGCCAGGTGAATAAAAGCTGTTCAGTAGGCTGTAATTAGTCCTTTGAGTACAGCACGGAGGGAGAAGTGTTCCGGACGCCTCGCCTTCATTAGTGGACAAGGTTTTCTGTCAGCAGCAAAGTGTTGACAGGGTGTTCAAATTGCGTTGCTCAACTGACGTGGTGTGTTGTTATCTTAGTGGGTGTACAAAAAAAAAAAAAAAAAACACAATCCCATCTACACCATCTCCCCCTGGCTCTAGATGGCTTTGCATGGTGGCCTCCAGGGACGAAACACGAAGAAAAAGGCATTTCTGTCTTTTCGGAAGGAGTGTTTGCAGCGATAACAAGACACCCAGGAATAGGTGTTTTAGACACAGCGCAAGCCAAGCAGATTCGGAGGCCCAAAGTGCCTCCCTATTGCTCCCCTCCACTCCCTTGGTGCCTCCGCGATTGATGCTCCACTTCCCCTCCTCCTCTCCTGCTGCAGCTAGCTAGAGGAGACGCTCACCACAGTGGAGCTCCATTTGCCCAAACTAGCGCAAAACTCTCTGAGTGACCCTAAATCACTGGAGTGCTTTTGCAGCACAAGACTAAGGGTTATTAAACCCCCAGTCAGGTGTTCCCAGGGACTTGTGATGAGTTTACTAAGAGACAAAATGCATATTGTAGTGTTGTAATACAGGCATGCCCGATTCGATTCTGGCCCAAGAAGGCTGGAGTGCAGCACAGTTTGGTGATTTCTTTTCTCAGACAGACTTAATGTAACAGAGAAGTTGGTTAGTGAGATAGTGCTAAATCAAAGCCCTCCAAACTCAGAGCTGGACACCCCTGTTGTAGTGGGTGCTACTGTTGGTCTTGTTGTGGTTTGTTTGCCTCTTGCTGAAAAGTCTGATATTTCCAGGGATTTCTCTTTAGTGCGTGTTCTCTCCTTTTGACGCCTTAGTTAAAATCATAAGACGGTGTTTAGGAATCCATCAGAAGCAGAATTTTTGCTTCCTAACACTGCCCAGGCAGGGGCAGAGCTGCACCACCTGGGGCTGTAGAGGTTCAGTTCCCAGCCCATAGGAACTGGTAGAGCCATCCACTGGCAACCCTCCAGTCACAACCACCAAGCAGTCAGTCCTGGGATTGAAACCAGTAACCGTTCAGTTGCTGGTTTGCTTCTTTTTCGACTACACTATCTGCCAGCCTAGTGTTTCTTGATGTTAACTGAACAGTTAATGTAACAGGTTTGCTATCTCACAGGCTTCCAGTCCCAGTCTTGTGGACCCCATTTATATTTTTTTAATCTTATCCAGGTCTCATGTAGGCTTGATAACTAACGGTGGAGACAAAAAGGGTATGTTTGGGCACCAAGGATGTAAATATTAACCAATTAACTGTTAACTGACAGATAAATAAGTGTTAACCCCATGTCAGTGGATAATAAAAAAAACAAATGTAATTTTATTTAATTTTCAGTAAGCAGTTCCTAATTAAGTATGTGGGTCTATCAATCAAAGTAAGTGTTGTTTTCAAACTGTGTGCATTGAACCGCATTAAGCAATTGATTAGGTAGGCCTACTGAAAATTGCACAGCAAAAAAAAAACGTGTTAATGGGGTAATGTCCCACTTATGACTGGCCTTATCTGTCAGAACTATGCTCCATACAAAAAAAAATACTTTTTAATATATATAGTATTCAGTTGATGTGTGAGTATATTCAGTATTTTACAATGACCTTAAACATGACTTAGCCAATTGGATTTCAGAACTAGAATCAGTTGCCAATCAGCGATTAATTGTCAATAGTTAAGCAGTTATCAGGCAGAAGAATTTGTCAAAATTGCCATCCCAGTCAGGCAAATTTGCACCAGAGTTATGGAACCATGTGAGGAAGAAATCAACACAGTTCCTCAATGCAAATACATCTGTCTTTCCCAGTATCTCTCTCTCTCCCTCTCTCTCTCTCTGTCCGACTCTCTGTCTCTTGCCTTGTCCTCCCTCTTTGTCAGTGTCTCTGTATCTTTATATCTTATCTATTTATCTCTTTCTCTCTGGTTTTCTCATTCTTCTCTGTAAGTCTATGAATGTGTGCTATCTTTCTCTCTCTCTCATTCTATCGCATCTTGTCTTTCTTTTCTCTCAGTCTTTCTTTGTTATTCACCTTCTTAGTCTGAGTCCCTGTGTCTTTCCTTTTTAGTCTCTCTCTCTTTCTCTCTCTCTCTCTCTCTCTCTCTGTCTCTCAGGATGAGGTCTTTGGGTTAAAACAGCAGTCCTGTGCTGGGTGGATATCTCCTTGTCAGCGTCTTGGTGAATAACAGCCTGTAGACCCGTGCTCACAGTAGCATATGCTGATAAATAGGCTTGGCTAAGTGAGCCATTTGTGAAAATAAGAAGTTTATTTTTGACCGCTGACCCCCGGTTCGTTGAATAATGCATGAAGTCGCGGGCCGGTGCGTTAGCGTATATATATGACAGGTTTCTGAGGGGAAGTTAATTTGTATTACATGCAAGAGGAGCTCCTGTGTGTTTAGCCTGCACAGTGATGAGCCATCATCTGGAGTCCAAACCCTGACACCTCAGGGCCATTACCGCCGGCAATAAGCCTGTAATTACACACACGCTGTCCGTGGCCATCTCATCCATGCTACGCTCCAAAAAAAAAAAAAAAAATCTTCACACATGGCAACTTTATCCATGCAAAATAGCCGCCTCAGATCTGGCACAGTCTAATACTGCCCGCCACCGGCCCCCTCCAGACGACTCCTCCGTGGCAATTTTCAAAGGCCTCCGAAGGCGTCCCATCACCATGGTTACCCGGAGGGTTTCCGCAGGTCTTTCATTCACACCCCATCCCAGCATGCCTTTCTTCAAGGGCCATTTGAGGTGGGAGGCAGGGTTATCAGCGCTCTGCGTGAGGGCTACAGCAACACAAGGGCAGCACAATTATTGCACAATACTGTATGTTAACTTTCTCTCTCTTTCTCTCTCTCTGTCCCAAGCTTTCTACCTCATTTCTAATCTATCACACTCTTTTTCTCCCTATCTGCTTCTTTTTCTCCCTCACTCTCTCCATCCTTGTCACTTTCTCTCTATTTTTCTGTCGCTACCTCTCTTTCTTCCTCTCTCTCTCTCTATCTCTACTTCTGCCTTGCCAGGCTCTCTGCTGGCTACCGTTAAGGACCATCAGAAGCAAAAGAAAAGGAAATTGCTTTGGGTCAAATTGACTTAATGGCGTCCATTTTTATTTTCCTTTGTGGCATGATGGCAGGAGGCAGGCAGCAGCTTGAACCTTATTACTCCTTTTCTTTTCTCCTTCCTGTGGGTTTTTTTTCTTTTTCGTTTCCCTATTTAGTGTGTCATGGTTACAGTGTAAAAAATCAATCGTATTATTATGGTGACTTGGCAAGGCCGTTGTTATTATTACTTTTCCGCTTATTTACAGGTCATTATTATTCTTCCATACAAGTGACACTAACTCCTTTTGGGTCATTCATGCTTGGCCTGCAGAATTAAGGTGTTTGGTTCTGGCTGTGTCCAAGTTTTTGTGCCACTGCGCAAAAGTGCTACTTCTGTCCTAACTTTCTTCAGAACTCTTTTTCACCGGAGTGTCAATGTGGGGGCATTTAAGTTTTATTTATACTTCAGGAGAGAAAAATGATGGCTGACATGTCACTCAGCAGAAATTATGGAAATGTAATCATTTTACTTAATTCAGTTCATTTTTGGAGGTTAATTTTGATGTTAATTCTGTGTTTTTTGAATGATCTCAATTTCCATCATGCACCTGCTAAGTTTTGTAAGGACACAGATGCGTTGTTATCTGGCTTATAACAGATGTGATTGGGTTTGTTGAAGAAAACAACAGTGATGGAATCCCTACCATTACATGGTTGCCATTTGTTCAAAATATTTCTTTTAGAAAAACCTTAAATTCTGATGAGAAGTTGTTTTGGAGAAGTAAGATGACAGATGAGAAGTTGTTTTCTCTTGTTCCAGTCATCATTAAAAGTTCTCATAATACTTTTAAGGGGTGATGATTTTCAACAGCTCAACTTTACCGTAGAGATAATGTGACCAGGCAAAGAATTATAAATGCTGAAATCTCAACTGACTTGTTAGACACCAAACAGGACTTTTTTCCCAAAGTAGAATTCAGGCTCGGCTCCTGGTAACTCAAGATCTTAAAGAACATTTTCTTTAGGTCTGCAAAAATTAGCTGACAAAGTAGGTGAAGTAAGTTATGAAAATGTTGGTGGATTCTTTCCATATGGTTCACTTGTTCACAAAAGGTGCTTTTTATTAATCTGTAATTTTACAGTGGGGAACCTTGATTTTTGGTTCATGATTTCTGGTAAATCATATAAAATCTTATCTGTAATTTTAGTTCATTTTTGTTTAACAGAATCGAAATTATTATTGGGCTACATTTATTGGACTACTATTAGACTGGTATTAGACTACTTTTATCTAATTGTTAGGTTGTTAGGATTTACTTGGAAACTGAAATGCCTGAAAAATTCTCCAATCAAATGTTTTTTTCTCGTGGTATCAAAGTAGATGTAGCCAAGCTGGTTCGAGAACTGGAATGAAGGGCGTACACGCAAGGAGGATTTCTGACTGAACCGGGGGACCAGTGCCTAGAGGGCTCTGACAGCCAGGAGTCTTGGCCGGCCTTAGAGCAAAGGGCCTGAGGAATTTCAAATAGTTATGACAGTTATCTACAGATTAAATAAACAAAATTAAATAAACAATAAAATGAGTTTACAAATAATTACATTTTATAATATCAGCCCATAAGATTTTGCTGTTGCAGCTGCAATGGGATATGGGATCATTTAGATGATGTGACATAGTACTGTTTTAGCCTACATAAAACATAAAAACCTTACAGCACATAAGAACCTCACACCAAAAGCACAAATCATTATGAAGTGGACACAATAGTGTATTTTTTATTAATAAGGATAGGTTTGTACATTTTCTAGGTTGGCAGCAGCGTTTTAAAAGATGTGTTGTCCAGGGGCCTTGGATGCCTTTGGTCTGTTTATATGTTAGATTAACTACAAACATAATTAGGACATGACAATCAGATTTTAATTTACAATTGCATCCTAACAAGATGATAAGTCTTACCAGGTTATGATGCCTTGACTGTTTACTTAAGGAGTAAAAAAAACTGTGTTCAAAGTAGGTACAATGTGCAAGATGATGCAACCTGTCAAATTTATTTCTATTCTAAACACTAGGGGACAACATACGACCAGAAACTTTTATTGTATTGTAAGTAACACACAGTGTTAGCATTAAGTGCTGTTTACTTGGTTGTCCAGAAGAAACGTCAGGAGTTCAGCATCAAACTTCATCCCATTACTCACCAACAGCGTCTCTAGCTGTGGAAAGCAGCGCCAATGTTAACACTTGTTCTGCTTCTGTTAATATCACTTCTTTTGTTTGTTGCCAAACATGTTTCCTCTTTCATTGGCTGCCTGTCATTAAATGATCTAACCGTGAACAGGACCTTCAACCATGGCCTTCCATGATTGACAAGATATTAGAATATGTTGTTAGGGTACTGCTACTTCTTCACCCTCTCATGTTGGATTGATGGAAGATCATGCTACAGTGACTCACTGATGCCTATTCAGGTACAAAGTGGTATTACAAAACAGGACAGGGTGGGTCTAACTGGTTAGCATGATAGCTTTGTATGTATGTCTGCAACATGTTACATGAATGTCTTTAACATACTGTACAGCAAATGGTTATTTCTTCACATTTTGTTCCTAATTTTAAAGTGGAAATAGGAATGGCAAACTCTCTAAAAATGGAGAATGATTATGAGGATAATTATTGGTTGCTGCTGTACAACCTTTGTCTCATGGTGGAAATTAAATTGTTAAGTTTCAGGGCTGTCACTGCTCCAGCCAAAGCTGTCACCTTTGAGTACTCATTTTTACAAAAAGACTAATGTCCATCCGGTTTGTCTCCAAATGCTGTGGCCTTTCTTGTCTCCCAGCCTGTTATCTTTGTGGAGGAATGAATGAGGACAAAAGCCTGAGAGACACATCAGAAAAGACGATTGTTTTAAACAAAACTGGAAGAAAATCATTTGGCCCTGGAGAAACAGGACTCTTTGTTAGGGACGTCAGGAAAACAAAAGCTCTGGAAAGACGTGGGGCCGCAGTGACTGGAGTTCAGGAGTGATGAGCAATCGTATTAACGGGGTTGTGGCGTACACACACACAGACACACACCATACACCTCACACTCTCTTGTATGGTGTTTAGTTTGGCACAAATGACTTCACAAAGGCAGCAAGGAGCTGAGGGAGAGGCAGAAGCAATGGAGTCGAACGAGATAGCCAAGCAGAAAGCTTTGGCTAAGGCCAGACACAGAGGAGACGAGGGATATCTCAGTGAAGCTGGAGACAGAAGAAAACAAGAGGAGTATTAATAGGTTGTGAAAGAGCAAAGAAAGGGGGAAAGAGCAACAAGAGGGTGGAGAGAGTGAAAAAGAGGCTGTCGAAAAAAAACAAAAAAGACATCTTCTGAGGCACTATAGCCACCTGTAGCGAAAAACTCAGCCTCAGAGATAATGAGGGGAAAGGAAGCTGAGCAGGAAGAGAAAGGGAATTGTTTAGGAAATACAGGCAATCTTGTGAGAGGACAAATGAGAAGAGGAGATGAGAGTAGAAAAGGGAAGTGAAGAGTAGAAGAGAAAAGAAGAGAGTGGAAGGAAGAGGAGGAGGAGAATGGATTGATTGGAGAGAAGAGACTAATGCATGGTATTCTGAAGTGGATGTGGGCCCACTTCTACAGCAAGCTCTAAAACCACCGTCCATAAACTCATCTATCCGATGCGGCATTAGCTTGACACGGCCCGCTTTCATCAGACATGATTCAGACTGAGCTCCACACTCACATGCTTGCAGGCAGCATATGGGCCGTTTCCAAGAGAGAGCGTCCATTTCCCCAGCACACTGTCCACCCACTCACTATCGAATAGATAAATAAACATTGTGCAGGAAAGCACAGGGTGGATGCCTAAGCCCCATTTGTACTATTGATTCAGTCCTTTTCCATCTTTTGTTGGTAGTGCCATCAAGACAAAAAAGTGAAAAAAAGAAAATGTCAGGGAAATTTTTGGAGGGACGGAGAGAGAGAAAGAAAGAGAGAGAAGAGAAGGTGAGCGAAGGGGAAGAATCAGAGAGTTGCAGTTCAAGAAAGATAGCAAAACAGAAAATTCGAGAGAAAGAAAAGAAAGAGAAGGAAAGAGAGAAAGAGAGGGAAGAAATTTACAAGACAGCGAGGGAGCGGCCGAGAGGAAAAATAGAATTACTAATTCAGGTTTCCATTCAGACGTTTCACCGTTTCACCAGACATTTGCAAAGATTTAACTGAAAAATGTGAATCATACAGACATAGGCTACCATATATAGTGGCTGCATCGAAATGAGCAAGATGGAGAGATTTAATTCAGTTTTAGTTTAACTGTCCTCTAGACCTCTTTTTATAGTCGTGTTGTTTGGAACTCATAGATGCCAGACAGGACAAGCAATGGCCCGCCTAAAGAGAGCTGAAATATCTGTGCTACCACAATGATGTCCATCTTGGGAAGGAATTGTTTTTCATGGAGCACATCGTACAGAGCCATATTTCAAACCAGCTTTAGATTACGCATTTTAGAAAGATGGAAGTTATGTGCCAGTAATTTCCAGTTATCAGCTACCTGTGCCCTCTGATTAGAGAGATGCTGTTGCATTATACAAGCTGGCTGCTTGTGTGGGGTACAAGATAGTGGGCAATATGTTTGGTATGAGTATAACAGCAGTTTGCCATATGGTACATGCTGTATGCCGAGCAATAAGATCAGGTGGAGTGGAATCATTTGACTTATTGTTTGATAAATTGTTTGATAAATATAGTTTATTCAAAAGACCCTTTTTCGTGTTCCGGCTTAAGCAATATTCTAACTCTTCCATCTCATGCTAGGATATATATATATATATATTGCTGATTTTTGGATGTAGATGAAAAGGAAAACTCAAAGAGAGAGAGTGGTAGGGAGAGAAGAAAGAACTAAGAAAGAGTTACATACTAGGAATGAAAGACAGAGAAAGAGAGAGAGATTTATGCTGGAATGAAAGTGTGTGCGCGTGTTTGGCTTGTAATTGCAGCATCGTGATGTGTAATCAATGGGGATTAGAATGCATTGTCCACATTAGACCCTGGGAGTGCATCCCTTACGCGCTCTAATCAAGAAGTGACAAATGCGAGTGCAGAGCGCAACAGGCAGAATTACCTCACGCTATTTATTAAGATTACTACTGTAATTACATTTGCCTCTGCCAGTGTTTCTCACACTTTCCCTGACATTCTTGAGGCGAACAGATGTCCTCCATTTGGCCTGTGTGTTATTAAGAGTTTTACAAGAGGATAAAACGAACAGGCACATAGATGAATTGGTTTACTTAAGACATTACTGAAGAACTTTAGCCTACAGCCAACAGCATGGCTTTTTCCATTGAATAAATCAAAGAGTTTGATGTAGTATATATACATTATTAAAAACATTTCATATAAGGACACTAAAAAAACAGCCCATTTTTGAGTCTTTTGTTTCGGAGTATTGTTTTTGTGATGTCATTTACATTTATCCACGTACTCAGTCTACAGCAGTTTAGACTGAGGAGGAGACCCTTAGAATAAAACCCTAACTTCAGCTTTATACATACAATTGCCTCTAGAAATATAGGTACCCTTCACGGAAATGAGCCAAAAGTAACATATAAAAAGAACCACACATGCAGTGGGTAATATATTGGGCTTAAACAAATGGATCATTTTCAGAACTAAATTGAGGTTTCCTTTAGTAACACAAATTTGCATTGCAATGTGGATTCCAAAAATATTTGCACCACAACTTTTAGTATTTGGTGGTGTCTCCCCTGGTGAGACTGACATTGCTCAGCTGTTTCTGTAGTCTTTAACAAGGTTGGAGAACACTTGAAGAGGGTTCTTGGATCACTCTTCCATACAGAACATTTCCAACTCATTGAGATTCTTGGGTTTTCACTTGTGAGCTGCCCTCTTCAGACTAAAACCTTACTTTTGTGTTGTTGAATGTCTTTGTTGATTTTGACATGTACTTCGGCTCAGTGTCTTTTTGGAAGAACCAAGCACAGTACGGTTTTTACGATTTAAATAGTTTAAAGGATAAATAATGTGACAGCAAGACAGGAGACTGGTGTTGATGTGACTGACAGAATCAGACAAGATGTCGTTACCTGATTTGAGCCAGAAGCCCAATTTGGACTCCGCATGTGCAGAACATGTACGTCATTTCTGGCGTGTTTTTACAATACTAGCACATATAAATATGTTCATGTTTTTATGCCCTTTTTTTCTACTCTACTGAAAAACCTTTTTAACATGCCTTATTTTTACCTTGATTGTATTATGGCTGTTGAATTCTTTCCACATTGTGAGTGAAATATGTCAATAAGCAGTCTTGAATATTAAATAAATTCATAACACCCACCTGAGGTTTTGATATATTTTGATATATGAAAAACCCTAATTCCAATACAGATTGCAACTATGTTCTCCCTTAGAATGCACTTGAATGCATTTCTTTGGCTTTGGGTAGAAGAGGTTATGATTGTTGCTATTTTAAGTATTTGGCTATAATGTCTTGCTTTCTGTAAAAATACATTTTTCAGTTGGCTTTGATGACAAAATTGGCTTTGTTACAAAATGACTTGGAATGCTGATAATTCATTTTTATTATTACTATTTTCAATTTAGTAATATTTTCAAAATATACTATTATAAGGATATAATATTTATAATATTTTTAAACATAACAAGTGAAATGAGTATTTATAAAGAGATACCACAGTCATGGTTCTCAAGGGCTGCAATAAGATGTACTTGCGTGAAGTAGACCTATAAATTAAGTCTGTTTAAAATATTACAAAACTAGTTGTACATTTAAAAATACTGCTTTGAAATACTCCTTACACATGCATTGTCTAAACCTTGGAGACAGGCAGCAGCCATAAAACAGTAGCAGCAATGACATAGATGTTCACACATGCATAATCCAAATCGGGTAGTCACATGTATAGCAATTAGCCAGTCAGCATTTATCGAGTCCTTTGTGTAGTTTTTCCTGGCACTTCCTGGTTCTGATAAGCTGCTAAGCAGATGGGAAAAAAAAAACTGTTACCGGTTCACACCAGTGCGGAACAACATATTATGGCCCTGAGAACGATTTGGCTCGACAGTGCATAAGAGGCCTTTGTAAGAGTATATTATTTGGTGGAGTTAATATATATTAAGTGCTTTGCAGGTTTGATAGGCACTTTTGTAAAATGTCACACGTTGGAACTCTGAAGACATGCATGCTATACAGACACTGTTCACAAATCCAGCTTCTCCTCTAAGTGTTTTTACTTTTTCTTTTTTTTTCTTTTTTTTTTTTTTTGCATTTAAATTGTCCACATTTCTTTTTTGTGGTCATTCTAATCTGTGACTATTAATGTCATGCACAGTTGACTACTCTTTTTGTGATTACAGGCTACACATGGATACTGCTCTCTACTTTACATTATGCTGCACTTCATTTTTTTCCCTCCATGTTCAGTCCATTTTCCACTGATATGAATCCGATACTGATACTGGGTATCACATATCTGCTGTTAGGTGTGTTAAGGCAGTAGGAAGATACACAAATGCAGAAAGGTGCAAGGTGTTACAAGGATGTTAGCTAGAGGAGTAGTCTTATCTTTCGGCTTAGAGTATGTTATGAGCATTACTATGCACGTTATATTCACCAAATAAAAAAAAAAAAAAAAAGAGGCAGCTGTCAGCAGAAGTCCTTGAAAAAACACACTCTGAGTACCCTCTGGGACCAGGATTGAAAGCTTTGCTGACATGCAGAATTCCTGGTGCGTTTATGAATGACTCTATATACTGTTTCAACAGCAGTGAGCATGTGCATCCACATGTATACTTGATCAAATTCTTTCATGGACTGTCTGTGATTACTGCTCTGTGTGCTTACATATAAAGTGATGTGAATAGTTAAGTTGCTGTGTGCTGTTTTTCTTTAGCTCCGGTTGAGTTATTACAGTACTTTCGCTGTACTATGCAAGTGTATTTAAGACTGCCAATGTGACTGCCAATCATGATACATTTGAGTCCTTTATTTGGTGCATTTAATTTGTCTTATTCCCTTAAAGGGTAATTTCACTATTTACAAAAATGTTTGTAAAAAACATTTTTTTTACAAAATTTGCAGATATAAATGGTTAAAAGGATTCAAAGTGTTTTGGTGTGAAATGCTTCATTCTAAAGAAACTTGCTGAGTCAAAATTGTTTATAAGAACAGACACTTTCAGCAATTAGTTTGAAAGGTGTTGCGTATCAATAGCTTGGATATGGCTATTTGTGGCTGTTCCAGATGTAGGTAGGTCTAAATTTTCAAACCATGCAAAAAAAAACACGTTTGTATTTGAAACAGAAGAGTAAACGTTTTATTTTGATTATAATTTGAAATTTGTCTTGCATAGTCTTGTTTTACAGAAAGAAAATCACATTTTTGCCACATTTTATTTTTAGTGTGACATTGAAACGTGACATAGAAAAAGGACATAAGCTGTCGATACAATCTGTAAATCACTTGTAACTCAGGAATTATGTTACTGTGTAATTAGTAGTGGTGGTAAAGCTAATGTGTTTATAAGGTGCTAACATGATTTAAAAATAATAATAATAATAATTATACTATTTTTTTTATACTGTAACTTATTTTCCTAGTTGCCCTGTTTCAGTCAGACATAGTTCCAGCCTGCATCCCAGCTGCTACCACTTTGCACCTCTCCTGCTCTTAATAAAAATTGTTTCCATCTACTGTACTGTCATGGATTTGTTTAAGTACTTCAAGAAGTATCATTTCACCAATATAAGTAACATCAGTGATGTTACTATCGGTGGATGCCTTCACCAGGCTATGCTGTTTGTGGGAAATCTATAAATAAATGTGCAACAAGCTAACAAAATCAACAGCAAAGCTCCCGCTCGAAAGCTCCAGTTTTGTTTAAAACAGAATGTAATGGAAATCCATGGAAGCAAGATGTCTATAACCATGGAAGTTTTGGAACATACAGCTACATTTGCTCTCACTGGAATGCCAGACTGCATTTCTCCTAGTTTTATGCTCACAGTGTATTCTCATGACTTTATTTTCAAGTTCAATTTTTTTAAGGTAATAAATACATTCTGATGACTCTTATTAATAGTTGCACCCAGAGGGACGCGTCAGATTGCAATGCTGTTTGGAAAGCAGATAAAGGTTAGCAGGAACAATAAATTATGATACATTTAGACTGATATGGGCAATATTTATTGAGCTACACATGCAGAAGTAGTGTCTCTCTGTCTGGTGTCAGACCGTCATGTTTGATAACGCAGCATGCCAGACGTCTCGGGTTTCTAATGGTAACTGTGATGATTCTGCTATAATGCATCCCATGTAGCTTAAAAACTTCTTCTTAGGCAGTTCCTGCAGATTTTGCAGTAGGGGTGGAGGTAGAGTGACACTAGACCTTCTGGACATGTAATGCATGACAACAAGCTGGTTGTCTCCACCAGGACAAAAGTGTGAGTCGTCACTGAAGATGACCCCTTCATGACAGTCTTACATGACACCCTTGCAATCTTTGGCGACACTGACGTGGGGTTAAGGGCAATTGTCATAACGGTCTGCGTGCATGTAGTCCCGCGTCATGCAGCTGTCTGCCAATGATGCTGGCACTAACAGGATTCATGGCGGGCATCACTGCTCGCTGAATGTCTGCAGTCGTGCCTGTTAGTGGTTTGTGTAGGTCCCCAGAAACTTTATGTTGCTGGCAAATGCCTTCTTCTATCCACTGCCACCAGCAGCGTGCTATGGTAATATCTGCACGACTGGCTTTAAAACTCTTCTCTGAGACATTCTTTGTTTGCAAAAGATAGTACCAACACAACTGCATGAGTCAGAATAGAAAGCACAAGCAACAGGATGACCTCATATAGTCAGTCAGGTACAGTGATAAGGCCGTTTTGGCTTATGTGGCCGAGTGCAGCCGAGCTTGAAACTTTAATCATTCCCATGTCTCACAATGTCAAACCTAGTTTTATTCCTGTGGTTGATTTCTTTTGGGTGCAACTTTTTCAATTATTTTAAGCCCTTGGCAGTCCTAGTTACATTTGAATAGTATACTGAAACAACAGCAACAATTCTTATAAATAAAGCCAAAAACTTTTAATGGTTAAGCCCAGCCTCTCCTTTGATTCTCTGTAGAGGAGTTTTATCCTGCCTTTTCTGCCAAAGCTAGCGTCTGGGGATTTTCATCATGAGACAGAAGGTTACAGTACTCCAGATGAAATGACTGAACGGTATGCAGAGCAGGGGACACAGGGGATTGAGGGACATAGACAGCCAGCTTCTTTTTGCTGACACTTGAGAAAGAAGTGTAGGTAGTAGGGGTGCTTCTTATAACTATATCCTCCTATAGTGCTATCATTATTTCCTCCACTAACAGTATAATATCACAAACTAATATTAATAATCATACAAAGAAGAAGATGAATTTGACCACATTTCATGGTATTTTGGGTAAATGTATATCATGAGGAAATGTCACACCATTACCTATGGGTATATGTCGGACCATGATAAACAGATTAATAAATAGATAGATAGATAGATAGATAGATAGATAGATAGATAGATAGATAGATAGATAGATAGATAGATAGATAGATAGATAGGTGCTTAGTTCAGATGCAAACAAAATTAGTCTACACTGTATCGATCTGAGTCAGGCTGGGCTTACTTGAAGTAAGAAGTGGGCTTTTTTCTTGGAGTAACTATTCCAAGAGTAAGCCCACGCATTGCTGAATTCAGACCCTGTCCTGAGAGCTGCTGGTCAAGATTGTTAACCCTGGTCTATCTGTAAGTTTCCACTTAACCTTTGGTGGTCCTGTCTTCAATAAACATGAAAGCACAGAAACAGTCATAATGGTTCCTGCATGTAAGTGCTCAACCAAGACGATCATTGCTGCTTCTGGATGGTCACCACGGCAACTGTTGCTGGTGCTCCATGGCAGTCGCTTCGTCATCGTAGCTGTTCCCACTCCATCCTCCTGCCCTTCTGTTTGAGGAAGGGAGGCAGGACAGAGTGTGATAGACACACTATGGAATTCATTTTAGACTAAATTATTTCTTTTCAAAAATGTAAAAATATGATAGCAAATTCATAATATAATCAGATATCATAAATAATCAGTGATCAAATTTTGTCTCTTAACAGATACTCATCCTTATTACTACTGTTTGCAGTCGATTGCTGTTTTTTTGTTTGTTTGTTTGTTTTTTTGCTAGTCTTACCTTTGTGCAGATGTTGCCAACACATTCTGTTGCCTCTACAGTTCCTCCTTTGTTTTGTCTTTACCTGGCCATACTATTAAAATATACAGTTGTATGCCCACATTTGAAGACCCTCAGTCAATTTTGTTTTCCTTTTTCTAAGGTGCATGCCCTCTACTGGCAACAAACTTAAATATAGTGTTTTCTACTATTTTTACTTCACAGTTTCTGATTAGAATCAGAAAAAAGTAAAAGCAGATCATTGTGAGTGGCTGGGACTTCCGAATGGACTGTCTAGGGAGGATAGCTTGAACAAAGTGGTGAAACAGCCATTTAGACAAAAAGTGGCAAGAGTGAGAAAATAAGCTGGATGTAGAAGTGCAGCACAAAAGAAAGTGTGTGAGGCTTCGTGGAGTTGTGGTAGCAAAGATGCTGGCATATGCACATTCTCTCTCTCATCCGTCTCTGTCTCTCTGCACTTTCTGATGAGCCAGGAGTATCTGTCTGCCTTCCCCGATCCATCTTCCGCGAATTCAGACGTCATTGTCACCATCTGTGCACCAAGGTATTTTTATTTTTCATTTTTCAAGTTTCTTTTTTTTTCCTCTCGGTCCTAATCCGGTGCCTGTGTGTACACAGGGTATGTTCATAATTATCCTTGTCTACCTAACTAATTTAAACGACGGCAGTAAAATATACCTCTGAGTCACGGAACAGGAAGTGTTGGTGACGCTCAGCTGTTTGGTGAGAAAACGAGATGTGTCAGGACATTTCTGAGTCAGACTTATACAGGCCTAACAGGTTGCTAGTGTCTGATGTGTAATGTGGGAGTCTGTACTGCTTTCAAAGAATTCAGCTTTTTCATCTTGTATAGGGTTTTTCTTTCTGATCTATGCTGTGTTTGCGTAGTATGGTTTTGGAATAGAGAGCTTATAGTGTGAATAAACACTGTCAGCACTCTTTATAGTCTTCCTACTGAGATATTTCATTTTAACCATGATAGCCATCGACCACAGGGCTATGCAAGGAGTCAGCTAATGAGAGAATTGTTTTGTGAACTTCTTTCAAAGATTGTCGAGGATGACTTTGATCAAGGCTGCGCATTGGTGAGAACTGCTTTTATTATGTTTTTTTCTAGAGGAGGTTTTTCTTCTTCTTATATGTTTCATACTGTGAAAGATCTTCAAAGCATATGCAGCTGTGGATATGAATGGTAAGACCATTGCTATAGAGGTAATGATAACCTACACAAAAGAGTGACAGTCAACAACACAGTTTTGGTTGCAATCAGTAGACAGCACTTGGTTATTAATGGTTTTGTGTTTACATACCTTTCTGTTCAGATAGATGGGGAAATAGGAAATAATATCTAAACCATTCAGAATAGAACGTTTTTACTGGGGGATATGTTTGGTTTAATCTACACATGTCTGAGTACCTGTAATTCCATCAAATTCTCACAGCAAGGCCAGACTGAAAGGCCGTAGCCCAAAACATACAGTCAATAGCACAGCACTCCCGTGACTATTAGCAGCTTCTGATATTCCATTATTCATACTGCATTAAAATCACTTATCAGGTATTGCTATCATACTGTAAAATCTACACGCAATAGATTCAAATTGGATTAAATACCACTTCTGATTTATTATTGTTGGACTGTGAAAACCACACAAACTGCAGATTCATACTGGATTAAAATATACTCATCGTCAAAAGAATGATTGCACCCAGAAGGAAGTATCCAGAATAAAGATAAAGGTTACCAGGAACAATAAATGATGAAATTTAGACTGATATGGGCAATATTTATTGAGCTACACATACAGAAGTAGTGTCTCATTATGGTGTCGGGCGGCAATGTTTGATGCAACATGCCAGACGTCTCTGCATGGAGTTGTGTAGGTTCCTAATGGTAACTGTGATGGTTCTGCGATAATGCATCCCTTGTAGTTTAAAAATTCTCACGCAGTTCTTGCAAATTTTCAGCTAGGGGTGAAGGTAGAGGGACCTTCTGTAATGAGTGTAATTCAGGTTTTACTGTCAGACTGTAAAAACTACAAATGCTGAAGATTCATAATCAGTTAAAGTCACTCCACGGTTATTATTGTCAGACCGTAAAATCGAAAAGCACTGCAGATTTATATTGTATTAATTAACACTTTTCCATTATTTCTGTTGGACTGTGAAAACTACAAACACTGCAGATCCATACTGGATTAAGTCATTTTGCAGTTATACCTGCTTATCCGCACAATACGGAAAGATGTATGACAGACCTGATAATCCTGTTGGCACTATTGACATTTAATTAGCCGTTTATATTTATTTGAAGTATTGATTTAGGTACTCCCATGGAGATTTGCCTTTGTTGCAAGGAAACCTGAATATGAATATAACAATGCAAATTCACATAGTCTACATAACAAATACAGCAATTAAAATCCCATTTAGCCCATACAAAGCAATCAAAAACATGAGAGAACGATTCAAAACAAGTCCAATACTTGACAGTATGCAAATGAAACAAAAAATTTAAAACATGGCAGATGTGAAATTATGCATTTTCGGAGTAATGCTAAAGTCATTCCATATCTGGCTTGTATTAAATGAGAAAAAAAGGATTTTCCCCCAAGCTCTGATTCGGTTTTATCATGTTTCATCACAACACAGTACAAATTAGAACTATTTAGAAATGTTTTAATTGAAGAAAACTGCATTCACATCAAATAGTTGTATTGAAACTGTGCACCGATGAATGAGGGGGTCATTTGGTCATCCCAGTTTCAGTTTTATTGTCCAGGTAGTGAACAAAAAATTGTAGTGATTCGACAAGGCAGGATTTACCAGCCTAATTATTTTCTTGTGTTCATGGTGATATTGCTTTCTGTCTAATGCTATACTGAATATAGGGTACTCATATCCCAACTTCATTGCTATACATCATATATGGCAAAACTGAATAACAAATACTGGTGAAGTGGTAACAGGTGAAGGTATCATGATTTTGTATAAAGGGAGCTCCACCAAAGGGGCAGGCAAATACTGGATGTGGCTTGCTTTGTGAGAGAATCATCAAACAGTTTTCTCAACTTGGCTTTGCAAAGAATTTATGTTTTTCCATGTACTATACATAATATTTTTAAAAAATCCAGAGAATTCAGAGAAATCTCAATCCGTTCTCAGGGCCCAAGCTCATTTCATATGTCCTGTGGAAATGTTCAGCTTGTTTTGGGGGGAAATGAATGTCAAGTTATCTGTGCCAAAGTTAAAAAGGACAATCCAGACTTTGATCAGCAAAAGGTGCAAAAGCCAACATCTGTCATGGTATGGGGGGCATCAGTGCCCACGGCATGGGTGACTTGCAAATGTGTGAAGGTACCACCGACGCAGAGCCATATCTTGGGATTTTAAAGAGAAATGTGTTTCCATCAAACCAAAGTCTTTTCCCAGGAAGTCAATGTTTTTTTTTTTTTCAGAAAGACAGAGCAATGTCTCATTCTGCATGTGATGTAAAAGTGTAGGTTTGTAGACACAGACTGCATGTGTTTTACTGGCCTGCAGTTCAGACCTGTCTCCTTTTGAAAATGCATGGTGTATCATGAAGAGGAGAATCAGATGAGGACTGTTTAAATGGAAAGGTTATGCAACAATGCGGTAATTTTTCCGAGTGTGTTGCAGGCATCAAATTCTAAATTTTTTTATATTTACAAAATACACTTTAGTTGGTCAAAACATTAAAAGTCATTTCTTTGTACAATTGTCAGTGGAATAAAAGTCATAGGATGAAAAATCACAGGTTGTTTTCATTGCATTTCAAAAAATCTGGAAATGGAGTTTATAAATATGTTTCAGTAAATGTATATTAATTGCATGAAATTTCTACATTTACAAGTGCAGTGCACTAATTCTACCTGTACTGTCCAGTTTCACATGTTGTCTTAATGATGAGGATGGTGAGAGTCCATTTATCCATATCCACAGCTGGAGATGCTTTGAAGCCTCTCTTTCACAGTATGAAACCCAGGAGGAAAAAAAAACAACACTCAACTCTTCTAACAGAAAATATAATAAAACAGTTGTCACCCATGCACAGCCTTGATCAAAGTCACCATCTACAACATGTGAAAGAAGTTCACCAAACATTCCTCTCATTTGTTGACTCCTTGCATAGCCCTCCAGTCTATAGCTAATACTGTAGTTAAAGGAGATTCCTTTGGGGAGCATGTAATAGACTCTGGCAGTAAATACACTGGCTTTGAACCGCAGCCTAGAGCATAGGCCATGGGTTCGGGCTGTGGGGAGAGCAGGGCGTTAAGAAAAGGCCAGAGGCTGGGGGGCAGTGTGGATGGCCCTGTCACATCAGGTCTAGCCTTTATCCTCATACACTTCAACTCAAATGAGGCCAGACTACCAATGCCAGACAGCAGGATAGAGTGTTCTGGCACTGGCGGCTAGTTTCACAGCACTGCTTTGCACTGATGTGGCTTCTGATGTAGAGAAACGATTGCTCTTTTCAGAAATTACACATTTTCATTAGACAGTCCAACTCGGTTCATTACATAGAGAATTGAGCATCTGTGAAATCACTGCCTGCCATCAGACGGACACTGACCAACCTTTCTGTGATATATTTGTTACATTATCCTTTAGTCTGCCCTGATATGGAGAAACTGTTGCTCATTTCAGAAATGACAAATGTTTAATTAGAGAGTCTACTGTGGTTCATTTCATAGAGGACTGGGCATCTGTGAAATTGCTGCCCGTTGCCAAATAGTCACTGACCAGTGTATTTTGGAAAGTATTTGGTGATAAACATTTCTGAAACAACCAGGCATACTATATTGCAATTATGAAAACTGTGTTTCTTACATATCTTCTTAAAATCATTGTTAACCCCAGATATTTTTCTTTCATTATTAATCTCCAGACTCATTCAGTAAGTTTTATGAATAATTCAGTATCTGCTATCAAATGTGCAGTTATGAAAATGAGGAATATAAGTGTGGACCCACACACAGGACCCACAGGGGTATTTATATAATATTTAAGGGGTTCAAGACTCGCAGAATTGTTCATGTGCCTTTTAGCCATTTTCATGGAGAAACAGATGTTGATCAAAACCTTAAACATTCTTTCACCCACACAAATGTCCATGCTTAGGCCTTGAGTTGTGTTGGATCGAAGATGAACTCCTGTGTCTGTAATGGAACATCCAACATCAGTTATTTCACTACCCTTGAGGACAAAACAATGTTTATTCTTGCTTAATATTTTGTCTTACCTTCAGATGCTCCAAAATGTTTTTTCTGTGACTAAGATTAGTTTACATTCATTCAAGAAAAGAAAGTTTTACCATTTAAGAATTGAGTGCGCAAAAACAAACACTGTGATGTCTTGTTAAATATTTCCAATGTCTTCTGAAACCTTTATTCATTATGTTTTAAATTGCTTATGTTTTATTGCTCCTAATTTCAACCTTAGAAATCTGAGTGATAAAATATTAATGTAATCTATTGTAAATGTACACAATTTTACAGCAGATTATAAGTCAAAGCTCTTAAATATTATATTAACGTTTTATCTGAACATAAAAAATAATGTAATTTCCACCTGTTTTGGAAGTCCCAAAAAAGTGATGTAAATGTGTATAATGTACAAAACAAGTGTAGGTAAGCAGGCCGGGAAACATTTGTAACAATATTTATATTGTGTTTCAATGCTATTTTAACTTAACATCAGTCAGTTTTACCCGATTTATGATATCAAAAAGTGTTTTGGCACAGTCTTCTTTGTGGAGAGTATGAACTGTTTTCTCAGTCAAATGTTCTCACTCTATCCTTTGCACCCTTTCTTGCTGACTAGCAGTTTAACGCAGTCACAAGATGCACAGAGTGTAATTAAATTTTATAAACCTGAAAACTGGTCAAAAAGATGGTTAAAAGATGGTTTCCAGGTCACTGGAAAATGCCCTGCAAAAAGAATGTTACATTTCACTGTGTTTTACTTTTAATCATGAAAAAGTTGAATCAAGAAAACGATCCAGAAAGGTGAGAAAACACCAGGATGTCCTCAAATTCACCACAAAATGAAAACCATTGGCAAGCCTAAAAAACCAAAGGTCGATACAAACTCATGCAGAATTCATGGGCCAAAATGAACCTGAGTAATGGAAAGAGGAAAGTTTGGAGAAAAAAAGAGCACATCATCCAAAGCAAACCACCTCCTGTGTGAAACATGGTGCATGGGTCTGTCTTAGGCAGTGGAACTGGAGCACTCTTCTGTATTGATGGTTTGACAACTGACAGCAGCAGCAGCAGGTTGAATTCTGGCAGTGAAAGACAGTGACCTGAAACTTACTAGTAATGCAGCAATGGAGTTCAGGGCCAAAAAAGTGGAATGTTCTTGACTGGACATGTCAGTCGATCACTGATGACAAGACTGAAGGCAAAAAACCCTGAAACAAGCAGAAGCTGCATTTGGCTGCATTGCAGACCTGACAGAGCAGCATCAAGTGTAGACAGGCATTGTGAGATGATGTTTGCTATATTACTATTATAGTGCTTTAGTTATGGTTATTTGGTTATTTGCAGTAATCACTTGCGTCTGTGCGGGAGCCATTTTTATTCCACTCCTGCAAGATTTCGTCTTGCTTCCAGCTGCAGAAAAATCAGCAGCATTCAACCCACACCCGGTCACAATCTAAACATTTTGGCCCAGTCCCGCCTGCGTTTTCGCAGACAGCTGCATTAGCCACAATTGGAAACTACTGCCACATGACAGACTTTCCCTTAGTCTACTTCAGTAATATTGCATATTTTTTAAGAGCATCTCCCGCAGTTGTGGCCAGCCCCCTAATTCCCAAGGCTTGACCCAATTGAGCATCTGTGGGAACACCTCGATCATCGTTTTCGCTATGTGGATCCTCCCCCATGCACCCTCAGGCCGCTGTAGGATTCACTACAGCATGGATTCAGCATGACTCCAGATAACTATGACAACCTACCAGGGCCTTATTTGGTCACTCCCAGCCCGTTATAATAATGTGGCGGGACTGGGTAATTTAATTACAACTTTATTTAGTTCTTCATCATTTTAGTTGTTTGGTTCGTCATTCTGGACATGCCAAGTGATTCCACTTTTACGGAAGTATTAGAAACCTGCACAGTTGCACAGGATTAGCATATTGGAATTATTGTTCTGCTTTTAAATAGTTTTTCCATTGTTCTCATTGAAATGATCAGTGCCAGATATGTGAATGCTAATGTATAAGCCCACCTTTGAACTTCTACCGCTTTATCTCTGCCTCTTTTGAGTGTGTTCTTTAGGAGGGTTATGAAGGCAGATATATGTTACACTCTCCTGACGTGCTGTGTCACCTGCTGTGTAACAATGTTGTAAACCTTTAATGCTCTGATCATAGTTTAAACACTATTTTAACAGTTAAAACTGTAGGTTACTAAGGTTGCCCATATTAAAAGGTTCTACTTACTTTAATTCAGCATATTTCAGTCCCTTTCAGTTGATTAACATGCAGTCCCACTATATAGCTCTTTCTCAATGCAAGCAGCAAGTGGAATGGGTTATGGTGTCATCCTTTATTTTATGTATTTTTTTTAAGAATTTGAACTGGTTTAGGGACAAAATAACTTGTAGAGTAGAAAGCAGTCATGTTTAATATGTTATTTTAATCACTTGTAATACACTAAGAAAGACTAGGTGCTACACAAGTATGTGATGGTTTTGGACCCTTGATGTCTGTGAAATCTTGATTGAATGGCTAAGAAATCTTATGACTTATTTGACTTACTTCTTGAGAACATGGATTTTGATCAGTAGGATAAAGGCAGATACACCAGGCTGATTAACTTTGCGTCAATGGCACAGAAACAGCTCAAGCTTACATACTGGCAAGGTCATGTGTGTGTCACCATAGCGAAGAGAGGTGAACATGAGAGATGCTTATTCAGCTGGGCATTTAGGGGAAGACTACAGATTAAATGCAGACCTTCCTCTGTTTGTGTGTGTGTGTGTGTGTGTGTGTGTGTGTGTGTTTGCATGAACATATTAAAGCAATTTTGGCCAATACGTTACATGAGCGTGCTAAGCCAAAGTAATTACCACAGAACTTTTTTTTTTTTTAATTTTCCAATATTTTACCTTCATCAACATGGCATGTAAAAACCCAAAAACGCAGACGTATGTTCACTGCACCTTTTGGATAATAAACCAAATGGCTATTTTTGCCTTGTAGATATTGTAACCCCTGGTTCCTATCACCACCACTGTAAAGAAATCACAGTCAGGAAATTTCTCTGCAGTGAACTATTTTCAGTGTGTTAGTGTGATGAAGCTGCTGCTCTGCCTGGTGCACAAAATGGCCACCGTCTGCTGACTCTGGAAATGGCAGGACGCTAGAAGATGAAGGCTGAGTTTCCCTGCTGGAGTCCCCTTCAAAAAAGGAAGAAAAAAAGCTATTTCATGGCTGTGCTGAAGCAGAGAGCTTAGATAGTTCAGAATGTGTGACTGTATTCTTTTTAAAACATACTTACTCTTTGAGGTTTCTGGGTCATCCTCCTACACCAAAGGCGCGGCAGAACCATTGCAGTTAATTTACTCTGACAAATTGTCATGTGCTTTTCTTTCTTAATACAAAGTTAACATGTTAGGTGTCCTTTTAGGTTTCATAAAAGTATTTATTATTATTATTATCATTATTATTATTATTATAATTATTGAGCGAGTTGATGATACCTGTGAAAGTTCGTAAGAATCAAACAATGGGTTAATGAAGTTTCACCTTTCCGTAGTCACAAAAATTGTGTTTGTTGTACCTAACTGTGTGATGTAACGAGGAACTCATGCAATTCATACACACTCACAACTCCTAACTTACTGAAAACACTTATATTTTTCCGCTTTTAGCATCCCAGTCTGGTTTGTAGCTTTCTCCTCTCTGGAGAAGCCCCCCTCTCTCCACAGGCCTCATTACAGCACCTGCCGAAAGCAGGAGGGACGAGAAAAGGTTGTGCAAGTCAGAGGAAAAACTCTGCAAATGTACACAGCAATCTGTCAGCCCTAAATATACAGCAGAAAGCGATGCTTTGCTCGCTGGCAGACGGGCCAGACCTGTGGGCCTTCTTGCTGCTGCTGGGAAAAGAGGGGATCAAGAGACTGCTAGCATCAGTCAGAGCATAGTGGTGATAAAGCTGAGCCAATTTCACTCACTGTTACCAAATAAGGTCACCCATTCTGGGCTCTCTGCTTAATTCTTATAAAGAAAGCAACAGTTTTGTATTAGTGTTGAATTTTGCATCCAGAATTTGGAATTGGGAGTTTAATCCCCAAACACTGAGGCTCCAAACATTGCTCTACTTGATCCATGCATGAGCTTGACTCCACTCATGAGCTAATTGTGACCTTCATGAGCTCTGTCAGATGTCCTAAAGTAGGATGATCATGCACATTTTAGCTGTGCCTCAAAGCTTAGGACAGGCTCTGTTGTTTTAGCTGTTCAATAATGTCCTGTTCTGTAAGATCCTTTGACTGCAGCCTAAACTAGTGTAGCCCCTGAGGCTTTCAGTCCATCACAGTCCATCATGTGTGGAGCAAAACCATTTAAAAAATGACGGGAACAACAGTGAATGGTGAGATACTTCAACATCTATAACAAAATGTAAAATATAATGGTCACATTGCTCACGTTAGTAAGCCATGATGTGTTGGTGCAGCTTCCTCAGGCCATCTTGAATGACAGTAGCTGAAGAGGAGTCATTGTTCACTGGTGCTACCAAGGTCTTTCCTATCCTGGCTGCAGCCTTTTTGAGACTGAAGATAACGAGGAAGCAATGTAGCAGAGTAGTTTATTCTTATTCTGTTTATAAATATATAATGTCACTCAACCAGGGAGGGGCCAAACACACTGACTGGGAAATTCAATGAAGAGCTCAAAGACACACTATTTAATAGAGTGGAAGTACTTTATTTATACATTTTAATGGGGTGCAATAAACAAAAACAAACATTTTTTTTTTTAAACATTTTTTTCAAGTATAATAAAATGGTCATCAGGTCAAATAATTTTCAACTTTTCATTTTTAATTGTGCTAACAGATTAATTCAGGACATTATATTTCCTTAATGGTTTGAAAGATTTCTTAGAGCTGGGAAAGCACAAATATAATACCCTACATTTATGATAGGGAACCACTGGTTAATATGAAGAGAACATTTAGGTCATATTAAGACACAGTCATCTCAAGAGAATTAAAAGGCCAACACTATTAATCCCTTTAACTCTAAGCATCCAAATTTGACCCACACTTTAATTTCTTACTCTGATAACTACTGGGGCTGTACTGACATGAGCCTGGTGATCTATATAGTGAAACAGGGGTTACAATTCAATATATTGAGATATATTGCAGTACTGTAAGCAAAGTAATTTTTAAAATAGAATTTGGCACAAAGGAAACCCCTGTCTGCCACAAATCTTTGATTGTAATGGACTGTTTTTGAGTATCACATAACATAATATCACAATATATATATATATAATACAGACTATTACTTCAAGTCATGACATTTTTTTAATGTCAAAATGTAGCATTTCAGCTATTCATATATTTATGTATTTATGAACTAACTTTACTGTCTTTTCATTGTATGGTCATTTCAATGTCAACGGACCAATAGAAAGTACCCAAAATTACTTAGAATTATTTATTATTAATAAATAATTTCAAATATATTGCAAGTAATAAACTTTTCTTTTACCACTTTAAAGATGCAATGTTTTTAGAACATAATCCTAGATCGTGTTACATACACAATATTAGACTCTTATTGTAATCTGTAGTCTTTTGCGGTGCCCTCATTTTGCTTCCAGCCTGATCTCCTGTATTGAGAATGTTTTTAGGAACACATCCTCGCCTATTAAAGTGAACATCAGCAGGGCGCCTTTAGTTCTTCACTGCAGTCAGCCACGCTCCTCCCTCTGCTCGTAATGGAGCTCTAATCACAGCCCAGCACAGGACCTACACACACACACACACACATCAATATTGATGAGTGGCTGATGCTATAGGCTAGTTTGAGCTGTTTTGCGGGAGAAAATGTTGATTTATGAGGCTTCCTTGAGTGCTGAGAGCTTGTTCTTTGTGTATGTGTGTGACAGGAAGAGGGTACATGTGTGTATGTGCTATGGCTACACAATATATTGTTTGTTAATCGCTTTAGTGATACTGGCCTTTGTAGTGCTAGTACTGTAAAAGACTGCAATATGCAGATAGGCCTCTAATCAATCACATTTCTTTTTTTCTTTTGTGTGTGCTGTTAGCTTTCTGACAAACGGCAGTTCCATGTGAGTTTCTGTGGGAGTTTTGATGAGCTAAGTTCTTTGTATAATTAGTTGAAACATGTAGAACATTTACATTGTGTAAAGGTCTTTATACATTTGAAAGGTTTTTCACACTCACATTTTTGTTTAGACATGATTCTTTAACGTAACAAAAGTTGCTTTTCTATACCATCACTCTAGGAGTTGGAACAGGATAGTAGCATGTAAATTGATTATGAAGTGACATTACCTCAGGGGGTGGCTTCGGAACAGCCACACCTGTATAAGTTGCTGTGTACGGGAGCAGAAGACTCACCAGAGTGCCTCTGTTATTGCCACGACACCGGACACGGCACCTGAACCGAGTTGTCAACAAGGCACTTAGCATGCTGGTAGTGGTTCCATCCTGGTGTGGGGTGTGTTCTCATGGTATAGGTTGAGTCATCCTAAATCCATCATTGATCGATTCCCGCTACTTTTCACTGCTTTTGCAGTCCTTCATGGACTTCATGTACCTCCACGATGATGGAATATTCTAGCAGGATAATGCACTGTGCCATCAGGCCCAGGTTGTCCAGAATTTATTCAAGGATCATTCTGGAGAGTTCCTATAAATGGTGTTTGTTCAAACTCTAATAATTAGTAGAGTGAAATCTGCCAGAATTTCACCATGTAACCATTAACTGGCTAGCAACTACAATTATCCAAAATATGAATCCTGGATACAGGGACCTTTGGATATTACATAATATGAAAGAAATAATATATAATTTCGTACTACAGAGGCAGAAATTAGTTAAAAGATGGAACCCAGTAATGTCTAATTCCCTTGCATCCCCTCAACTTCATCTAGGTTATTGGGTTATTGTCAATCATTGGCAAGTTTGTGTTTTAACATCAGTGTGAATGTCTGTCTATCTGTATGGAAACACCTGACTGCCTATAGGCTGACTGCAAACTGGTGAATCTTGCTATGATTCTTTAATAAACAATAAGTTAAAAAAGAATCGCAGCATGCATTAACTTTTTACCCAATCAATGTTCTTTTTTCCTTTAACTCTTTGAAATGTTGCTATACTATGCTGCTTAGTACAGCAGACGTCATTAAATTTCAATGAGGATGATGATGAAATAGTGGAACAGTGAACAGACGAAACGGCACTGCGGTCTTATGTATGGTCCTGAATTATTTTGTATAAAGCTATTTCAGCGCATTACTCAGCCCAATCAGCCGCACATAGCCACTCTGCTGTGTTTGCTGATTCCTCTGCTATTGTGTGGGGTTAGGAGCCATCCCGTGTGTATTCTAGCACCATATTGCCTAGATAAACTAATTAGTCATACTTCAGAGTAGCTCTGCCTGTGCACATAATGCAAAGCAATGCTAATACGATGATAATGAATTGTTCTCCGCTGTGCCGGTGACACCCACTCACCATATTTAAACTCAAACAGTCCAAGGATTTTTATTTTTTCCCCTTTTCCCCAGCAAATTTGTAGTTTAATTTACTATTAAGCCTAAGTATTAATCACCCACACATATACAAGTAATTGATTTATACATTTATTTACATTGCCATTTATGCATTATTATTCGCAATCATTCATTTGCATGGTGATACAGATTTTGTTGTGAAGCTGTAGAGCATGCAGTCTGTGTACAGTAAACACTTTTAATTAATAGAATTTAAAATGCATTCTTATTATCACACTGTAAGGACTCTTTATACCATAAAAACCTTATTGCTAAACAATATAAATACTCATATTAGTTACAATTCATGTTGTTAATTTGCACTACTTTAAAAGTTGTGTAAACACTTTTTATGGTCTTCTATACTAAAGACCATATATTTTAAGTTATTCACTCATATATTATATAGCTCAGATATTATCTTATTGTTTAGATATAAAATTATTTTTTGAAATGCATAATTAAATGACTATGAAGTAAACAAAGTCATTCAGAGTGGTTTGGCATGAAGTATTCCATTTTATAAAACTTTTTTTTTAGAAAAGATTTAAACTTAAACTGTGAAAGTATGATGGGTACGAAACATCCAAAGATTTTAATGCCTTTAAAAGCTACAACACAGAAATAAAATTGTTCCAAATTGTATTATCACCAAAATTACATAAACACTCAAAATACACATCTAGGTTCACTGGTGGCTTTGGATAGTAAATAAAATGGCCATCACAACCACTGTAAAGAACCTCTGAGCCATTTCACACCAAACCACCCTGAATGACTTTGTTTACATCTCAATGATTGACTTCTGAAAACATTTTGGACTTCACTTTTAAGATTAATGACTGGATACTCAAAGTTTTAAGAAGGTTTTGGCCTAAAACATGATTTTTAAATACATTCATGGCTTGGAAATACACAGAGCCTGTGATAAGACAAAAATAAAGTTAGGTCATATTGGATAGTAAATTAATGAGCTATGTCTGAAATTACGACCCCGGGTCTCTGCCACTGTAAAGAACTTTGAGTTGGTATGTTTCTCTACCAACAAACATTTCATATCAAATCTTGGTTTACATCTCAGCCATTGATTTTTGATATTTTTAAACATTGGTGTAATTCCCATACTGGTGTACTGATATTTCTGCAGTTCTGTAAGCCGTTGGTGAAGATTACAGGAGTGTGTGTGTGTGTGTGTGTTTGTAAGAGGTTGTATACATGTTTGTGCAAGTGACGAATCAGTGTTTCTGTTTGATGTCTATATTTTTGTGTTTGTGTGCAAGAGTGTGTGTGTGTGTGTGTGTGTGTGTGTTAGGGGTGTGGGTGTGGATGTCTATGTCTGTTCTGTTGTGTTGCGTGAGCTGCATTCCTTTCGAGTGAGTGTGTGAGGCATATTTGAAATGGTGTGTAACGGGCTGGGGGTGATGGTGGTGTGTTAAGCCTGAACGTGCAGTAACCTGAGCCTGCAGCAAAGATGGAATCTTTCACAGTAACATTTTAATCTTTTAGATAAATATTATTTTTTCAGGCTCCGTCACCCATACATTTTCCACTCCGTGCACCCACAGCAGCCACCCAAAAAATGAGAGAGGGGGCGGAAGACATGAGAGGAGACGTGAAGCTCTACGTGTGTGTGTGCACAAGTGCATAAAGTCAGTAGAAATGTCTGTGTTTCCAAATATCTGGGTTTCCAGGTGACTGTACCTGCACTCTGAATTGGAGCTGCTTTAAACATCACCTCTGCCTGTTTTTAAATGTGAACTAGGGGCAAAAACATGGTGGGATTTAATGTTCTCAATCAAACGCTTTTCAAACCAGTCACATTTGCTCATTTGCTTGACACAAAGAAACCGTCTCAAATCCCATCGTCTAGACTTGAGACAAGGGAAATGATGAAACAGTGTTGCAGTCTTAAGAAAACCTCATGATTCCATATTTAGTTATTCATTTATTTCACCCCTCAAAAAAAAAAAAAATTCAGCTGCCTGTTTCACTGTCAGAGAAAAGGGAAGGTACAGACCCCCCCCACCTCCTCCCCACTGTAGAAACAGTGTTAATGTACCTTGACAGTGGTTTCAAGGTCCAGTTACATACCTTAAATAAGTTTTAACATTTACTTTCCCAGAGGATAAGAGAACATTTGTACAGTTTCATGACCCCTGTAAAGAAAACAGAGTTGACAGTTTTCTGTACAATTAACCATTTCAAATCAAATGACTCTGTTTACATCTTGTTTTAGATAGACTTTAGAAGATTTTAGCCTAATATTTATTTTAAAATGCAGGAGACATACACAAGGAGAAAAACGTAATGAACCTCATAGGCACAGTAATAGTCTTAAGTTCCACTGGTGTGCCTTAAATTAGTTTTAAAGGTAAAGTGCATTCACTTTCCCAGAAAAGAGTGTACATTTTTGCATTTGCAAGACTTTTATGTAGCTTTATGGAAAACACGCCACTCACAAGCAATGGACTCTGAACAGTACAGTTTACTCCCTACTTTTCTTAAAGTGTACAGGTGGATGAACAGAAATTGCAAAGAATTTTATTTTTTTAAATAACCTTTAAATCTAATAATGTACAATGCTGGTCAAAAATCCTTAAAGACATTTTGATACACAACCTTATGCTTAGGCATTTGAAAAGTTGATATGCATACATGCAACATTTGGACATCCCTGGTCAAACAACACGTTTTGCTGATTTTCTTAGTGATAATGAGTTTCTCCACACTTCGGCACATTTCAATGCACAATCACCATTTGCTTGTGCAATTTACATGTTAGATAAGAACATATAAAACAGTGGTTTGTACAAATGTTATGGCCCATTTTGTTTATTTATGTTCTATTTTATTACCAATTTGTTAAGCTCAGTAAATAAATAGAAATTGTGCGCTATAATTTGCAGAAGAAATCATAGAAATATATTATTAATGTTTTTAAAAATGTTAGTGAGTTCAGATTGCTTACCATTGGCTTTCAAACCATGTATTGCAAATATAGTATATAGGTGACTGGCATTTTTTACAAACTGAATTGTACATACTTTCGGTATCTCTCTTTTTTGTGAGTTCCCCTACTGGCCCAGAAATTAACTCTGTGCCAACTGAACCCATTCTCCCCTGCTGTATACATAGGTATCTACTGAATCCTTAGGCGTTATCCATTAAGATTGATAAGTGAATAGTAAACCTGGTGTTTAAGGAGTTACACTTCTCTCATAAAGGTACTGTAGATCACACTGTTTAGAAGGTTCACTTTACGACAGCAACAACATGTGCGTTTGTGCATGTGCGAACATGTCTGCCTGTTGCCGTGGCTGCGCAATCTGAGCTGTTGCCAAGGTGATGGACTGTGTGACCTGTATAGACGGGGGACAGATTGACCCGCGTCAGAGCGCATTTCGCATTTGCTGTTTTGGCGTGTTGGACAAGCCTTTCCACTCCAGCAGCCTCTCTCAGGTGTTCCTCTGATCCACACGCATAACAACTCGCTTCTCTTCTTTCACTCTTCTGTGACCCCCCTCCCTCACAGCCCTCACTCGTTCTCTTTCCCTCCCTTCATCTCTCCACTGTCATTTACTATCACAGCATCCTCTGCCTTGTTTGGGCTCAGTGTGAGTGCCCCCTGTCCCTTCACCTCAGGAGGGCCACGCTCACTGCCTTTTTCAGTTACAGCTCAGAGTAAACGTGCTGCAAACTTGCTGCACTCTACTGCTAAACCACAAGAAAGCAAACATTTACTTTAGTTTTTAAAAATTAAAGTTAACTTTGTAGTGCACTCATTTACTTAATGCTTCAAAACTACTGACGTATTATTCAATTATCAATACTAGAAAGGAATGCATAATATGTAATTCAAGAAATTAGATGTAAAAAAAAGTAATTCAGAGTGGTTTGTGATATAGTGGTATTGTGAAATAGTTAATTGTAGGATTTTTTTTTTTTTTTTTAATAGTAATGATGATAGGAACCTGAGAATGCAATCGACAGCACAACACACACTTGGCCATATTATTTATTACCCAATATGACCTTTTTATAGAACATGATGATAAGGCATGGTTTGAAATGATAAATCTCTGAGAAATATTTTGCCTCACCTAACGCCCTGCACCTACCTCTCAGCCATGAATTAATACAAAAGACCAAAAGCTTATCATAAAACTACCATAAAACTATCAAAAATCAGTCAGCATGTTCATGTAATAGCTTTCTGTGAGGTAGCTTTCGGGGGCAGCTCTCAGACAACTCTCAAAACTCTCTGGTTCCTATCTCCACCAATCTTCACTTATGACTTGGTAGGTTTCTCTAGAACTGAGCACTTTATGTCAAATTACTTTATTTACTTTAATGAATTAATTCAATGAATTACTCATGGACTACTGTGACTTATATGTATTTTTGTTGTTATGAGAGTGACAATAACTGCCTACAGTTTTTTGGAGTTTAATCTTAGCTGGCATCTCTGTTTAGGATCTTTGTCTCCTTTAATTCCTTAAAATCTTTCCCCAGAGTCATTGCTGTGCATTCATGTCCATAGTGGCCATAGTAAAATGGATTCACATCTGTTTTCTGTATCACTGTATAGAGTAGCTCCAAGCTGCCTTTATTGTTGGGTGCACTGCAAGTTACCCAGCACATATATCCAGAATATAATTTACATCACTTTTCCTGTTGATGTACTTCAGAGTAATGATGAAGTGCCGCTGAAAGGTGAAGTATTGTCCTGTGTGTGATTTTTTTTTTTAAGTCATTTGTAACACAATCAAAAGTAATCTCTGAAAATTTTGACTTTGTTAGATCACATTCTTTACATATTACAATGAATAGACAATAGCCTTGAGAAATTACACCATCAAAAGAAGAAGAGTAGATTGATTGCTTGTGGTACATGTGGTGCGGCAGTCTGGTAGACAGTTTTGAGATAATAAGATATAAGCAGACTTGTTTATCAAATCTGCATTGTCCACTAGAAATCATCCACCACATTTTTAGTACATCAGTTACATCCCAGAGTAAATGTACTGTAAATTTACTACGCTATACCAAAAAGTCATTTTATTATTGAATATACGGTTATTTGTTATGCAATGCCTTTGTTTGTGTAGTTCTGTTCATTTTAGTTTAAGCTGATTAAATTTCAGAGTTGAACATTTATAGTTTATTTATAGTCAAACTTACTAATGTTCCTTTGTTTAACATGCTAAGATTTGTTTGTGCTTCCAATGTTAGGCCAGCAATAATGGAATCTTACGGATGTTTATTGGTACAGCATGACGTGCTTACTAGAGCAGGGAATCAAACCCCAGTCTGTTGGGTGGAGAGAAGATGTATTACCTGCTGTGCTATACAAACTGCAAGTGAAGGACCAGATGGTTATGTTTTTATTGTCATACACACCTCATCTCAGCAAATAATTAATAAATAAATTCTTGCCTTTAGCTAAAAGTTGTTATGGAGTGGTGAGTAAATTCTACTGCCCTCCACCCGGCAGGTTGAAGTTCAATTTTCTGCTTGGGACAGGACCAATAGTCCCTGAATAAGACTCCTAATGCTGCCTTACTTACCTCGTTAACATGGTTAGTCTTTCTGGATGATGATGTCTTCCATAAGACATAAATATGATGCAGGCCATTTACGCTTTTTACAAATGTCATGTTTTCATGGCAGCCTAATGTTGGATGAATAAACAAACCTAGGTTAGTTAAACAAATTAACCTTAGTGAGGGTTACAAAACAATCTGCTGAGAATGATTCAATGTGTTCACTGTGATGAGTGTTTGAGGTTTGGATGAATACTAGTGTTTTTCGGTATTATCTCCTAGGCTACGTTTAGCATACAGTTGATTCCCATAAATACAAATATTGACACATTCTCCCTGTATATACTGAAAAAACATACGCTTGAAGCAGCTTGGCCTCTGTTGTAAGTGTTTTTCTTTAGGTGGAGGTTATTTATGATTCCGTGGGTCTCTCCAGGCCTCGTGTGTGATTGTGTTGCTGAACCAGCTCGCACCGTGTCTCACTTTGTCTCTTTCTCTCCGTGCTGCTGTGTTTCCTCTGCCTGCCGTTTTTGGGCTCAGTATGGGTGCCCCCTGTCCCTCCAGCAGCCTTGCGGGACATGGACAGCAGGAACAAGAGCACAGCAAGAGGGGCGTCCTCCACAGGACATCTCCAGCAGCCCTCCCACACCCCCACCCCAAAAACTCCGCTTGACATGCACACAAAAGCACACACCCCTCCGACGCCTCCCACTGGTGTTTACACAGCTAGCGTTGTGGTGTGTGTGTGTGTGTGTCTCCATGGTGTTTGGAGTGCCCCACCCTGCGCTTTGATGCTGCACCTCAGTGTGTGCCCGGGCCTTATTCGGCATTTAGCTTTACTGTTTAGCATCTAGCTTGGAAACACTGTCTGATGCTTAGCCAATTTACACTTGGCTGGTGTTCCATTTTGGGAATATTTTTTATGGTTTTATTTGCGTATTTGATTATTTTTAAACTCTTTTTATTAACAAAGTTTGAATTTTACTCAAATGGTACATCCTACTCCTCTCGCTCTGACAATTTTCACAATCACGCAAGTACGTCTTTCGTCCTTCCTTTTGTTTCATGGTGTTTCGACTTCCGTACATTTGTCAGTGTGAATTAGTCTTAAAGGTTTGTTGCTTTTTGTTTGTTTGTGTGTTTGTTTGTGTGTTGTTTACATTTTTCTACTGTAACGTTACAGCCAAAATAATTCTGCCACAATAGTTGCTAATTTGCCAAGCTGAAATAAATACCACAGAGGAAGCTAAATGAAATGACTTCTTATAGTTCTCATATTTAATGTTCATATATATATATATATATATATATATATATATATATATATATATGAACATAAAATATTGACAGGCATAAACAAAGATGTATATATACAATTTCGGTCACCATAGATCAATGAAATTAGTAGTACTTTGTTGCAAAGCGGTTGTTGGCAATTGGTAAGAAGTAATTAGCCTTTTTGCAGCTTTGGCCCAAATCACCTTCAATTAACCAAGGTATGTGGGTTCATCAGCTGAGCTCACAATTGCATTATAGTGGTAGTTGTCTTGTTTGAACGTCCATCTTCCTCTCCACATTTAGTGTCTTGGCTAATGAGATTAAATTCACATCCAATATGTCCTGGTTGCTCTAATAAGAGAAGCTCCATATATTTATGCTCAAATCTCCATATTCCATAACAAGTTGAATTATTGCCAACCTCTATTTTGATTTGTCATGTAATTCTTTGAGTCCTGGCTTCTCTTTTACCTTCCCTATCATTAATCTATAAACACATTACAAATTGCTCCATGAAGTTTCCACTTGCATATGTATATTTAACAGTAATCAAATGAAACATCTACTCATCAAAACAAAGGAGACAAATAATGCGAGAGAGCTGACTACACACTTTACATGTGTGTAACACATTAAAACAACATGTATCAAGACAGATATATGGCTCAAGACAGATCAAATACAGGGTACTACTTACTGAAACTTCTAGTGTACTATCAATGTTTTTATAGAGTATAGAGGATGGTTTATACTGTTCCCTTCTTTCCACCTTTGTGGAAAGGCTTCTATTACAAGACTACTTGTAATAAAATTGTGGCAGTTACGTTTTTTTAGCAGCTGGTTCTCTTTGCTACATTTAGGTGAATAAAATGGAGTGATACAGAGATTCATTCTGAGAGATTCACAGTGGCACTCATGTAATGCCTTTCAGCCAATCACACTGCAGGGTCAGAACTGAAGGTATTGTAATAATGCAATCATTTTGTTCCTGAGGACTTACACTCCTTAACCTTCACCATGATGAAATTTTCCCAGTGGTGCAATATGCACGAGAGGTTTTTTTTTTAGCATTAAATCATTGTTCTTTAGGTAGCCTTTGGATATGTAGGTGTAGGTATACAAAAACACACAATTACTGTTATTTGCTCAATTTAACACATAAAGTAAAAAAAAAAACATTTATTTTGCTGGTGCAAAAGTTATGCCATCTTTTATGTTATGTTTTTTTAAGCAAGTATATATGTAATTGTGCACCACAATCAGCAGAAAATATCATATTTAAGTGTTCTCTGTAGAGGATCTGATAACAACATTAATAAAACATGTGTCTTGCTGCTGTCAGTCCAAAATCTCCATTTGTGTTGTCTTTCAGTTCTTGACATACTTTGAAAATGCATTGACTGATTACATTGACTTACATCCAAAGTACAGTATGTTTTTTTCTATAAAAAGGATTCCCCCACATCTGAAGGTCCAGTAGCCAGCTGACCTCAGTCCACACACACACATGCATAGATACATTATATGGAGAATAGTAGTACATGTTGAAGCAAGGAAGGATTTTGCTCTGGTTCAGTGGGAATCTGGTGTCGCTGCTCTTTAATGCAAGTCACCGGGTCGTAGGTTCACAAGCCTTTCTTTCTTTCTTTCTTTATTTATTTTTTTTTCCTTTTGCTTTTTTATTTTCAAGGCTAAGGTTGTGTAACACCCATGAGGTCTGCCTCAGAGTGAGCATCTCTCAGCAGCCTGGAGTGCTGAGAAATTCACACTCCATCAAACCCTCTTAACCCCTCAACACATACACACTTACGCACACATAGGCATGTGTGTTCACACTCATAAATTATCTCTTGACTTATGCAGAAATAAACTTTCTGTCTGTTTGTTCATTTGTTGTCTTAATTGACCAGCAATCTAGTCATATGACATGCTATCGTACGTGAAAGCAAAAAAAAAAGGGGGGGGTGGTTTTGTTTTTTTGTTTTTTTCTCATTTTACATTTGCAGCTTTATATTAGTGTTTTCTGCTTTTTTACTGTTAGCTGAGAATAACGTATGGAGTTTATGAAGCACACCAAGGTATTACGTGTGCAGTGCCCTTGTACAGGAAAGTGCACATGCATTTTTAATACAGTGTCCGTCCTGAGGAAGTGAAGTCATACAGTGTGAACACGACATGGAGAGACAGAGAGAAAGAACATGTGAAAAGAGCTAGAGCACAGGCTCTCTTAGCTAAAGTATTCATCCACCGATTTAGTGTGTGTTCAGATGTGAACCAGCCATTAGAGGGCACAGTTGGCTCTTAACAGCTGGAGTCCACAGATTGAGTCTCTCTCCTCTCCTGTCTCTTTCTCTTTCGTTCTCTTTCTTTTTCACTTGCCCGATCTTTCTCTCTTGCTCTCTCTTTCACTCTCTTTTTAATTTTCTTGTCCTCTCTTTCGCTCCCCCCTTTTCCTGTCACACCGTCTTTCTCCTTCTTCTTCTTCTTCTTTACCACACCCCCTATCTCTAAGTGTCTAATCTTGATAAGTATGTTTTCTCTTAAAGGGAGGATTGTGAGGTAGAATCTCTTTTCGACCAATATAATCTATTGTTTACATTCTGTGTTTCAGACGCAGTGTGTGTCATACATTGTGCCATGGGGCGTGTGTGGGGTTCTCCAGCCTTGACATGAAAAGACTTGCTTAATCTTCCCCAAAACTAACTTCAGTTTACACCTAGGTGTGAAAGCCTTGAGCGAAAGAGATTTTGGTCACAGCAAGGTGCTATTCCACACACACACATACACACACACACACACACACACACACACGTGTGGGGTACACACACACACACACACATGTGCAGGGTACACACACACACTTTTAGTGCCAATGGTTCCACTTACCTTGTTCCAGTCCAGAGATATTCTAAATTGGAGGCACGTGTGTTTTAGACCTAATTGAAAGTGAGCAGCGTATTTTTAAAGTGGCTGTTTTGTCTTGTAATGAAGTTTCTCCCTGTTTCACTCTGCTGCATATCACTTGGTTGATTGGTCAGTTCTTTCTACTTCACTGCTCCCAAAAAAAAGAGAGAGAGAAAAAGAATTGCTATATCAACCATTAGATTCAACAGTGAAAGAGAAAAGTGCACAGACTGCTTAATTTTTATGTGTATAAATTTATATTTTGTTATGAAACAAAACAAAAATATAAGCCAAAGTGAGTTTGACTTTGGGTGTACACATATGCTACTATGAATAAAATATCACCCTATCCCCTAGAATATTAGCAAGCTGACGTGGAACATTTGTGGAATTATAATAAACAGAAAACAAATAAACAGAAGGCATCAATATCTGTATTTCTATATTTTAAATTATTTTAAATACATTAAGGTTAACAATTTACGTTAAGTGTGCATCCCAAAAAGCGCACTTTGGATTGAACCTCTACATACTCCACTAATGATAGCACTTCTAATGATAGCGGTGTGTACTATTTTACATGCTATTTAATGTGGCAGTACGCAGTTTGTGACACGGCCAGAGACTTACTAACGTTATCTGACATTTCAGAGTGCATTTTGACAACAGCACATGTATAGTTAACATTAGCTAACCTGACCTTTCCTAGTATGTAACAAGAATTTACACACAAGCCGTTTTCATAGCTAGAATTAACTATCCTTGCTATTCATGTGCTGTCATTACTGACCTCAAGTTCGACGCTGGTAAAAAAAAAATGACCTCGTTACCAACCAGATGCTTTTTACAAGGCAAGTGAAGCTGAGTGTAGGCTAAAAGAAGAAACACAACATAGCATGAAATCAGAAGGTTTTCTGATTGGCTGGCAAAAGTGCTATCCTCAGTGTCATGCTTTTAAAATAAAAGTATTCTCAAAGTCAGGGTTAAAGGTCAGGTTAAATCTAAAACTTGCGTGTGAGTTATTTCAGTGTTCTTTGAATGAGACATGCACACGTAACCTAAAAGTATTACAAGAAAAGTATTACTTGTAAATATTACGAGATTCTCCACTGTTAATTTGACTCGCTGAAGATGTTTTTCAGCAGAGATGCAGACCTTTTAACCTACAGTCTGTTTTGCCTCCTGTTTTGGCCGGGTTTTTAATCATTACTCACCAGTTTCTCTTCATTCTTTTCCTTGATTGCCATTAGAGCCTATAACAGAGGAGTTTAGCTAATTATTTAATTGTTGCCTCATTTGTGTTAATTGGCCATCTGAACGAGCACACATTCATGCCTGTGGCAGATTTTAGTCCCGTTAGAGCCGTGGTCTTCACGCACGCACACACACACACACACACACACACACACACACACACACGCACACACACAGAGGCACACCTCCTACTCATGTCAGTGGAGCTGAGGAAAGAAACAGCAAGCACTTTCCCACTTCTCCTTTATCATTAGAGGTGAGAATAGCTCTTTGCCATTCACTTCTTTTTCTTTTTCCTTAAAGATATCCTCTCTCTCTCTCTCTCTCTCTCTCTCTCTCTCTCTCTCTCTCTCTCTGTCTTACTCCTTGAGTAAATCAAACTACAGGTGCTGGTGCTGATTAATATATTTTTCTCTGCTTTTCTTCCCATAATTTCTTCCCCCTTTTCCCATCCACGTTTCCCTCTCTGTGTAGTAACATCAAGGCATAATAGATGCCCGTGTTGGGTGGGATTCTGTGATTGGTCGCCTGTGCGCTGCTTCAGCTGATTGCTGGTGCTATTTTCCCCCTCTGCTACCAAATCGGTTGCCGGGGAAGGAACGTGTTTTTGCCAAAATCAGCCTAGAAGCCAATGAGGTGCCTGCATGCCAGATCAGAGCTGGAGCAGAGGATTATGGGTAAAGGGCGGCGTTCAGTACGCCATTAAAGCCGTGCAGGACTCCATCCCGGCGCCCCAGCTGTAATCCTTTATGAGTTTGAATAGGACCCTTTTCACAATCACTTCAATTAAAATCACAACATAATCCTGCACACTCTTGTTTCTTCCCCAGTCCTTTCCACTTTCCACTTGCTATGTTGAACCAGCATCATGAGAGATGTAGTGCTATGTGGAACGTTTTCATTTTTGATTTAGTTCGATTCATGCTTTCAAAGTAGAAGTTATACACACACACACAAATGCGGGTGAGCGGACACAGTGAGTGAAGAGGGCACAATAACCTGGCCACTGTATGAGCAATACAAAAGAGCAGTTGGAGTTTGAACCCTTTGTGCTGCGTCTGTCTAATCCAATATCTCATACTCTGGCTGATTCTCCTCTTACTGCTTAGAGGAGGAGAAAAAATAAAGTGTGTACTTTGTCATAGAATAAACCATTTATTCTTCTGCCTTCTTTTTATATATGATCTCAGGGGTATATCGTTTGTGACAGGAACCTTAAAAAATTAAGTATATGTTTAAAGAGTTTGGAACCGAAATAAGCACCCATGTATCTGTGTTGTGACTGTTGTAAAATGGGACAAATTTTCTCCTGGGATGGAGTGGCTTTGGGCTTTGAATCGCCTCGGAGGGCCGAACAGGCCCCGGGGGAGCTGCGATGGGGAGCTGGATCAGCACTCTCTTATTTACTAATGAGAAAGGACAGGCCGTTTCTGCTCACCACGAATGGAGCAGCAGCCTGAGAGATGGCTTTGAGAATTCTTTTCTAGCTTTTATTTATAAAGGCTATATTTATGCATGGCAGAATTCAGAAAAGGATGTAAACATAAACGTTTGTAAATGGTTCTTGGTTTGGACGTATAGTTCTAGAAGGGAAAAAAAAAAACTTTCCTGAAGTTTCAGAAACGTTCTGGTATCTCTCCAAAGAAGGAACTTTATTATATGGCCAAAGATACATTTCTTTGTATGTTGTCATCATCAGAGTATTTTTTTTTTTTAAATACCTTTGGTGCGATGAACCGACCAATAGAAATGGCCCATTAACTTTCATTAAGGTTAAGAACATTTTACTTTTGATTTCTTAATGCTTTTGTCACATTTAATTTGATGCAAAAACAACAAATTGCTTTCACAAATAACACATTTGAGTTATTTGTGTTTTTATAACAGCAGGATTTAGTCTGCTGTGGTGTGCGTATGTGCATGTGATTTTTATGAATGTGGAGTTTTTTGTGATTCTGATGGCCAGCGTGAGGACGATGCATTGAGCGTTTCCCATTATATATCTGAAGCCTTCCATTCTCTCTCTGTCGTATTCACTTGGACAGGTCAGCAACACCTTCTTATGAGTTGAGGAGGAAAGTGACACAAGCAATTTGCAACTGAATCCTGGCACCATTAGAGAAATAAAGCTAGTGTCATCAGTGGTATATATAGTGCTTGTTATTCTGTGTAATAGAGTTACTGGCGATTGCTTCCAGGTGCTTAGTGCCGACAGCAGAGGCCTCAAGGAAACCCAATTCCTACAGCCGCCAGCCATTTCACCCTGTTCCTCCAGCTCGCCCACTTTTGTAATGTTCCGAAAGGCATACGATTAACCTCGTACAAGTCCCAACCCAGCCGAAAACGGATCAGTTTCTTCAAGCCCTATGTATACATTTACCCTGATGCTTAAAACAGCCTGCCCCATCCTCGAAAGCGGGGAATTCCTGCCTAATTTGTTAACATGCACGAGTGCGTATGGTGGTATTTGAAAATTGTTTTTGTGAACTACTAATGAACTGAAAAGGTTTGGCTTCCGGAAAGCAGAGACAGGAGAGGAAGAAGGGAAAAAAAAGCTAATGACTCTAGCATGGCTCTGGTATTATGAGAAGTGAACAGTTCACACAGTCTTTGCATGCTGAGATGGTGTGTGTTTCTTTTCTCCACATCAATATCTCAACAGCCAGTCCAAACAAATCAGATCAGCACAGTTTGACAGGCTGGCTGCAAGTTAAACAAGACATTTCCAATCACCAGAGTTAGCAGCTAACTCACAAAATGTGGAGAAATATCACAGAGGGCTTTGACTATACTTGTGTTAGCCTATTTACTATACCACAGTGTAACACCTGTGGTGCCTTGGTCTTTGAGCACCTGATGAGATTTTTCTGCCTGATGTTGGTGAGCTAATCAAGTAATGATAGATTTCTATGAGCGTTGTGTTTCTAAGTGTCCAGCCATCATTATCCTAAAGAGCTCTTGAATAGTGCATTCTATATTATTGGACGCACACACACGTATACCCCATGCACATGTGCTTTGCCCTGGAATCCAGTTGTTGACCTCCAGGTGAGCAGATCACTAGTGGACGCGTATGTATAGCGTGCCACTTCTGAATAAAAATAAGACAGAGACAAACCACTTTCTAATAGTGTGTAAGTGCTCAGGTACTCAGGGATTGAAGTGCTCGAGGGTCTAATCACTTTTCTTTCTTCATTGTTTCTGAGTGCCTCAACAGCTCAGGAGTCACATATCTTAGCAGTAGCGCTAACAACGGGCACAGGCTAATCCAGCGCAGACTGAATGAACACTCATCAGACGCCATTTTGAGGTCACAGGGCTTCTGACTGCTTGTCGTTCCCCGAGAGATGATTGTGCTTCTTCCCCACAGTTAATCTTCCAGCTATTCTTAGAATGAGAGAAGAACCCTAAGAGGCAGCCATGCATTTTTTCCTGACTGGTATTACACAGTTTAGAGGCAAGGGGATCACATTTTTTTGGATAAACATTGTTATGCCACCATGGGATGTTTCTCTCATTCTGTGATTTGCAGCTGAGGTCCCCATGAAAGATGGAGTGCTGTATGTTTTTGGCTTGTTACTTTGTTTCCTTTCAGCAGCAACAAAAACATCCACATGACCATAGTGACAAGTAAACAAAATACCACAAATAGTATATAATGGTTTTTAATCAGCACAGACGGGATTTCTCAAGTGGCAACATCCACCAGCATACACGGACATCCTAAACTTGACCCTCATTCGCTCATATTTTTGAAAACAAAGAGAGCAGTGCAACTAGGCCCTGCCCTGAATAGACTGCACCGTGATAGGGGTTAACTATGCAGTCATGTTTCAAGCTCATCTCAGACCTTTATAGCTCCTTGAACCCCTTAAAATCTAAATATATGTTTGTGGATACACTCTCTCATAGCTACAGAATTTACACATTTGTTTTGTAGTGGAGACTGGAGACTTCATAGTTGTTGCTGGATAATAAGCTTAATAACTGAATAAGGGGTTAATGCTTGTTTCTACTAAAGTGCACCAACAGCTAATTCTGAATGTGTTATTTACCCAGGGGCTCAGCCTTTGTTCTCCTCATTTTCATTAACGTTAATTTGCTGGAGTTGCGATTTGATTCCTTAAGAACTGGCCGAATCTGTTCACAATCTGCTATCAAGTGCTCATGCATAGTATAGTATTGAATAGAATAGATTGTTCTTACCAAATTCTGCAATAAAATGACCTACAGCTCGTAGTTGATAAATCAGTTTAAAGTAGTATGGACTTCAGAAATCTCTCTTAACAGTCAGTAGTAGCTCCATAAATCCAGCGCGCTGTCCCGCACTAGACGAAGTAACTCGAGCATGAACCTCTCTGTGTTTCTCTTTCTCTCTCTCTCCCCTTTCCCGTGCTGTCGGCCAATGTCCTCTACGCTTGGGTTTCCTTGTCGGCACCTCGCACCCAGAACCCATTTTCCCTTTCATGAAGAGATCTGTGTTTTTTATGGCTCAGGCTGAGGGCCTCACCCCACAAGGGGGACAAAAAAGCAGAAACAGAGTGAAAAAGTGTCCCCAGAAGAGCAGGAGAAGGGGACACGCTGTTTGTGAAGAGGAAAGACACCACTGAACATGACCTCTCAACGACCCACTGTTTGAACTTGCAGTTTGTATGTGCGTGTGTGGTAGTTCCTTGTGGTATAGAACTGTTGAGGAACCTTTATTTTTAGGAGTGTCGTCTAACCAATTCCTACCATTAACATGGCATCCATAGTATCAGCTTTGTTTTTATTTTAACTTTTTCTAATAAAAGTGATACTTTAAAAATCATGTATATTACTCACAAATACACATTTGTGCTTTTTTGGCTTTTTGTGGGGTCTTGGTCCTTCCAAAACAATGAAAGCATGGAGATATGATTGTGGGATTGATTGGAGACATTACTTTGCTCTCCACAAAAATAAAATTCTTTTGACCAAACATTAAAGCTTTTATTAGAAAAGGTGAAATAATTGCAGCCAATTGTAGCAAGGGAGTCTGTAATACTTAAATTAGTACTTAAATACTTAAATTAAGAATGCTGAGATAAAAGCAATGCATTAGTCTATATAGCCTACAGTCTATATATAATATAACTAGATAAATTAATATTAACTGGCTGTAGTTGGGTTCAGACAGAATTATGTCAGGTTTTAGTTTGAATTTTAAACCTAGACTAGATCAGGCTCAGGCATATAATGCTCTTACATTCAGGATCAACCCAAAACGTTGGCCTATTTTTTTTTACTTTTGTAGTACTGTTTTAACATTGATGCTTTAACCATCTTGAAAAGGATCTGGTCCACACAAAGAGCCAAATACACATACATACACACATTGAAACCTCAATCTAAAAGTAGAAACAGTACTGGACATCAGAATCAGAAATTAACCATTTTATTATTCCCTGTTTATTATTTTTCATCAATACACTCTTGTTGTGCTCAGGTGAGGGTCCATAATACTTACATTATTATCAAACAAAGAATACATTCTGCTACCTCACTTCACTTTTGTGATGAAATTTACCAAAGAAGTGTGTGGATGGACCCTCGGGTTATTGTTTGTCTTGCATGTTGCTGCATGGTGTTTTGTGCTGCTGTGTAAGTGTGTTTTGGAGTGAAATGCAGTTCTGTGTTCGCTGTTATAGATTGCTGAGGCTGGCCAAGCTGGCCGTTATCTCCTGAAACAGTGTTTGCTTATCCTTTACAGCCTGGCAGGAGGGCCGTGTCTCAAGCCTCCACAAACTCAACGTGAAACCTACCGGATTCTCCCCACTTTTTACATCCCCCCTTCCTCTCAATAGGAAACAGCTCCATTTAACTTACCTTCAATCAGTACCTCCTGCATCACATGCATACCTTTCATACCTAATTAAAATGCATAATTTCTCAAACATTTGTTGGGCTAAAGTCGAGTTCAAATTTCATGTTTCTTATAGATCATCTTCTATTTTTAACTAGTTTTGGCTGGCTTTTTTCCTGCCTTAGTTTAAGATAATGACTATTGCCTAATATGTGCAGTTCAAAGAAAAAAATGGGATACAAACTTTTGCATTCATGTTAACATGTAGCATTTCCATAGGGGTTCTTCAAAGAACCAGAGGGAACAGAGGTGATTCTACTATGGCTTTTAGTTTTGACTGAATGATTCATGTGGGAAACAGTATCTGTGTAATTTCCCCAAATATCCGGATTGAAACTGTGCAATCTGAATGTTTACTTCAAACGTTCACTTTAAAATAAAGAGGAAAAAGATCCAAACAAACTACAAAAACAAACTTCCAGTTAACATCAGATGAATTAGCATTAAAGGAGCTATATGTAAAATTAACTAAAATTATCAACGGAATGTGCAGAAATAACAGTTTAAAAGGTAGCTTGCTGACCAGCTAGCCCCGGCCTGTCTATCTTGTAGTACTACTTTGTACCTGAAGATGTGATAATGAATCACCGAAGCTTTGAGTCTACCTTTAGTACCCACATGAACGGAGAGGCATGTCCACTCTTGGCAAGTAAAACGTTTGGAAACAAAGAAAACAAGTGACAAAAATAACTGTAGAACAAGGGTTGCTTTCCACTGCTGGAGACAGCTTTTGGGAAGTTAAGGTCAGAAGTATTTATGGAACAAAGGTGCCCATGTCTGTTAGCAGGATTTGTTATCACATTACCTCAGACCAGTTTGAACTGGATTACCATTCCTAAAGGAGCTCTAAGTCTGATATGTTAAAACATGATTTGTTATAGAATTATTACTTGACCGACTGTGCATTGGATTAAAATCACATATCATTTATAACAAATCACAGACCTCGCTGATAATCAATTACAGAAGAAGAAAATAAAAGTTCAGTCATTTTGGATAACTGGTATATATATTTTATTGATGACCTGATGATGGATGCAATTGTCAATTTAACATGTGCATGTAGAAACGTACAGTTTTATTAAGTCTCTGGCTGGATGTGGTTGTGTTCTATTAGGATTTTTTTGGGTTTGCCATTATGGACTGTATTCAGGATCAGACCCAGCTTCTGGTTCAACCTGGTCCTAAACCTCTCAGCATACAGTGGGGCCAGAAAAACGCCTGTCAGCACTCACACACGCGTGCTCGTGAAACACGCCGTGGGGGGAGAACAAGAGCAATAATCTGTCCTCATCAGGACATGTGCAATTACAGGTCATCAAAGCGGATATCTAACAGCCTGCCAGCTCCAGCAAGCCGCTTCTGATGGCCCACTGGAAACACACGGTCTTGCACGCTGATTATGACGAGGCCTGGAGCGCAAAACAATTAACATGGGCGTCAGACTTGCTGTCTTCAGTTCGAGACGTCTAAAAACAGTGCCGTGAAGCCTTATTTAAACATAATATAGATCTGTTTCTGAAGCATTGTATGCTCTATCAAGAAGTGGTGATGCTGTGGTTATAATGCAACATCAAAGAGCTTGCAAAAATAATGAATATTATTATCATACATACCTTGTATTTATTTTTGTATGCACACTCCTTATAATCTGCTGTTTAGTGAGTTCATTTAATCCCTTGTACAATCTGCACTGACCACTATGTACCTTTGCCCAGTTGCTGGAGAGGAGATCTGGTTAAGAAGTCAGTGGCCTTCCGCAGGGATTACTGTGCAAAAATCTTTTTGTTTGTCACATTCCTTTTCGTCAGGAAAGAATTAATTACTTTGCAAGTCCATCGTCCTTTGAACTTCCTTTAATGAGCTGTTGGGCCCTTGGTGCCTTGAGATGGACCCACCATGTGAAACATAGTGTCAGCTTCTGTATTTCTCTCCACTTGCTCATCTGTGTGTTTTTTTTCCTTTCTTTTCTCTTTCTCTTTTTTCTTTTTTGTAGGTTGATCTTCATATAGCCAGCTTTGGTGTAGTGGGATCCGTTTCCTAGAGACGCTTCTGGCCCTTGGATTAGCCTGTTTACACTTGGAGCTGATCGGACTGGCCAGATGATATCCATGCAGGTCACTTTCTGTGCTGCGGGTGAGTCAAGCCACGGTGTGACACGATGTTCGCGCTTTAGTCTTGGCCGTTACACAAATGAACCCTGAACTACCGCCTGAACTGCTTACCCAATACCTGCACTGCACATCTCTACTGGCTTTTCTTTGGTCATTACAATACCAGCGCAGTAGGGCCTAGAAATCTTGAAAGCAGCGTAAAGCAGCAAGTCACAGCCAAGGCTTTACCGCTAAACAAAAAATGTATTAATTTTATTCACGACTGAATTTTATTAATTCAGTCGTGTACATAATTTATACATTATATTACATCAACATACTTTTGCTTTTTTGCTTAATAACTTTTGGCAATAATTGTCTTTCCTAACATGTTTATTCATGCAGAAAATGTTTGAATCAAGTGCATTCAGCGCATTCCTTTTTCAGTGTAGTTAAATAGGCATGCGTATAAACATAGTGAATATTTTTAACAGTATTTTATCAGAATATTTTTATCAGTAAACATGACTCAATGACCTTTGATCAGTCATCTTATTCTAAAAAGCTCACCTGCAATGAATAGGTTTGTACTTAGCCAAAGATAGCCTTTCTTGATGTATACTGCGTTAGCCTAGTTTAAAAGAGAACCATCAAAATTCGACACGACTCTAATACTTTGCAAGAGTAAAGGCAACGGGCCTGTCGTGTTGAGGTAAATGTTTATTTATTTTGCTGTTATTTACCATCAAGCAAGGTCAGAAGTGAATTTGGAAAGGCAGGAGTGAAACATGTCATAACAACAGCTTACATTTAGTTTGTTATATTTAGAGATGAAGTAAAACTATAAATTATCTAAGCGTGTAACAACAAGCATAGGTCAGTGCCATTTTTCAGGCCAATTCAAGTTTGAGAAGCTCAAAAATAGGACCTTTAGAAGCTTTTGTATGCGTCAACAAGAAAGAAGAAGGAAAAGGGGAGAAAAAAGTGTGTGTTAAATCGGTAGAGGTGTTGCGGTCCGTGCCATTGGTAAAGATGCTATCAAACCAGCGTTCGACACAACAATCTTATGGCTTGTCAGCAATTAAAAGCAATGGCTCATGGGAAGGTCCCACGCCAAGCGCTGTCACTTCATTTCAACAGGCTTTCAGTTGGCAAGTGTATGTGTGTGTGCACATCTTTGAGTGTGTGTTAGTGTGTCAGTGTGCACAGGCTTGTGTTCCATGCTGAGCTCCATACCTCAAAGACCCAAGTACGCCACCCAATCAGACGGCATTGCTGTCCCGGAGAGCCAATCGCACGTTGCGGTACTGCAGTGTTTCTGCAGAATCAAAGGCTCGCAGTGCTCGTATGATATTAAAATGCACTCTGGCACTCCAGCTTTGTGGGCGCCCCTTCCGAAGAAAAACGGATAGGAATGGAGGAGGGGAGGCAGGCAGAGAGAAAACCCGAGTCAAAAGAAGAAGGGAGTTAAAAAAAAAAAAAAAAGTTTGCTCTCCCTGTTTGACTCCATGGGTGGGTAAACAGTAACATTGTCCCACTTTGAAATCTCTCCCCCTCAGCTGCTTGCCTGCAAGCTCACCAGCACGTAGCCTGGTGAACTAGAGCAGCCCTGAAAGCGCTCACTTACTTTCGCTCAGCCGCCATCTTTGCTTCTGATGTCATTTCCTGCATACATTTGCCCCACTTTTCTCCTGCACCAAGGTTAACCCCTTCAACTCTAGGCTAATTATGAGGTTATTAGCTTTAATCCTTATTAGTCAATATCTGCTGTAAACTAGTTAATACTGTAAAGTAAGGTGAGGAAATGTTGATTCAGAGACAGGGGTTAAAGCTGTCACATCAACCCGACGTTACAATCTGCTAAAACTGAAGAGACATGCTAACAAGCATGAATCCCAGCTTACCCTCTGAAATAAGCTAAACACACTCGATCTTGTAGGCAGGTTCTGCTATTTCAGATTTGTGACCTGTTGAGACTAAATAACCACACAGCTGCCATTTTTCTCTTTTTTTCAAAGCAGAAAAGACATATATTGTGGGGTTCACAGGTTAGAATTCCCCCCCTTCCTCCTTTTGAATAAAACAAGGATTTTTTTAATTTGAGTATCTGACATGACTGAGCGGCTAGAGCGTGGATGAGAAGATACTATGAGGCAGATTGCTTGGCATTTATACACATAAATGGGTGCTTTATGAAAGCGTGTGAAGCAGTATATGTGTTTTTTTAAGTGCCCACGGAAAGTTATGGCCAGAGCAGGTGATAACTTCATCCCAGACTGAGTTCTGGAGCAGGAAGAGAGAGGTCGGCAGGATTGGGGAGAAGGGGATTAGCTTTAGCGTCGTTAGCAGAACAGCCTCGGCCTGAACCTGGACCACCTGCCGTGACACCCGGGCGTAGTGCCTCTCATCGGTTATGCTATTGTCTGCTGAGAGAGAGAGAGAGAGAGAGTAAAAGAGAGAGAGTGAGGGAGAGATATGCCTCCCTCTTTCCCTCTTTCTCTGGCCCCCGGATTAGCTACTGGTCTTTTCTCTTTGTTTTCCTCGTTTCTCTTCTCTTTCTGTCTTTCTTCGGTTTTCCAACGGTTGAAGGATCTATTCTTCTGTCCTGTCTGTGTTGAGAATGAACATGACACAGGCCGTGAAGGGATTTCTCGTGTACCTTGCCACGCTGTCCACACTATTTGTTCTGTCATTCTTATAGCACCAGGGGTAATACTTAGGATCTGTGCGTGTGCACACGCACAGCTGTTTCAGATGAAAATGCATTCATTTAAATTAAACATCATAAAAAACACACTTTTCCAAACAGGTTTCTGTTAGTGGATGTCAAAGTGGTGGCTCTTACACTGCGAAGTGCCATATTTCCTAAAAGCTTAAATGGTAGCTAACGGTGACTCTGTGACTGAAGTGTAATTCAGTGTAGATCTGTAGGGCTCATAAGAGCATCATCTTTTTTTTTTTTTTCGTTTATCGAAGCTTGAAACTAGGCTCTTTCTAGACATTCAAGTGTTGCCTTTTTCTCTGTTTGTGCAGAAAGATTACAGACCCCCCAAAAAGAAAAAAAAATCTGAATAAGAAAAATCCCTCCTAAGTCCAGTGAAACAATGAAATATTGAATACCAGTAAGCCTATGAATTCCGATTTTTGTCTGCTCATCCATTCCGTTCCATTCTTCAATATGTAATGTACTTTGAGTTGCAATTATATGTTTGTCCTAGATTTTATACGTTATGCATATTCAGAAAGTGATTTATCAGTCATATTGAAGCTTATTGTCAAACAGTCTGTCATGGGGAGTAAAATGGGAATGTACTGACAGAGGACATGTAAAGTAAGTCATGAATGTAAAAATATGTAGGATCATGGGGAAGTAGGTTGATGGCATCAACTGGACACAAGTTGTTCCTTGGAAAGGAATGAATAGTGTCTGCTTCTGTGCCTTTTTTGTATGTTGTAATGTTTGGGGGTGGTGTGGTATCCTGTCCAAAAGCAGCCAGTTATGTCTCTTTACTCGGTTATGGGAATGCCCAGTATTGTCCTGTGCAGTGGAGCAGCAGGCATATTTCTCTCTGCAGGGTTACCAGCTCAAAGCCAGGCTTTAGAAATTCCACAAATATTTTCAGTGGCACAGCGCAGATCCCCAACGCTGTTTTTGAAGCTTTCATGGTGTTCTGGAACATTCTCTGTCTCCTTCTCTCTTTCCTTCTCTCTAGTTCTCCTTCCACCATTCCAGAAGCTGCGGTCGGGCCGGCTTGTTCCCGTGCCAGCCACCAATAACCATATTCCAGGAAAGAGCTCCACATGTTCAATTATATAATTACATCATCGCAGATTTAGACAGATGTCCCATAATACATTTCAAATGCAATCAGCTGCACTCGATCCCCACATAATGCGTTTGGGGAAGAAAAATGATCTCCGCCGAACATGAAACGGATCATATTTGTCATGTTGATGCTTCGGGTATGCCATTGTTGTTGTCATTATTATTATTATTAGCATTAGTTTGGATTTCCTGTGTTGGTCCTCCTCAAATTAGTCTATGCTGATGGTGGCCTATTTGAAGATGAATTCCATAGGCTCTACTTTTTACTTTTACTTGTACCTGCTTTCGCTAGTCGCACAGTTGGAATGATTACATAATTGTGCATCTTAGTAACAGAAGTCCGTTTTTTTGCTGCAGGGTGGTGGCACAGGCTGGAGAACAGAGCTTTTGGCCCTTCGAAGCTGGCCGCTCTGAGTCTGATCTCCTCTCATTGTAGCACAGACGGCACACAAATCCCTCGAGCTTTGAGCTTGATGCTGACAACTCAGAATGAGTAATTGTTTCTTTTAGCAACAAAAGTCGTATCTCAGCACAGAGTGAAGCCAAAGCTGCAGTCGTATTTGTATTTGCAGACTAGATTGAGAAGAAACAGAGAAAGCCTTTGGTTTTGGAGCTATGGTTAAGCTTTTTATTGACAGAGTCTTGGCCGCGCCATTTGGAACTACATTGCTGGACGCCTTGGGGAGGGACCATTCTCCTCGTCGTTGCGCTTTTGTAATGTTGTATTGTGTGTAATTGCTTACATTAGCAATTGTGATACCGGACATCAGCTTTTCACAATTGTCGCTGGCAGTAATTGGGTCCAACTAACTTTAGCCAGTGTCAGATCTGAAGGAAATTTGAGCATTAGCAATACAAAACAATTAATTGTAATTATTTGCTATATTTAGCGCTTAAATTATAGCTCAGTGTCCGGAAGCTGTGACAGACTAGATATATTTAGAACATATAACTGGAGTCCCATCAAAGAGAGAAAATATGCATCTGAGACAAATAATTCAGAAACCTTTATTATATTGAAGGCCATCGTCCTGTCGATGAACGATAAGGAAGAATTGAAGATGATATGAATACAGCTCATTAATATGGATACTTGTGATTCAAAGCAATTTTCCCACTTGACAGGTGAAAGGTAGTGGTGAAGAAGTGTCACCAAATGACAGTCGCATAATTTAGTTTTGTCCTTCAGTCCTCTGCTTTTTTCCCCATATTTTGTTTTCTTAATCTCAGTAGTGGTCCCTAAAGTGGTTGCATATTGTGATGGCATCTGACAGGAGTATGGAAATGGGGGTGAAATGTTTGAAAGGTGACCTTTTCCTCAAGACTGGCGGGCACAAAGCAGCCACCTCAGCCAAGGACCTAGCCTGTAGTAGTGTGTGTGGTTTTTTTTTTTTATTGTTTGGGATTTTTTTTTCCTAAAAAACTTTTATTTCATTTAAGATTAGTTTTCCTACTACAGCACCTGAACAAATACAGTTCTTATCGTATGTGTAATCGTTTCTTATCATATATGCTTGGGGCGTGCCAGAATCACAACTGACCCCCCACAAGACTTAAATTACTGACCACTGAGAACAAGTTGCCCCCCTCCCACCTAGTCCCATGGCTAGTCATTCCCTTAATCCATTTCCATTTCAGAGGTAAAATTGTCTTTAAAGTCTATAAACCCACTGTCAGTTTGTTTTTCTGGGCATTTTATATATATATATATATATATATATATATATATATATATCCAAATCCATTTTTCCCCCACCATTAGCGTACAGGAGCAGTCACCTAAGGGAGACATTATAGCTCAGCCTGTACTTCCCAAAAACAGCTTTGTAAGCAGATGCTACAGTGCAGAAGGAACACTGGCTTTTCTGCATTCTTATACACTGGGACAAAAGTCATTTAGTAACAAGTGTGAATCCATTCTGTTTAATAGGCTGTTAAGAGGCTAGAAGGCTGTTAAGAGGCTAGAAGGTAGTACCTGAATAACTCCAAAATCTTAAATTACACTGAAACCCCAACAACAGATGGTACGAACGTTCTAGTTGTGCATTATAGAAGGACAAACTGCACAACGTCAGCAATTTGCAGATAACATTTCTCTCTGTTTCTCGCTCTGGAGAGGAAAATGTCAATGCTGGCTGCAAGGACCTCTCTCTTCTTACACCTCAAAAAACAACAGGGGGAATACAGTGCACATAGCTCTGTATTGGATTTTACCCTTTAGGGTGGAACCATGAAACAGCTCCATGTAGGGGTTTTAATTCTAAAGCTAAGCTAAAGTCTGAAACATCCCAATGTTGGATTTTACCCATCGGGTTAAACCTTCATGACTGAGTTTTAGTCATGACACTGAGGCCTGGAAGTAACACTTGTTGGACTGTAGTCATGAGGCTGAATCCATGAACAGTTGGGTTTTACCCATAAGCTCTTCCAGTTTAATGTAGGGTTTTACTCTTAATGCTGAATGTCCCCATTTTGGGTTTTACCTGTAAGGCTGAAGTGTTGAACAGCCCTGTGTGGGGATTTAGCTATACATTTAAAGTCCGGGACAGCCTCTATTGGGTTTTAGTCAGAAGGCTAAAGTCCTGAACAGCCACATGTGTTTTTTACCCATAAGGCGGACGTCAGGTTGATTTATGTATAAGCATTTGCAGGAGACATCTACTCACTCAACCAACATGTTATTGGCATGACCAAGATGATTGGTCAGCTGTGTCTTAGCAATTTGTTTGACAAACATCAAAAGGACTGTTTTCTGCTTCACCTCAAACCTTCACCGCAACTCAAATTGAGCTAAAAGGATTTCTGAGCTTTGTTTGTAAGCACTATTATACTTTCAGCTCCTGGATGAGATAGTAAAACACAGTGCATGTCCGGGACATTTTACCTGTGTTTTTTTTTTGTTTTGTTTTGTTTTGTTTTTTTTAACATAACAGATTGTGTCACAGAATTGTGTCTGAATGCTTTACGTTTCATTTATTTACATCACATTAAGGCTGCATTTTGGAACAGCTTCTGTTTTGTGCGTAATAGTGAAGTGGGAAATGGCCCTGTGTTGGGTTTTACACATAAGGCTGAAGTCAGGGACAGCCCCTGTGTGGAATGACATCACCCGCTGTTCATACATGCTAACCATTTCACCCCTGCATGAGCAAAGAGCTTCCAGCCATCTATTATCACGTCCTGCCATATAAAGTGAGTTATTACAACGTAATTTTTTTCCCTCTATCCCCCCTCATCGCCACGTCAACACGTTTTTAATAGGGTCCTTTTCTTTCTGATGCCTTGTTGTGTTAATGTTGCACTTAGTCTTTGTACAGTTCTGAATTAAAACCATGGTTTAGCCTCAGTATGTCAAAATGTTGCTTTCTTTTTATCTTTCTGTCTTTCTTTTTTCTTTTTCTTTTATTTATTTGTATATTTCCTGGACTATCCGCCTCCTCCTTCCCATGAACTCGTCATTGAGAAGGCACTGCTCTCTGTAAGGAGAATTACATAGAAACGTTATACCTGCCAAATTAAGAGAATAGAATGTGCATTCCTTCCAAAGTCCTTGGTGGTCTGGCCTTACGATCATCTCTCCTTTACACTCTACTGGCGTCTGAGACAGCAACACATGGTAATTATTAGATGAAGAAAAAGATTACAGATCCTTTTTTTTTTCCATTGAAGTCATAACATAGCAGGTAATGGCTCACCCTGTGTGAAAGTGGAACATTCTACCTCTCTGCCCAACACAGCCTTTGACATAATCTTTCTTTTTTCTTTCAAATGAAGCATAAGAAATTACTTTTGAATGACAGCTTTTCATTTGTCTACCCTGGTGTGTGTGTGTGTGTGTGTGTGTGTGTGCGCGCACTTTTTTAACTGATTAAGCAGGCAGCACGCACAAGGTGGGTCAGGCAGTGGATAGTTTTCCTTCACCTGCAGAGCTCAGTAACACTGAGATTAATAACTGATCATCACACTCACTTATCAGTCTACTCAGGCTTTAGCAAAGTTCAGTAACACTGAGATTAATAACTGACCATCACACTGATTTGTCAGTGTCCTCAGGCTTTAGCAGAGCTCAGTAGTGCTGAGATTAATAACTGATTATCACTCTGATTTATCAGTCTACTTAGACATTGGATGAGCTAAGTAAAAATTGAGATTAGTAAGTGACCATCACATTGATTTCTCAACGCTGCAGTTACAGAGTCATAGCAACATAGAGTGAGCACCTGGGCTACAGGGTGGAACTAGGTATGGTTCAAAGGGTCAAACTTTAACGGCTCCTAATAGTTGTGCTGCTAAACTAACGCTTTTGTTCTGAAAAAAAAAAAAAAAACGTAGTATATTATAATTAGTGTAATTGAAGCCTATTTACACTGTGTTCTTGCCTGTGTGTGAGATGGAGATGAGTCTAGGATGAAAATAAGCAGTTTCCTGTGTTTAGACTGGGGCCTCTCTTTCACAAACACACTTGCACACACATCAGTGGCACTTTCTCATTTCCTACATCCCATAATGCTCTGTGTCTGCTGGAATCTCCCCTATTTGGGATTGAAGAGTCTGATGCCTTATCTGCTTTGCTCTGAGAGAGCGGTGTCTGTGCATGTGTGTATGTATGTGTGTGTGTGTGTGTGTGTGTGTGTGTGTGTGTGTGTGTGTGCGTGTGTGCGCGCGTGTGTGTGTGTGCATGTTTTCTCCTTAAGCAGTATAGTAAGTAAATAAACTGCATATCATGACAAATCATAAAGGAATGTAAGTGATGGCCCAGAGCAGTCGGGCCCTTATAAACCCTGGCTGAACTCATTCTCTGTGTCATACATTGTCACTGAGAATGTGTTTAAGTTTGTGTTCATAGAGAAATCACACTTTGATCTGTTTCTGCTGGCTCGGTAACGGTTTGCACATGGCGTACAGACAGGCATTGAGTATTGGTTTCTATCGGTAATACAAAACCACGTATGTGTTCGAAGCTGGAAATAATGCCTCATATTCTCATACACTATATCAGATATAGCACTGTACAAAAAAGAAAAAAAATGAAATTTAACACTTGTGGACAAGTTAGAACATTTACTGTAGATGTGCAACCGAGCAGCCAGACTGCAGCCAAACTCACTTATGTCAGCACTTAGAGCTGGGAAAGTTTGTGTGTGTGTTTCTTTATGTGGTCATATCGGTGTCTGTGTACGTTCCTTAGTAAGTCAGTGGTTACTGAATGCACAGACATTCAGATTTAGACAGGAGCCAGGATGTGGAAAATTGTTTTGGTAGCACATTTTTTTATAATCAACATTTAGATGTTCACCTTGACAGGCAGTTAAGGAGAAAATGCGATGCACATGCGCAGAAACACTTGAAATCACTTGAAATCAGACTAACTTCAAACTTTCCCTTCAACTGAGATAGCAAATAGCAACCCTAACCAGTGCTATTTTAATGAAAAAGTTACATTCAAAGAGTCAGTCAGAGCAGCATACATCACAAGCTGCTGGCCCACATAGGGGCTTCAAACAAGCATGGGCTATCGATTTCTTTCTTAAAGTGTAATACAAAGAATTGCGTGAGCTAGACAGTGGAAATAATGAAAAAAGGATTTCAGAGCCACAGTTCTACAGTAAGGGTAAAAATGGGGGCAGCCAGTCAAAAACTAGATGACAGATAGAAATGAATAATAAATAAATAAGAATGAAATAAATGTCGGAATTGAATGCGCAGAGATTTGTGATGGTGGGTTTTATGTATGCAGTGTCCTAGTGCACTCTTAAAATGGAAGTGTCTGTATGTCCAGTTAGGGACAACACATTTTGTGCTACATTGTGATTTGAATTGTTTATATCTTTAAAGTTAATATCTTGCAATTACATTTAAATAGTGAAGCAAAATGACAATAATAATTAATTTTGCGTGAATATATGGTTTTTACATCTATATGAAATGCATCCTGTTCACACAGAGCAGAAATATCCTGCTATATTCTCAAAGGAGGCCACGGGATCAAGTCAGTAAATTCCTTTTGCTTTGTGCATGATACTCAGTCCAGTGCGCTGATCACAGGCAAAGAAGCGGTGCCGAGGGACTGATGAATGTGAATCACTTTGCATTCCACCAGCAATTCAGCCTTATTACGAGAAGTCATTTTGCGCATGTTGCTGAAGTGAATGAAGCGCATTGGATCGAATTGAGTTTCCAGCATGGTCGACTTTGGACGCAATATAGCGTTTGTCTGTAAGCACAGAAAGTTTGAAAGAAAGCATTCATTCCAGAGATCGAGACTGTGTGTAGTTATACGGCATGTGTGATAATGCATTAGTCCACACAAAGAGCCTATCTGTACGATCAATGCTGAAATATGGTGCAACGTTAACAGAACAACGTTGGATAGAGTTTTGTTTATTCTCTGAGCTTTGTGCACATTGCGTTGTCAAAACACTATATTAAGACACTGAATATGTTTAAAAATACTTGATACCCCATTGATTTGTAAATACACGTTTATGTAGTGTGTGTATGCATATATTTGTTTATTTGTTTTTTTTTAATCGGCTTAAGCATATTCCTCTGTTGTTATTTTTCTGTACTACTCTGAGTGCAATGCCTGATGCAAGCAATTGAAGTAAAATGTGTGTTTATTTATTGTTTTTAACAATAGTATTGTTGTGGTTGCTATTGTGGCATCTCTGAGGATCCATGAAAGTTTTTGAGCACAGAATAATGATGCTGTTGATTTGTTTACCTCTTTAGCTCCTGTTATTCCCAAGCTTGCTGGGTCTCAAAATCTCCAGCTTATCTGGGCTCTTTCTTTTCTTTACATCAGAAAATGAAAGTAATCTTCCACTTTTTGCGCCAAAAGAAGTTTCTTAGCATCGGACCCAAACAGACATTATGTATACCAGCAAATCACTTATTACAGTCTATATATGTCTTTCACATAACATACCCATCACCACATAAATATGTGTGCAATATTTTTTGGGGATCTGAGAAAATTTAATTATAAAGATATTTATCTGGGCAGTGCATATATTTTCTATTATTGAAAAAAATAATAATAATTGAAAATAACATTACTACAGTCATGGGTCTAGGTATTTGTGTATGACAGTTGCTCCTTGCTAGACATGCTTTTGATTGATTGATAGACATGTACCCAACGGATGTTTTACTACCTGTAAGCTAGATTGGTCATTTTAGTTGGAGATGTTAAAACAGCTTGCTAACAAGAAAATAGTTAAGCATTTGGCGGGGTGGGTGTGCCTCATTGTCAGGGTCTGTAACGCCACTGTAAATGTTTTCCACATCCGTATAATCTCGTGGGCGCTTGCTCTCTCAAATGCTAACAGTTTTTTTTTGTTTATTTGGGGCGTAGGGGGGGCATGAAAACTGTTCCTCTGAAAGTGGCTGAGAACAACACCAAGCTTAAAGTGTGAACTGCCTTCACTGTAATGTTAGTTGAGTTCTACTCGACCATTGTTGTTAGTGTTGTTTTTGCAGGAACAGTGTAACCTCGCAATGAGTACTACCAGTAGAAGGAAAAAAAAAAGCACAGAAATGTGAAAAGGGCCTATTGTTGAATCGCATCACAGTGTTGTATTAATAATGTTCATAAGCAAGTATGCACACATTCAGAATGCAATTCACATTGCAACGTCGACATGTATTATTAAACAGCGGAAAGATAAAAGGTCCTTGAAAGTGTGAAGTGTTTTTCCTGCCCATGTGTTCTTGGTAGTTTGTGTCATAGACAACATACAAATCTGTGAGTTGTAGACATTATTAGATTGTGTTCTTTTTTTATCGGCTAATTGTGAACGTTAAAAGAAAACGGACAGTTACAATATGTAGTTTTGTGTCAGGTGTGTCAGAGCACCCAAGCTCATGCACCATATACAGAGGCCTCCTGCTCCCTGCTTTATATACACACTGGCTGAAGATCAGGGGCGTCCCGCAGTCAGAGAGAGAGGGGGAGATGACATTGACTTGTCCTAAGTGCTCAGTAGTGTGAGGGATGCTTCAGTAGGGGTGGAGCTTTTACTGCTTCACAGCACACACTCGCGTCGATGCATGGTCACACCTTACATATGCCACAATGTCACGCCTACACATACACAGACACATACACGCACACACACACACACACACACACACACACACACACACACACATACACTCAAACCGCAGGGTCGAATACAAGGAGACATGAAGATAAAGAGAATGCAAATATAATATAATATAATATGATATAATATAATAAAGATAGATGATTGTTTAGAATACTTGGATGAGAATGATAAGAACACTGTTACTGTCAAATTAAGACTTTATAAAACTTTATAAAACATTATACCGTGTGTGTGTGTGCGTGTGTGTGTATGTGTGTGTGTTTGTATCATGGAATATCTACATTTTCTTGCTATTCTGAAATAAAACAATTTGATGAACCTTGTAAAGGTTGATGCTATTGTTCAATTTCAATACATTTTATGATGTATTTCTGTCGCTTTCTGCATACTGTATCTCTCCCCAGGGAAACAAAACAAAATCTGCACATTCATTGACTCCATTTATGGAAACTAAGATGCCAAAACAAAGTGTTTTGTATTCAGTGTATTGTGATGTCACAAGAACCAACTCATGTACATATACCTATTCAGCTTACAGCAGTTTAGACTTTCCTCTTGTGTTTCCTAGGAGTATTTCAGCTCAGAACACTATTTTAGTAATCCACATCCGAGGGCATCAGATCAGAGATAAATTATGCCAGAGGTAAATTATGCCAGTGTGTTTCCCATACAGTGACAGAGCCTAGCATTGAACTAACGTGCATCGTTAATGTACAACCCTGTCCCTAAACTGTTGTACCTAGTTCATACCACAGTAATCTGAACCATGTTAAACCACCATATTTATCCATATTGGAATCATATAACTTACCACCAACACTACCAATAATAATAATAATAATAGAGTCAACATTTAAATGCAATTTTAAAATAATTATTAATAATAATAATGAATGAAATAACAATAATTATGTTAATATTCATTATAAATATAATATTAATAGGAAATGCTTCTTCTTTAAAAATAATAGAACTAGTTATTTACTTAGTTATTCTAATGCAGTTATGACCCCCTCCCTTGTCCCTGGTCCCTTGAACAGTATGCTTTAGTTGCACATTTGGATAGACATGTAAATATATAGTGTCCCACTATCAAAGATGGCGTTTCCCAAACAGGCACTGGTTTGAAACCCAAAGGCAGCATTTTTGTTCATCTTTTTCTTAAAAGATTTTTTTTTGTTATTTTGGGTAAATTATTAGTGTTATAAATGTTATAAAATATCAAATGATATAAAAGAGGAAAATAGTAAAATATAAGATAAATGTAGATATTGTTTTATTTTATTTCATTGATTTTTTTAGTTTGTTGTTTTTTTGGGGGTTTTTTTGCCAAAAGTATCGCTTTGAGTACATACAATATTGTTTTTCAATGGTAACAATACACAGATCTTAACTTTTCAAACAGGTGATGCTAACATATTCTTTGTTGTTTCACAGTAACAGTATATTAAAGCGGAAGCAGTTTTATTTAGATGTTATTATACACGTAAATAGGCCTTTTTGTGCTAATATTAGTGAGAATGCCGCCACCATGTAATCTTAAATGCAAAGACTATGCATTTTATCTCCTTGTTTTGATGTCAGCACTCATCAGCACTCAGACTTTCCAGGCGCATATTAAAACACAAAAGAGGTTCAGTATGTTCTTTTAACAGTAATTTGTAAAAGAAAACCATCAAATCAAACCTAAATATGTGAACCTAAATATACAATATAACTGATTAGTAGATTGTTTTTAGTGGACTGTTTTTTCTACATTTCTCACTTAAACTATTTATGTTCAACAACTGAATTCGGTTTGATGAGTGAAAATGCTACATAACATGTCCTTATTGTTGTTCTGTCTAAAATGACACACTTCTTAGATAAACATATGTCAGTATACATTTGGCATGTATTGATAACATTCTCGTACTTTTATTTGCAAGTCCGTATTTTGTATTGTTTTGATAAAAAGCAACCCCTTGTGCCTAAAAGACTGAAGTAATAACAAGAATATAGTAAATACTAATAAATGCTAACAATATTTCTTTTTTTTTTGCAATATAGATTGATAAAAAAAAAGATTTAGATTTGATCTAAGGCAAACTCTGCCTGTGAATTAGACACTCAGAGGAGTGTGGGTCAGTATGGCTGTGGATTACACACATAGAGCAGTGTGGGTCAGTAAGGCTGTGGATTAGACACACGGAGGAGTGAGGGTCAGTATGGCTGTGAATTAGACACCCAGAGGAGTGTGGGTCAGTATGGCTGTGGATTAGACACATAGAGGAGTGTGAATCAGTAAGGCTGTGGATTAGACACACAGAGGTGTGTGGGTCAGTATGGCTGTGGATTAGAGACCTAGAGGAGTGTGGGTCAGTATGGCTGTGAAATTGACACACAGAGGAGTGTGGGTCAGTAAGGCTGTGGATTAGACACATACAGGAGTGAAGGTCAGTATGCTGGTGGAATAGACACCTAGAGGAGTGAGGGTCAGATTAAACACGGTAGGGCTTGTGTTGGGACAAAAATGGACTGGAGGAAAGAGGGATGAAAAAGACAAACAGATCAGTGCAGGTCTGAACAACACTGAATATGTGCTCCGTGGCTTGTCCTGAGATACTGTATGCAGAACAGTAGATGGTCATGCTACATTTGGAGTCCATTCATTTCTATAGGAAACAGCCTAAACAATTAGCATGCAAAAATGTATATCAAGAAGAAGTAGAAGAAAATTATACCATCAGAAAACAAAAGTGTCATTAGAGGTACTACCGATATCCTCAGTATAGTAACTTTATAGGATAGGACAAAAAGATTAGTAACGTGCATTTTTTTAAAATCACTACTTACACAATAAAATTAAAAATTACACACACTTAGTTAAACCCTAGACACTTAAGGGGCAACAATTGATAGCTATATCATTCCCACCCTCACACATACTGATGACAAAACACTTTTCTGTACATTAGCCACTCTACCATGACATCTTTTCTTTGCCACTTCAAGGTACCTTTCAAAACACCACACCTGTAAACCAGTTGATCAAAAAAAAAAAAAAAAAAAGCAAAAGGAGACCAGTTCATTGGTTCCACAATTGTTATTATTCTGCAATAATAACACCAGTTATGCAGCTGAACACTGTGAGAGACAATTCAAGTAGTAGCACTGAATGGTGTTGGTCCTGGATACTGTGTGTGTGTGTGTGTGTGTTGGTCCATCAGGTGCAGTGGACAGTGTGTGTGTATGTGTGTGTTTGTGTGTTCCTTTGCAAGAGAAAAAGTTTTGCGTGTTTGGGCACTGGAGGACGGGCTAGGAGAAGATGTAGTGAGGCATGCAGCTTTGTCAGAATCTGTCACTGCCAAAGTCTGCGGACCACCCAGGGGCTACACACACATATCCCTTCAGCCCAATGCCCCACATCCACATATACAGACGTGCCAGGCTGTCCATATTTTTCTCTCATCTTGCTTCTAGCGCAAAAAAGTTAGCAAAATCTGGTTTATCTGTTTCATAATATACCTGCGCTCCTAAATATAAAGGTTCCTAATTGGTTCTTGTCTTAGACGACTCTAGAAAAAACCTTTAGTTCAAAAATCCTCTTCATTATGTGCATGTTTTTGTCATAAAGTAATGTAAACCTGTGTACATCTTACTTATAAACATTGGTCTCTAAAGAACCATCTATTTAAGTGGATTTAAGTGGATCTTCTGTGACACATCTCCAAATTACCACCAATAGCGATAGAATGTATGTGTGCCTGTATGTGAAACTCCAGTAGAACAGAAGTCATAGATCTGATGGACACACATTTTAATGGAGACGTATGTATGTATGTATGTATGTATGTATGTACGTATGTACTTGCATATTTATTTATTTATTTATTTATTTATTTATTTATTTTTATTTATGTTTTGCGTGGAGCCATCTGCTTCTCCACACAGCCCCCCACTTTTCGTTTGCTTATATTATTTACTATTTACATTGCTAAAATGTATCATCCATATGTATTTTGAACTTTCTTCATGTGTAGATCAATGTGGATGGATATGTGAAAGTTGTGTATGACTGAAAACTAACATGTTATGGAAAAAGACTCATTATAGAGATTGTAGGTTTAAGTAAATAAGGCTTAACTGACCAGGTACATAATGATTAACTGACATAATGAATATCACCATCACCATCACTAATCAAATCCAGAATTGTTTATACAGCTGAATCTAGACATGATTTCTTACTTGCTGATAGTCCAGTCTTTTTATATATGTAGAACATTGGCCACCCTTGTATTACATTATGTATGCATGTCAGTTTTATCCTAATGTGGATCTATTATTTGCCCATATTTTAAGAGTTTGTTGGAAGAGTTAAGACAGGGGATTGTGCTTATACCCAGTCATTGGGTAGTGAGTAAGATTTTGAGTACCCATACTTTACTTAAAGGAGTAATTTGACGTAAAATCAAATTAACATGATTTATCATTTTCCCCCAGATGCAGTCAGTCAGTTGATCAAGACATGTTTGTTGTCTGATGTTCGCTTCTCTAGTTTACAGTGAGTGATGCCCTGCTAACATTGCTAACGATCAGTATTTTCAGATTGTCACTGAACATGCCCAAAACCACCTCTTAGCCAGCTCAAAACATGCCCAGACCTTCATTTGTTTCATGGAGGCACATCGCACAGGTTTAGAAGACAGCATGACTTACTTTAGTCTATAAAAAAACATAAATAAACTTATCAGCAGAAGTGAAAGGTGAGGCAGCCGTAAACAACAGGAACGACTTTTACCTTAGCTTAATTTGTGGTATCGTTCCCCGCAAGACAACCAAACGTCCGAATACAATTTCAAACAACATTTTCAGCGCAGTATCTTTGGACTTGAGTACTCCTCACTCCACCGTTTGTACCTGGATGAAATTGCTGTACCATTCAAGGGGGAACTGAAGATTGGAATAAGAAGCTAGTGAAGAAGAAGTTTACTCCAGCTTCATGAGTTGGATTGTATTTGCTACAGCTTCAAAGTTGTGTGTGACTGTTTTTTGTGGACTGTCAGTACTAGAGAGACACAAACTGCTGAAACCAAATTCCTAATGTGTGTCAACATACTTGGCCAATAAACCTGATTCTGATGATATTTTGTAGGATACTTTTCCTGAACAGCCCTCTCCCTAGCTTGTGAATTCTTGCTCAAAGTCACAGTTTCCATGTTTGTTTGCATCACTAGGGAATCGGTGGTGATATACAGGCTGCATCTAGTGTGTACTGTTCATACTAAACAAAACAAAGCACTTCATTTCGTAGCTTTAATATTACTCAGGGTGCGGCTTTTAGCTAACTGTCTCACAGTTACGAAGCCTTAGCTATGCTAAAAAAAACAAGTGTGGTATCTGCATTGTGGCAAAGGAGTACTGCAAATCAGGTCATTCAGTTTGAATGTTTAAATAAGGTCGCCTGTGCCACTGAAATTTCTGTGATGTTTTATTGTCTTTTAATAGTGTATTTATGTCGATTTCACTGTTTTTTTGTAGCAAGTAATTTAATTTGGTCATGTGTTTACAGAGATAAGTTTGGTCACAATCTGAAAGCAGCGATTGTTAGCAGTGTTAACTTAGCGTCTCTTGCTGTAAACTAGCTAAGCAGGCGTCAGACACCAAACGTGTCTTGGCTGATTGGCGGCGTCTTGGGTAAGTGAAAAGTAATGTTCATTGAATTTTTTGCTGAATTACTCCTTTAAGTATAGCTTCTTTGCACTTGCAATATATAATAGTCATCAGTACATGCAACAGGTATAAAAAAAACCTGAGAAAGTTTAATATATGTAACAATTTAGTACCAAATGAGAAAGATTATAACAAGTATGACATACAAAATATAAGATATTAATTTAAAAAGGCAAGAAATTTTCCAAAGGAGGTTGTGGGTTCAGGGACGTTTCGTAGGGGCAACATTATTTAAGTGAAAAAACGCACAGACATTTAGGTCAGCTTGGGTCAGCTTGGTAATTTTGTTGTTTCCAAATGGTTTCTTTTCATACCTCTGCTCGCATCCAGTGCACCGCTGTGCGAAGGCAAATGATTTCTCAACATTTTACCGTCAGAAGCGAGGCTCAGATTCACTTGCCCTGAATTCAGCACACATAACATAATGTAATATTGTCTAGTTTGACCCCTTTTGGTGTCACCACAATTAATAAGTCACACCATTTACACAGTAATACTGCAGTGAATCCTGGCTCAAAAGAAAGGACAAGCTGAGAGCTTTCATTTAACTTAGTTCACCATAACGGATCCTCCGGCACCTCCAGTGTTGACATTTAGGCCTCACGCTTAGTAGGGGATCCTTTAATAGGCAGAGGTTGAGTCATTCTTGCTGCCTGGTCATGTTACTGTTTTAAGAGGTTATGTATATATCTATATGCGCATATTGTTTTTTAATTGAAATGCGAGCACAGCAGATGAGGTCCTCAAATCTTGCCTTTGTGAAATGTGTGAAAGACAGATGTTTTTTTTTTTTTTGTTTTGCACCGGCGTAGAAATCTGCCATGGAAACTGTACTAGACTGAGATCACACAAGTCGAGCCAAAACTAATTCACTGCACTCCTGGCTATTAAGTGAAAAGCAGGAGAGCACGTCTGGCTTTTGGAGCAGGGAAATTTGCTTGACCGCTTTGGGGGCCACGACACTGGCCCTTGTTAAAATTTTATTGTAGGAAGGCGGAGTCCTGTCTGGTTACCTCGTTACACAAGCCACTGAAATACGAGGAACTTTGGCAGCCAAAAGGAGGGAGAAAAACAAACACAAAGACTTTGAGGTTTACTTCAATGCCAACTTTGAGGTACAGCAATGCCACTTAGACTCAGCTCCCCCTGTAGGGCAATTCAACTCTGGATTTTTTTTTTCCCCTTTTTTTTTTTTCTGTCCATGTAGGATGTAATGTCCACCCTTGATGGTGTTGGTGCACAGCTTTAAGATATTCTCGCTTTTAATAGAGTAAAGAAGCAACTTACATCGTCTTTATGTTATTATTTGTTTAAGGTTGTTTTTGAATAAGAGGACCCTGGCCCATTTTGTTTTGGGAACACATTCACATATACTATTCATCCTACAGGAGGTCAGCCAGCCTTTCAAGCTGAAGTTATAAAGAATGTTTCAGGCTAGCTTTTTGAATGAAGCATGGAGCTCATTTACATGTATCAGTCTTAAAGGCACAGTTACAAAAGAGGCTTTAAAATGTCATGTATACAGAGAGGTTGGAAAATGTAAAAATGGCAAGTAACAGTACAGAGAAACCCCCATAAAAGGGAAAAAAATTAATAAATAATTTTAAAAAAAGGATATGTGCCCCTACATTACACATGGAAATACACATTTTTTAAAATAATCATTTTAAATGCAAATACATAAAAGCAATATATATTTCACATTTCAGACATTTCCTTCAAATTTGTAAATAAATAAATAAATAAATAAATAAATATCTTTAAGGATTTGAAGATTTGCTTTATGAGAACAGTGCAATGCTTTAAAATCCAGGAAGAATTCCCCCTGAACACTACACGACACTTTGAGGCTGGAGTTATCTGAGCGCGCGAGTCTGTACTAATGCACAGCCTTTATGATAGTGAAGGGCCCGCAGTGGAGATTCTGAACACGATCAGACATGGGTAGACACGTGTTAATGAAAAAGGCTTTTAATATGAAAGTCCATTTTTCAAATCCGATCAGCGAGTCTTGCGCTGGAACTCTACTCTGCTAGCAGACAGATGTGCGGCTGCGTGTGTGTGTGTGTGTGTGTGCATACGCTCTTGTGGGTTGTGCGCGTATAAGCGAGCACGCTCTCCTCTAGCGCGCCCCTGTGCGCGTTGTCGATTGCGCGTCTCGCACTTTTGGTACGATCCTTTTGCACGTGCGTCGTGTGTGTGTGCGCGGATGTATGCGTGTGCTCCTCTCTTAGCATCTCCTCCCCTCTCTCTCCCTCTCCCTATCCCTCTGACTCTCTCTTTCTCTCTGTGTGTGTGTGTGTGTGTGTGTGTCTCTCCTCCTCCTCATCCTGCTGCAAGAGCGCTGGAGCGCAGGCACTATCGCGCGCGCTGATCGCTGCGGTCTCTGTTTGTGTTTATGTTTTATTGTTTGGTCGGACACTCCGCGTGCGAGCTGAAGTTTCTGTCCGTTTTCCACCCTGCTTTTTTAACACTGAGGACGATGGAGCAGTAAGCAGAAGCAGCGGGAGCAGCAGGTAAGAACCCTGTGTGTACATGTGTGTGTGTGAGTGTGTGTGCGCGTGCGTGCGCGTGCGTGTGTGAATTTCTCCACTGCTCCACTCGGCTGGTTTCAGTAGAGGTGAGGTGTATTGGGTTGCTTTAAGCTGAAGTGAACGGTGGAAGTTATTAGCCTGGCCCCTTTGTTGTGCCTGTACTTCGACAGATCAGTCGCGCGTGTGCGCGTGTATGGTGCTCTGGTTAGCTGTAGGATTCACCGCACTAGACTAGCAGCAACTCCGCTCGAGTTCTTATTAGGGCGATGTGGTCTCTACTACTAGGGTGTTTGTTTGCGTTGAGAGGAGTGTGTATGCGTGCGTTCAGTGCTAAACACTAGTACACTGCTAAACAATACGTTTCCATCACTCAGTTATGAGTTATAACAGTTATCCTAATCACTTTCTGGTAACTCACACGAGCTCAAATGCCTGCTGCCTCTATGTGACTTTATAAGGACGTTTGTCTGCCCAGAAGAGTAGAACAACCAGGGGGACAGCTGTCTCTTTTTGTGCTTATAAAAGCTGATCTGCTTGCGTTAAGACTGTACAACAACACGTGTTGCTGCTGAAATAGACTGAGGTTTCTGTCACAGTCTTTTTTAGCCACTGTTCTATTTGAAACTGAAATGAGCAAATCAGTCAGTGTTCTCCTGCTGTAAATTAATACAAGCTTCATATAAGTTTCATAAGAGCTTCATAAGAGCTTCTAAATTCATAAGGACTTTTGTTTGTTTTCTGACAGAAACTAAACAAAGTGTAGTTAAAAGGTAATTAAAGTGTGCTGTCTATGATTTGAACAATACTGTTTGTGGTACCAGACTGGCACTCTCTTTAAAGCTGTATACATCTGGAGCTCTGAATTACACTGTGACTAAACTGGCATAGTTTATTCTGACCTAATGCAACCTGGGCACCTGCAGACTTGCAGTCAAGATTAACGGAGTAACTTTAGGATTCCTCCAAGTGTTTTGGTTTGCTTTGTCTTTATTTATTGTTTTTAGTGTTATTAGCTTTGAGATGAATCAGTTGCGGTCCTTTCTGAAACAGCATTGATCATAGCTTTGCCCCAAAACCCTCTTTTGCATGACACGGACCATACCGAATGTGTTCTGTGGGGGAAAAAAAGGCCGCATACCTCTGGGTTGTATGAACAAAGTGTGATTCTTGTACAGCACACACAGGGAGCAGAGTGTATGACAGCAGTGGTATCAGCATGTACTGTAATTGCGCTGAAAGCTGTAGCTGACGATAGTGACTGGTGAAAGATTTCTGGATCATCTAAAGCAGGCTTTTGTTGCAACTTTAGCATGTGAGCCTGTGGAACGATTGCGAGTTGAAAATAAATTATTTGTTTATATTTAAATCTTTTTTTTCTGTTTTTCCTCCCAGCCCTTGCTTGGTTTAATGTGTGCTGTGGAGTGAGAAGTTGAAATTCCTAACATTTGTACCATTCCTTTACTTAGCTTGACTTTTTTTTCTCGGCTGTATTTGGGACAAATGATAACGGAAAATAATAATAATAATAACAAATGTGCCAAAATCTAAATGTATAAGCTTACAATAGCAGGGTGTTATTTCTTAGCAAGGGCATAATTTTCGCAGAACAGCATATAATTTAGATGAATGTATTTGCACTGAGAGACAAATGGATTAGCGGGTATGTAGTAGTACTCAGTCGGGGGAGGTGTGTGTGTGTTTGTGTGTTTCTGTGGGTCAGATAAATCTTATGTCTGGTCGTAATCTATTTGCGATGTTGCCTCGTACTATATCCCAATCCATGTACAGCCCAGAAAGGGAAAAAATCAGATTTTATTATTTCGCATTAACTCTGAAATGATTGATAGGACAACCCTGGAACTCTGAAGTGTCATTTATATCGTGACAGGACCAGTGATTTTTTTAAAAAGGCTGCTTGACAGGCCTCCGTGTGTGGGGTAAGGAGTGTGAACAGGGTAATTCTGAATTTCGCATCAGACGAAGCGGCATGGAGGCATCATTTGTTACAGTAATGATGTTAATACAGTCTCATGCAGTGGCCCAGGCTTGCTTTAAAAGCAGAGGGCAGATGCTCTTGGGCAGGGAGCAGTCAGGCTAATGGAAATCTATTTTTTTTTTTTGCCCAGATTGATTGACAGCCTGAGTCTGAAGTGTGCAGATGTTTGG
>CM067478.1:26687173-26702229 GCA_034552555.1 Semaprochilodus insignis | reverse complement strand
AAGCTAATTTATGAAAATGCTGCTTTTGTTTTTTTTTTTTCATTTTTCCGCACGGTCCAGTTGCAATAATGTAAAAGCAGGAGCGGAATTAGAAGGGAATAGGAAACAAGCAGCATTGTGGTTGACACTTTCTGTAGTTTCACTGCACTTTTTTATAATAATGTGGGTTGATTTTGAAGCTTTCATTGCAAATACACACACACACACACACACACACACACACACACACACACAGGGTTTTGGTATGGTGTGTAGTGTTTGAAACAGGCTCATTGCGGCCCAGCCATGCTGAAAGAGGGAGCCACTTGCGTTCTGGCCACCAAACAACAGCCGCCTGAAAGCGCAGTGGCGTGAATACACATGCCAAGTGATAGCCTTGCAGCTGGAGAGAGAAGCGGCACCTTTCCTCACTCTTGTGTCTGAAACCTTGGCTCTAAACATGTCAAGGCTTATCGCTGCTTCAGGAACACATTAAAAAGTGTGTTGTAAGCCTGATGGGTCAAAGGTGAATGCTGTTTTTAACTTCTTCTTCTTTTTAATTTCTGTACTGTTTGTATTTCAGTACTATATTACTTGTGCATTAGCCGTTTTCATGGGCGTTTAAAAGGTGATTAGCTTTGGCTATTAGTCTTCAGTTGGGTGAAGTCTTCAAATTCACAAGCTTGCTGCTTATATGTTCCGTATTAATAAAAAACACGCACACATATATACTGACACCATAGTGAGCTTTACTGGTGGCATGGACTGTCAATCTAAGAATACACTCATGTTTAGTTTATAAGAATACACTGTTATTATAAGGGCACAAAGACACACACACCAAGAGTGTACACTCACATGGAGACGGAGATGAAGTGTTTCACTTGAGTGCGTTCCACCCTTTTCTCCTTATGAACACCAGTTGAACGAGCCTGAGCACACTGATTCAGTTCAGTTCAGCTTTATTCTCATTATAGCACAACCACAGAAACCAAAATCTCTCTCACTGTTCTTACTGGTGCGTAATTGTTCCTCAGTTGCCTCTTTGAGTGCTCAGATGCTCGTCCTGTTAGTGTTTACCGCTCACTTATGCTGATATTTCAAGAGAGGAAGTGGATTCTGCCTTTAAAACTTGACCCCCTGATCCGCCCCGCTTTGACCCTCCTTCTTCTTGATTGCAAAGAAGCCTTTTATTTCAATTTTGTCATTCCAGTTCATGCTCAACTCACCAGAACACTGTGACGGAGAAACACTTCAAAGAGGGATTAAACACGCATGGTAGAGTGCACACACACACACACGTGCACACACTCTAACACATTTTAAGGTTTTAGTTGTCGGCTTAGCTGTCTTTTTTTGTGGGCAGGGGTGTGCATGTGTGCTGGGGGTGTGGGGGGGTATGTAATCAGTCCGCAGCCTCTTGCCTTCCTTTTTTCCCCCTTTCCTTTCAGTGCCAAAGAGCGGCAAATTACCTTTCCCTCTGAGTCGCTATGAAAAATTCATGGTCTCCCCCCTTTGCAAGCTGTAAAGGGTGCCATTATGTCAATGTCTAAAAATACTTTATTTTTATGTAGGCGCCTTTTTTCGATGGTCTACAATAAACAAATATGGCTGGAAGGGTGGAAGTCTCGCCTGCAGGCCAGCAACACGTCTCTGATATCTGTGGAAAGAAATATGCTTCAGAGTTAGCGGCAGAAAAAGTTGGACGGATCCACCGTGTTAGGACCGAGCTTATGTCTTTTTTGTAAAATATGTGCTGTGACCAGAGAAGAAGACAAAGCTGGTGTGAATTCTGTCGAGTGTGAAACAGGGGGAAAATCGCTGGCGGCTTCCAACCACTCTCTACCTCCAACCTCCGCATAGTTTTTTCTGTTTCCTTTCCTTTTTCGCCTTCTTCTTCCTGGCTTTACGGGGTCCTAAAATAAACAGATGGCTCCTTATTTGCTTACGACGAAGTAGTTGGCACGATGAGATGTTCGTGGATAGCGTTTCTAATTGATAACAATATTTGCATTAAAGGTGTGTGTTTTTTTATGTTGTGATATAGAATGTGCTGGAGGCCGTTCTACAAAGAACATAGCTCAATTTGCCAACAGCACTTGTGCTCTGCCAAGTAAACGTCGGTTAGCCTATAAAGAATGAGAATGAATAGTCAGTGCTAGTTGACTCATTGAACAGGATGACTATCTGTGTGTGTATTTATCTCTTTGTGGGGACTAAATCCCCTGGATGATGAAGTTAGGAACATTAGTTTGTTCTCCCTGAGGAAAAACTGGACTTTTATTAGAAAAATGTAAAAGTAAAAGCTGATCTTTTGGTTCAGGTTAAGGTTGGTGTTGGGTTTGGTTGAGCACCCCCTCATTTTCAAACACACACACTTAACATAACATGCAGGATGTACAGCATATACACACTTTCAGACAGACCATGGAAACTGATGCACCTCAGGTATTATGTATTTTGTGTATTTTACCAGCTGTGTGTTGCCTACCTCCATTTGGCCTTCGTGCTCACTTCCTGCCGCTGAGAGGAAATGGTGTATGCAATTGCACACTTATGATGTAATTTGTACTCACCATTGCCCATGTTGCACATAAACACAAAACTATCACGCATCAGTAAATTTTCCATTTTAACAGAGAGGAATTTCCCATAATGATGGCTCACTCATTCACACACATCTTCCTGATTTAAATGTTTTGTGTCATTCAGTCTTTAATCACTAGACTCTGTTAGAATTCACTAAAACTGAATTCTAAAAAAAAATCAGATTTTCTTGATGTTGTTTTAAACCTTTATTTTATTCACATTTTCTGGGTTTCCTTGCTTTTTTTTCCTCTTTGTAAAAGCCTGTGTCCCTGTAGAGTTCTGCATGGTGCCCCACAGATTCTCTGCAGATTGAGCGATTATGTGGAAGCTGTGTATGTGTGTGTGTCTATGCGTGTTTGTTAGCATGCTGCATGTGTTTGGCACAGTGTCCCGCTCTGAGTTCTGGCTGAGGATTGGCTGCCTTCGCTCCGGCTGTCAAATACATTCATAGCAGAGGCTAGGTCACCCGCACCGCTCACACACACCACGTGACACACTCTACCTGTTAAAAACATGGACACCCCACCATGCCGTTGGTGTGAGTGTGTGAGCACATGCCGCCGGCCAGTGCCCTGTGCCCTGAGAAAGAGCGGAATCCCATGGCCTGTTAACACACACGTTCTACCACTATTGGATCTCCAGAGGAAAGGTAATCCGCCTTTTATTTTGCTTTATTTATTATTATTTATTTATTTATAGTTCCATTTAGTATTTCGGTAAACCATAATTACGTAATTTGACAAATTTAATTTGTTTATTTTGCATTTCGTCGTAAATTTTTTTTTTTTTTTTTTTTCGGCTTTTTTAGAAAAAGAAGGTTCTGCCAATTGACTAATTGCATTTAGTTATTCGTTCTTATTCAAGTACGCTTCTGTTGGCCTACTGCATTTGTTTGTGTCTTATATATCTTATTTATCATTTCCCCTCACTCCTCCTATGATTTAATGTTGTTCATGCATGCATGTTTGAGGGCGTTGTTTCTTCACAGTTCCTTCATGTTTTTTCATGAGTCCTGCAGAAATATTGATGGGAACCGTATTGGTTGCGGGTTGTGGCGGCTGTTCGTACGTTTTTCTTGCTTGGCATCAACTGGAGCGCTTTTGCAGGTTCCTCCGACATGCATTATTGAGGTGAAAATACATATTTGACGAAGCTGGAAGTCATAGTTCAAGCCTGTGACAGATGCTGGGATATTTTATACCTCATTGTGCCCGTTTTGTTCACAGGCATCAGCACGGGTCTTGTTAGTGATTCATATTTTATGAACAGGACTGTAAATAAAACGGGAAGGGTTGTGTATGTGTGTGTATGGAAGGCTATAAACATGAATCTGATCTTTCGTAATGGAAAAAGTTGGGTTCCCAGTAGGGCAAGTCAATTAATCGGTTGTAGCGTTCTTGGTCAACTAATTTATTTATATTGTTATTGATGTATTTACTGATTTGTTGGTTTTTTAAAAATTATTTTTAGAACTGAATTATAGCCAAATCTATTTTCTGCATGGACGTTTGGACCATGTGGTTATGTTTAATTATCATTCTACTTTGATTACCTCCTCCATGTACTGTTCACATGCAGCAGTTGCTCTGCTGATACACTGAAGAATTATCAAATGCAACATCAACAAAGCAGTATGAAAACATACCTTATTTATAGCTTTGTAGCCCATTCTCAATAACTTGTGTACTGGAATGTAGCCCACAGTCTTCAGGTCAGTGTTATTATTTATTTATTTATTTTTATTAACCTTTTTTTTTTTTACCTGGAACGTAGGTTGGGGCAGGGTTTAGTTGAGAATAAGCTCTTTTAATAAAAAAGCGTCCACTTTCCATGTAGGTGAAGCTATTATTCTCTTTCTTTTTGTGGCTGATACTACCCCCCCTCATTCATCTCCTTTTTGGAGAGAGTTCAACATTCCTGCCGATGGAGCTCAGCCAGCCCAGTGTAACCTTTTAAGTCTTTGCTGGAGCAGGATATGTTCATTAATGAGCCGATTCTGGGGCTTGTTTGCTATCTGCGAAGGCCAAGAGAATGCAGGACCTCTTCCATTATTATTCTAATGACCACAACCTCACTTGATCCGAAATACCATGTTTACCACATATCACCGGCATCTTTGGCCTGGCGGTCTACTTATTTCTAAATATTGGATCAAAAAATGTAATGATGCACAGTCATATTGGACTGAGAAAAATATCAGTTATCGTCATCTGACCACAATTCCAATATCGGTGCATCCCCAAGAAAATTCTGTTCTGTTTTGTGTACAGATTTTTTATTTTTTTTGACAGTGAGATTTTTTTATTTATTCTTTTTTGTGGTGTGTTTTAATGTACATGGTGCACAGTGATTTATTGGATTATTTATTAGACTTTGTGGTTTTAGAAAAGCCAGATACAGAAATTGAGATAGAACAGTCTCGTCCCAGTGGCTTTCTTTGGATTAAGATCACGGAGCGTGAGGAGCCGAAATCAGGGAGACGTCTCGCTAATGGCTGTGATGAAATTTCTTGCAACCATAATTTATGTGTGTTTGAACATAACTTTATGAGCACTTACTTCTGGTATGCAGAACATGCCCCCACACCCACTACCCATTAATTTTGGCCTCATTGGATGGCCCCACACTGCATATTGTTCTAAACACTTTAGATATCACCAAATTATAGAATTGTGCTTTCTCTAAGTGAGGAGGTCATAAAGGGGATGGTCCGAAACGAAGTGTTTTTGGAGAAAGCTCTTTAATTTATGGTGAGAAGATCCATGTTGACTGAACGCACTGAGTGAGGTTCCATTCAATCACTATCTCCTCTGAAGTAACAGGGTGTTCAAAAAGCGCGCGAGAGAGTGAGCAAAAGAGAGAGAGACAGAGAGAGTGAGAAAGACAGGGGGGGAAGGGAATGGGAAAGGGAGAGACACTTGAAAGACATAATGAAGGTTATTGAAATGGAGAGTAATACATCTTGCATATTGAGCTGGGTACTTGTTAAAGCGACAGGCCCTAACCAGAAAGGAATTTGCTTGATGGATGAATTTCGCTCGTCTAATGGATACAAGCACTTGAAAAATGAAAACATCGATCCGTTCCCTAAGTTTTCCATCCCTCTAATGAGAACGGGTGTTACACAAGATTTGGAGAGAGAGGGAGAAGAAAAGAGACAGAGTGAAAGAGAGAGAGAAATAGAAAGAAGAGCCCCTTTATTCCTAGATGATCTGTGCCACATGTGTGTATAAGGTATCAGTCACAGCTGAACTGCCACACTATCCACAGTATACATTACAGGAGAAAGCGCAGACACTCGATTTGTCTTTCTATTGATGTGCACATGCATTATGGTTTAGGTGTTTCTTGTGTCATTCAACAGGAGTTTTGTTTAAACCCTGTTATCCCTTCCTATTTCAAGTCAAAACAAAAATATATTTCTCTTTGGCTTGTTCCTGCAGTCCAATGGAAGTAGCAGTAGAGGGTGATTTTGCGGTTGTTAATTGTGTACGCCTATATACTGGAGAGTATATTTCACTAATTTAACTCATCACTGCTTCTATTAAGAGGACATAAGAAGTAACCATTTGGAAAGAACCAGAGTCACTCAAACACAGGAAAGGGGAAGAACCAGTACCGTGGACTCAAAAAGAGAAACTCCTTAGGAGGAAGATGAGGAGGTAACAGGAAAAACTCTGCATGAGGTAGAGGTTCTGAAAGTAACCAAGTCTTCTCGGGATGCGATCATCCGGTGGCAAATCCGTGTGCCATTGACTCAGCTCTGCTCTGCAAATGTGTTTTGTGATTGTGTCTGAGGCTGTTAATCCTCATGTCAAACACTGGTTCTCGTTTGCCGGAAATCAGGGCGTCCTTGACTGAGTGCAGTTCAGGGGATCTGTAGTGCTGGAATCCCCCATCTCTCTCTCTCTCTCTCTCTCTCTCTCTCTCTCTTTCTCTCTCTCTCTCTCTCTCTTTTTCCCTTCCATCCTTTCTTTCCTATGGCCCAGTTACCTTATGAGTATTTATCATTTAACTGCCACCTCCTGTTAACCTAGCCGAGACCTATATTTAAACAGGCATCTCAGATTAAGTGGTCTGATCAAGTATCACTTTCAGCTTTTCAGGCTTTAACCCTTAAATTTATCATTGTTCCTCTAAGCTCGCGTACATAGCTATAGTAGTTACCGTTTATGTCTTATATAAATTGCTTTGCAAACTTTCATGAAAAAACGTTTTTACATTTTGATATTTGGAAACAAATTAGAGAGCTAATATCTTCAGCCATGCTATCGTACATTGTGGTGTAGGCAACAACGATACCTTGCTAGTAATGTTAAAAAAAAATACTGAAACAGATCACTAAAATAGCTTGATTACACAGCAAAAGTAACATACCGGCTCTACACTAACACTGCAATCTTCCTTGCGTACAAAATAAAAGTCATTTGAGTTTAATAAAATTGAACAAAATTGTGCTACTCTTTAGATAAATGAAACTGTTGCAAGTACTCTAAAAAGTCTTTCAAACCGTGCAACAAAGGCTAAAAGAACACCTCTGTGAATTATGATAAAACAAAAATACTCTCACTCTAGACTTTTTTCATTTTAGTATTCTTTTATAAAAAGGTTATGGAATTTGTCCAATTATGCCTTTTATTATCAGTAGAGTACCATTGTAATGTATTGTGTTGTACCTTTCATGATGCGTTCTCATGGGTTGTAACTTAATTACCAATAGAACGTTTTTCTTCTTTTCGTGTTGGTGGGGAATATACAGAATAATGAGTGAACAATGAGTCTAAAGACTTAGAGCACCTTAAAGTTAACACTAGTAATAATAAAAGCATGTTTTTTTTGGTTTATTATTTTGTGGAAAAATCCTGTATTAAGTCCTTGTCACTCAGTTTGTAAATGTTGATAGGTAAATCATAAATGTAGGGTTAATGTGATTAAGTATTAGTGTACAGGAATGTATGGCCTAAGGGAAGTGATCTTTGATAAATTTGGGCTTGAGCCTTGTAAACTCAGTGCCCTTATTTGGGTTTGTGTGTGTGTGTATGTGTGTGGAGGTGATTGGCTGTATTCGGAGAGCAGAAGGACTGAGTGGGAAAGGGCCTGGTGAACATGGCGGTGGGGGGGTGTAGATGTGAGATGCAGAGATTTGCTCTGTGCGTGTGCATGTGTGTGTGTGTGAGCAGGCCGCGCCTGAGTGTCACACACCTCGCCCCCTCCACATACTGGCTTGGCACTCTCATGCCTCTCTGTTAATTAATCTGTAGCTCACAGCCAGAAGGCGCGCACACACACACACACACAGCCGGTTGGGACACTATGGAGCGTTCACTCTCTCTATGTCTGTCTATGTCTCTCTCACTCACTTTCTCAATCTCTGTCTCTCCCTCTCATTCCCTCTCTCTCTCTCTCTTTCTCTCTTTTACCCTCTGATGGCTTACTCTGTCCCCTCTGGCTTACATTAGGTTGTGTGTGTGTGTGTGTGTGTGTGTGTGTGTGTGTGTGTGTGTGTATGCGCGTGTGTTTGTGAGAGAGAGAAAGACAGAGAGGGAGCAAGAGAGGAACAGAGAGAGTGAGAGGAGTGGAACAAAAGGCGAAAAAGGTGTAGAGAATGAGAGTGCATGGAGAGAGAGAGAAGTTCAAGTCCACTTATAGAATGGTCATTATCACATCATGTGTCAGCGTCTCGGTGTGTTGGAGTCTGCTCAGTGTCAGCTGGGTGCAGAGTGTGTGAGGTGTGTCTGTGTCTGTGTGTAAGGAAGTGTTGACCAGTGCTCTGAATCTCTCTACGCCCCTCTGCCCACAGTCCAGCAACAGGGGGCAGATAATTTGATTGTCCAGTGTCCGACGGCCGCTCAGCACGTCTCTCTGCTGTTAATAGCTCCATCCCAAACCGGTGACAAGTGAAGGACGATGGATACTGTACGGAATCATTCAGTCTACCATACATTCATATCTTCACTGTCATGCAGAAATATAATACAAATATGGATTTTTATTTAACCTGTTGCTGTTCTTTATTATACCAAGAAATAAATATGCAACTAGCGCTACTGTGAATCCCTAGTCTCTAAGATAAGGGATAGAATGAGGTCTGTCACAATTCTCACATAATTGCCTGACAGCAGTTATTTAAGCGAATCACAATTATTTAAGATACTCCAATTATGTAAGCTTATTTTCCATTGTAGGTTGGTTGAGTTGTGTGTGAGTGGTTAGAACAGGACTTGGGTGTGTTTTTATCTACTTTTGGGTGAAGCAAATACCAGTAAATAAAACACATTGAGTCGTATATTACAAAACGACAAAAGTACTGAATAGTGCTGCAACATCTTTAGAGGGCTTTGGTGAGCAATGTTTGTTTATTTGAACTTCATCTAACTTCATTTGGCAGATGCTATTCCTTGATAGTTAGCAAGAACGATAGGCAATCAGCCAATTTAGGCTCATTTAGATTGGACTTACATATAGTGAACGAAAATGCAATAAATAATAATCTAAAACATACTGTATGTTTGTTTCTGGTGTACTGAAAATATTTCCAAAAATGCTAATACAGTTATTATACTGATATTGAGAGGTTTTTTTTTAATTTATTTTTTACTTCATAAAAGTAACCATCAGTTGCCTTTGTACAATGTATGATCACATGATATAACTATATCATAGTCATGATTTTTGGTGGGGGTTTTTTAACAGTAGCGAGAACGAAGAACCAATTTTGAGAGAAAGTTTCTTTCTGGAATTGTAGACTGTGTTCGGTTAACCTTTGCTATGATGCATCTATTGAGGTTCATATTTGGTTCCTATCAAAACAAGATATGGCAGGTCTGTGAAACATTCTTTTTGCATAGAGTAGCAGTTTGTTGCCTTATTTATGCTAACCTAAATATTAATAGTCATAAATTCTTAATCGTAACTTTATCAGAACCACCCGGCACATTATGTTTACATACTTTAAATTTGGATCCTTAAAGCCCCAAGTTTATTACATCCTAAGGCTTATTATTCAGTAAGTACATGGAAAATGCCAACTTACTGAACATTTAGAAGTTATAAGTGTGAAGAATGGCGGCCCCCTGGCAGATGTTGGCCCCAGATGTTGGGATGAAGAAGCTTTTCTGTTCTGTTCCGTTCTGTTCTGGTTTGATGACAGCAGTGTGTAGTTAGCATTGGATTAATAGTATTGGATAATGGTAATAAGCCTTTTAATATTATTATGTCTGGGTTTAAACCTTAGAACAGAAGCAGAAATAGTTTTGTGTAGTGCAGTGTAGTACCCTTCGTAAGAGAAGCAACAGGCTACAATTTCTAAATGACAAAACCAAAAGTGGTGTGCATTAAGGTGTGAGGTCTACCACTCCTCCCCGCCTTTGTCCCCAAGGGAAGGCTTCTTCAGACATGTGTTTTGTCTGAAATCAGTCTTGTTTAGTTACGTGCTTATTTTCTGTGGTTGAAGACAAGAGCCCATTTCCACCGTTAATCAGCAGAGCACAGACACCTGTAGCTTACATGCGGTCACCATGTCAACGGCGAGGGAGCAAGAGACGAAGAGAGAGTGCGAGGGAAGGAGGGGGGTTTGAGGAATGACGGGAGGAAAAGAGGAGTCCATTTTAAAGCATGAAGACAAGCAGGCGAGCTGCTGCAGGAGAAGAGCAGGAGAGTGCTGTGATGTGCGAAATGATGAAATGATGTTGAAAGCACCTTGTACAGTAGCGGCTCTAAGCGGAGGCCATGTGTGACACAGAGCAGGACAGAATCGAACCGGCTACTCTTCTGAGATGATGAGTACCGTGGCAGCAGGAATCTTACCAGCAAGCCTGACAAAAAATGGAATGCTGCATTACCTAAAATCACTCTGTAACTTACTTAGCACTAGCTTGGTTAACCCTTAAGTTGGCAGTATACTTGGTCTCATTTCACATACTAGAATTTGGAGCCCCATACTTGGCATTTGGAGCCATAGGTAGTTTGATTTCATGGAAGTCATCCATCATTTGAGGCACATTGCCAGATTTACTATACTGTCAGACGCGGTTACTGCTAGAAATAACGAACGTGTTTTAATTTTATAGAAATGGCAATTGAAACAGTTGTGCAGAATTGTACAGTTTCTAAACTTTCAATTATATACATTTGTGCTCGCCAGTAGAAGAGATGTTTTATTTAAATTTGACTTTGAATAAAAGTTATTATTGTGTGTACAGTCTGGTTTTACCGAAACAAAAGACTGTAACATACCCAACACAATGCAAATAAAGGAAGGAAAAATGCAAAATACTCTGACACTGTTTTTTTTACGTCAGAGCTATAACACTGGATAGAATACCGTTTTTTGTGAATTGCATGGTGTTTTAAAAAACAGAGCAAAAAAGATATCCTTGACTTCTCACAAAGTTAAACTGTGACATTGCTGCAACGTGCTTTCGCGTTTGGAAAAGCAAAAGGAGAATGAGGACTTTCTCTGCCTCAAGAGCTCTTTCACAGCAGGTCCACAGCAAAACAAGCACAAAGCAAGCTTGTAGAGTGTATTCAAGTTGCAAATAAGATATCCTCCTCGCAGATTGAGCAAACAGTAACATTATACAGGTTACTCTACATTTCAGGTAGTAGCACGGAGAGCTTCATTGCTTTGTCAGTTCATTCAGAAGCTAAAACTTTCACATATATACCAATAAACCATAACATTAAACCAACCTCCTTGTTTCTACACTCAGTGTTCATTTTATAAGCTCCAGTTACCATATAGGTTCAGTTTTTAGTGCTACAATTACAGACTGTAGTCCACCTGATTCTCTGCATATATTGTCACCCTGTACTTCAGTGGTCAGGCCTCCCATCGGACTACGACAGAGCAGGTATTATGTGGGTAGTGGATCATTCTCAACCTTGCAGTGACATTGAAGTCAAATGTTTTTATCTCATATTGAGCACCTTCTGAGCTGATTTTGGAGGTTCTGATGCTTTTGATGTTGTGAAACAGTTCCAGTTTCGCAATAGTAATGCCAGAGACAGCTTTAATTTGTCAGACAGTTCATGTCACCTGTGAAAGTTTGCACAAATCGAACAGAATACCAATAAAATAATGCTTCCTTTTTGCCACCTGAAAATCTGCGCTTGTTATAACAATATCATCAAATATACACATTGAGATTATTCTTTTATCCTTTGAATATATCTTACACATGAATCAAGGTCTGTGTGTAAAGGCATGAAAATGTTTTTTGTATTTTTTTTTTACCTTAAAACATGCATAAATAAGTCAGAGACTCTGACCTGAACCAGTCCATACAGAGTGCAAATTGATTGTAAATGCAGCTCATTACTGAACTCAATATGTAATTAATATATTATTGTATATTTACAGTTAAATAATACAGCAAAGTGACTGTTTAAATTTTAGACTCGGAGTGGTTAAAGTGCCAGCAATCAGCAGCTAGTCATAACTGTAACTACATATTTATTGAAGACTTACTGTTCTTCTGAACATGAATAGGGTGCTACTTGCCGAAACCTGATCTAAGACAAGTCAGTGGCGCCTGGCACAAAACCTGCAAAACACACCTGTCCACATGTCTCCAGGAGATGTGAAAACATTTTTGCTACGAAAGTTGTATACTTCTGGTTTACTCCTCTATTTTATCCATTATGTTTTCAAAGAGCAACTGTTGGAGCAAAACTTTATACCTTTGCTGTGTTAACTATAGAGTGGAGAGAAAGGCATTTTTAAGTGCAGATAATAAGATTTTATTGCAAGTGGTTTTGGACCGTTTGTATTGGACAGTGGTGTTTTCAACTGATGAAAAAATGATAAAATCAGAAGTATTGAACCTTTTTATCTTTTGCTTTTGATCACTTAACAGCAATATCTGTCATATTTTGCTTTATTTGAAAACAAAAAAGCAAAAAACAAGTTCATGTACTTTTCTTCTCAAGCTGATTGACTCTGCTCTTTAGTCCATATGTTAATATGAACAAAACCCTCAACCTTCACGTTAAGAATTTTTCTTGTGTATAGATTTCTTGCACCTCCCCTCTCTCTCTGATGCTCTTCCACAATCAATCAGGGCACAGCGTTTGGCTCATAACCGAAACCAGCATGCACTGATGTATGTTGCTGTCTTCTGTGCCATACCGGAGTCCCATAACGCTTTAGAATAGTGTTGACATCAACATTTTTGCATTTGTTTTCAGTTAATTTCCCCCCATCCCTCGTCGCTCCCTATCTCTATCGCTCACACTCTTTTTTTTCCCTTTAGTCTTTCCCAAGTGGGCGTGTTGACATTTTGAACGAAAATCAGGCCTGCCGCTTGGGTTCTACCTGTGGTAATTAAAGGAGTGTCTTGTCACGCCTGTGCCCCGTTCACTCACCCACTTAGGCAAAGTCTAATTTTCTCAGAGAAAGACTTTTTTTATTAATGCACTATATTTGCCACTCCCATTAGACACCACTCTGGTCCTGTTTGTTTTTTGTTTAAGTTTTACTCTCAGAATCGAGAACAGCAGTCCTGTGACTTGATAATTTGCTCTGGTCGCACCCTGTAAATCCCAGATTAATAAATAGACACATTTAGGTAGCAATATAATGTTTTAATTTACTTTATATTGACCATTTTGATGGGTTCAGCTCTCAAAGTGGTTTCTTAAAGTTGTATTAAACCGAGCGTCTTACTGATGATACATGATCAGTATGTATAATCAGAACTTTCTCTGCATTATTGTGTTTAATCACTATGAAATAGAAGCTCCATGTTGGCTTTGTTGACACACTATGATTTTAGCATGCAAGTCCATTAGTAAGTGCTTATTATTGGTTAATCAGAGTAACAGTACACCAAGATGTGCTTGGTTTATAGTTTGAAGTCAGAAAACATGTCAGCATCACTAACAAAGCAGCGCCACCTAGGGAAATGAGGAGTTTTAGGTACCTTGCCCAAGGGCACAGACAGGTATATAATCCATCCATGCCGTTACAGGTGACCACACTTCTGCCAGTATGAAACCCTTGATGTTTTATTTGCTTTGTGTTGGTAATTGTGAAGGGGTCAGAAAGTGGCTCTGAGCTACTGAGACATCTAGAATGAAAACCAAAAAGGCACTGCGAGTTAGTCTGCGTCTGTGTTTGATTAACGTCAATGAAAAACAGGAGTATTTCTTTGATGTTTTGATGTTTTCTCTACTGGGTACTGAAAGATATCTTACTGGTGTTCTGGTAATTTGTTCGGATTAAATCAGTTTAGATTAGATTAACTTCATTGTCCATCATTGAGGAAACTTTTTTGAATGCATAAAGTGGTCTACATGAATACAAACAGCATGGTTAAAGAACAGTGTAAGCCACTGAGCAGCAGCATAGTGATGAATAATGAGTAGATGAGTGAAACTTTTGGTTTAGATCTTCAGTGTAGCTACAAAAAACACCTTTTGACCTTTAGTGAGAGGTCACAGAACCCAAACCAACTTAAACCCTCCTTTACATTAACTTGAACATATTTTATCTCCTGTCTTTACCTGAGGTGTGATTAAGCAGAATGTGCTTTAGCGAGTGTCAGATTGAACTGGCCCCTTTCTCATCCACTTACAGGAGGTCATTACATTTTTTCCCCCTCTCCTCTTTTTCCCTTAACTTCCGCTCGTTTGCCATCCCCTTGCCAAGCACCCCAAATGGATGTACTCCATTATCAAAATTTAATTTCGGCTCCCATCGCCGCGGACCCTTTCGCAGCAACGCGGTGCATTGACCCATCCTTCGTCTCTCTCTCTCTCTCTCTCTCTCTCTCTCTCTCTCTCTCTCTCTCTCTCGCTTTCTCCACCAGCCTCATCAGCATCCGCGGCGGGAGAGCAAATAGTCTTAATTGCGTTAGGTGAGGAACGGCCGCGGCATGACTGATGAAACCCATGGCACTACGTCAGGCTATGCTAGCAGCTCCAGCCCACAGACGACCCTGCTGGACTCTCATACTCAATCACCACTGAAATCCCCTTCTGATAACGTAGGACAGACAGAATTGTATTTGCACTGATGGCCTTGTTGGAATGGGACTGACGTGACTGACTGAAATAGCTGGCACTTGTGTACGCAAAGGACATTGTTTTTTGGACTCAGATATCTAAGTTATTAATGGTTTCAGGACTGCTACTAATGCTGGATAAAATTAACCTAGCTAACATTACTGGAAAGTGCTGTATTTATAAATACAAAAAGAGCTTTGTTAACAATGGAGGTGATTTCATTTTCAAATAATGGTATTTATTCTTCAGTAGATTTTGGTGGGTGCTAAAAGGTTAGTATGTGTAAATTATAATCGGTTCATTAGAAGGGTTTTCGCAGATTGAACACACCCTGATTGGCAGATTTGGGCCAGAATGGCCACTACAAGTATTATTAAACAAGACTCACAAACTTATATATATATATATATATATATATATATATATATATATATATATATATATATATATATATATATATATATATATATATATATAATTGC
>CM067478.1:26614452-26686853 GCA_034552555.1 Semaprochilodus insignis | reverse complement strand
TATATATATATATATATATATATATATATATATATATATATATATAATAGACTCAAGTGTGAATTAAAGGGTTCAAGAAAACAGATAAATTTAATAGGCAAACACGCTTTCATATTTTCACCAGACTGGGGTACAAAGGGTTGAAAAGTGTTCGTAACTATAGAGTGGCTAAAGCACAGTGGACTTTCTCTATACCTCTATACACATGGTATATGTGGCTGTTAAATGGATCAGCTTAATTATTTATTACATGATTTGCTTGTTTTAGTCATTCATTCATTCATTAAGAGTAAATGCTTTAAAATCTGTTTAGTTGCTATTCTCCTTAAATAAAGTCATATTTTTATGAAGCGAAGATAGCAACTGGTTTGATCGGTGCAGTCAGGTTTGTGGACTGTATTAAGAGAGATAATGGGACTTGAATGAGCAGAGGAAGACACAGAGCACCTAGAGTTTTACATTACTGACCTCAGCATGGAGTCAAACAGCACATATTAAAGTTATATATTAAACATATTTTTATATTCTGTTCTTTTTAAATTAATAAAATAGCACCATTATACAGGATATACTTTATAGCTAGGTGTTGCAGTAGGCTGTCTTTTTTAAAAGCCAGTTTTATGACTTGTTATTCTTCAGAAATAAAAAAAAAAAACACACCATCATGACAACAGGTGAAACGCAGCAATATAAACAACACACAGTGTGTCTTTTCTTTAAGCTAAATGTACTTTAAAGTTAATTTCAACAGAGGGAGCATCGTGACTATGCTTTTGCTGGAATTTCATAGCCTGTTTGTAAGAAAAGTTGTTTACATCTGTCGTCTATGAGGGGCTATACAGAAAAAAGTTATGAGACTTGTTATTGTCTTTTTATTAAATGCTTTAAAGATTTTCCCCTCCCTTTTATTTGTATTTTTAGAGGAGCAAACATTAATGCTTAAACATCACAACTTGTGTGCTTCAGCAGTGTATTTCACACACGTATAGTGAAGTTGTGCTGTGGAGCGAAACTCTAACAAAAAGATATTTATGATAACAGAAGACTATCTGCTGTCTCTTAGAACAACTCTGTTGTGCTCCCAGTGTATTTCTCCAATCCTGCTGGAAAATAATGGCCCACTCTCCTTCTAATTTAATATGAGGAGCTACAGTAAATGCCAAAATGAAATATTCTTATTTAAACACCCCAGTGGCGCAGACATCCTCTTACTGAGCTTCGCCTGTGTGAAAGGAAAGAAATCCCTCTTTTTTCTGAATGGGGTTTGACCTCTCACCCTCTGCTTTAGTTTAAAACACCCAAAGCGGGGCAATTAGCAGAGAACAGCCCCCTCTCTCCCTTAGTGGCCTAGAGGGCTTCCCTTCTCCACTGCTTTTTTTAATTGCTTTTACTTTTCAGCGACAAGGAATGAGAGTAAACATGCTTAGAGTCTTCACTTGCTACACAATGCCGAGTTTAAGTTTACTGTTGACTGACAGTGGGTCTCTGAACAAACTGTAAACAAAGACTCACCTCACAGCATGCTTTTCTTATAGAGCATATAATGTGCTGCTTGTGTGGAATGTGCACATAAGACTGGAGAGTCTGCTGTATCAGGGTCTGGCCTACAAACAGAGCCACTTCGTCTGTTTTGATGAGATTGCCTAGTTTAGCCATGAAATATGAAAATGAAGTAGTTTGACCCCTTACAGTTACCACCAGTGACAACATGATGATGGATAGATCATTGAATTTCTTGTAAGTCTTTGAAACAAGCAGGTAAACGCTGTAGAAAGTGCAGATTTCGCAGAATAGGAGATATTTTCACATGTCACATGTTACATTATGTTTTTGTCATTATGAAATGTTCAGTTGTCCACATGAGCTACCATGTTAGTAGCCTTAGCAAGTAAGCTACTTCATACTATTGAACCATGCAAACTAGTGAGATGAAATTCTGGACACATTGGGGTGTAAGCCAACTGAAATGAATTTTAAAAAGAACTTACTGCGCTTATTTTAATATATAGGCTACACTATGTGCCACAAATACAAGTACTTCCAGTAGTTTCAAAACCTGTGGTTACAAATGCTGTTATTTGCTAACAGAGACAGAGACTTTTCCTTCGGTTGTCTTGATGTGTTTTTTGTCATGTGGTTACAGACTTGTAATGGAGAGGTGGGTGTTGTGCCTCCTCTTGATACATTTACATGATTAAATTCATGTGTCAAGTGGTTGCACATAAACATTATGTTATCAGCACAGTTCTTGCCAAGTAAAGCAAACTCAAAGATGGCAGTTTTGTTGATTTGACGTATTTTATTTGTTTGCCACCACTTGACGCATTTTAATCATGAACGTTTTTTCAGTCTGCTTGGCATGAAATAATGATTACAAATTGCTTGTCTAATGTCCCTCATATAAAGTGGGAAATAGTTCCAAATGGCCAACATTTTCACTGTTCTTCTGCTGCTCCTGTTTGAATGCATCTCCACTGACCGGTAGAAGGAAATAAAATAATTTCTAAAGTTCCTAAGAATGTTGACACTTTGTCATAGTCCTGCTTAAGTGCCATTTTGCCATTTTTTTCGCACGTTTTAGCACATCCATGTAACTAGTCACGTCTTTCCTCCAAGTGTTCTCTGGAAAAACTTGTATATACAATCAGGATTTTTTTTATTATTATAATGCAAAGTTGTGATGGATTCAAAAAAAAAAGATTTGGTTAAATGCAGTACGGTGTCTAGGTTCATTTGCATGAAGTAGACACCTGCTCCCATTGTGTTTAGCCAATCAGCCCATGGAAGACTGGTCGACAGAGCTCTCCTTTGAAAATAATGTTATGTGATGAAGCAAACAAGTCAAGTGAAGTTAGTGTAGTCTAACTTTAAGGAAGGATGACCCCTCCAAAGCTCCTCGATCATTCTCTCCTTAAATGTTTCACTGTATTTATAGTCATTTGCTCAAAATTTGCTCTCATTGCAGAAGCATTGAGTTATCTTGACACACAAGGTGACCAGATGGTATCCTTGATATCTGTGTGGAGGGGAGAAAATAACAACAAGGGGGGGTGGAAATGTGTCAATGTGATTCCTCCTCCCACCAGTTTGCAACATTTGTTGTTTGTTTCGGCTTGAGAAATGCTACAGAAAAAAAGAGAGGGAAAAAAAACGTAGAGCAAGCTTGGAGAGCAGTTCTACTCAGGCATTTTTGGGGCTTTAATTGAGTGGGCCACCCAGTGCTGTAACTTCTGTTTAGTCTGTCAAAACCAAGTTTATTTCTGCCATCTGATCGGCCCTCAGCCGCGAAAGAAACTTCTGAACTTTACACGCCTCTTGACATGTTATGCTACCAGACGCTTCTGTGTGTGTGTCTGTGTGCTTGTCTTGCTATTCTTGTGAGGACTGTATGTTGCACAAGTGAGGGCATTTTGCTGGTCTTCACTTGAGCATGTGTAGTCTCCAATTATTTATTTCTTTGTTTATTTATTTTTTTAAATAAACTAAAAGCAGAAAAATTGCCATTTGGATTCTAGGGTTAAGGTTAGGGTTAGGTGTAAATGTAATCTTGTTTGGCTACAATATTATAAAAATCAATATATAACATCAGTCCTCACCAGTAAATCAAGACAACTCTGTGTGTGTGTGTGTGTATAACTGAAATATCAAAATCTTTCCAAAGTGCCCACGATTCAATCTTGTAACACATCCCTTGCTCTCTCTCGCTCTCACTTTCTCTCTGCCATGTTTTTTTCTCTTTTATTCCATGATCCCATTTCGGAAACAATCAGTCCTGACCGCAGCTCTCTTTTGATAAATTCAGCCCAGTTTGCTGCCAAAGCTCGTATTTTCAGAGCCTGAGCATGCAGCGCCAGCACGCAACTTTCCTTTATAGTTCTGTGCCCTCGTGAAGATAAGAAAATAATGGCTACAGATTTGCAATCTCCAATCTTGTGCAGATTAAGGCAGGTAATTAAGTGCTCTAATTACACACTGTTGCTCGTTTAAACACTTGTTATTATAATAATTGCTGCTGGAGCTTCTCCAAGGCCCAGGGAACCTGCTGGAGCTGCAGGCTGCACGGCACTGTGGGGAGATTTATTGTGACGTCTCTGCCCCGTTACACTCAGAAACATGCAGCTGGGTACTATAACACACACGGGTATATACATGCATGTATGTGTGTTCTAACATGTATGTGTAGTCTAGTTAGCACACACATACATACATGTAAATATGTTATGTAGTCTATATGAGAACAAACCCTGTCACAATCATATAATTTTAGCTAATGATTAATACTCATATAAAAAAATAATAATCATTAAAAAAAATTATAATAATAAAAAAAAGTTTGTATGATACTAAATAGGAGCATTACGTTAAACAAAGCTTAATGTCAAGCAAAGCTGAAATGGTAAAAAAAAAAAAAAGACTTTCTCTGAATGAAGCCGTTTTGTATGTATGGAGTAAAAAAACAATTGTGGTGGGATTAAAATAATTGCTATCAGATCCAATAACCAGTGCTTGTGTAGTAAGCGTGAAAGGCCTAATATAAACACATTCATTAAGGGAAACATATCTGAGTCTGGTGGGTGTGGGGGGCATGCTGCTTTCCGTGGTATGGGTCTACTTGTCTCCTTATTCCTGTGATGAAACATTTATATCCTGATGGAAGTGGTGTCTTGCAGCATGACAACACCCTCATCCACAGGACACAAGGGGTCACCGAATAGATTGATGAGTAGTTAAAATGATGTAAATATTGTATTGCGGTCTTAATAGTGATGTCCCAACCCAGTTGAACAACCATGGGAAATGTTGAACAGCACTTTCCACCACCATCAAAACACTATTTGAGGCAATATCTTTCGAAAGAATGGTGTTCTGTCCCGCCAGCACAGTTAAAGACACTTGTAGAATCAGTGCCAAGGCACACTGTAGCTGTTGTGGCAGCTCTTATGGAACCAGCACTTTACAAAGATATGTTGTTAGTTTTTCCCCCTGCTTGCATTTGAATGTATTCATGGGGAAACAGATATGAGAAAATACACACACACACACACACACACACACACGTATAAGGGCTCATATTTAAGGAACCGAATGTGAAACATCCTGAGAATATCATTATAGCAGGAGAGAGAATTACAGAGATGATGAGTAAATTTTGATAGAGAGAGCAAAGATAATTTGCCTTTAATCAATTGAGAAAGCAGGGAAGAGAGAGCAAATAAATTAAAATAAACATACAAAATGTTAAAGGGCAGAGAGGAGAGAGGACACGGATATGGCAGAAAGTGGGATGAGCTGACGCCATTTATGTTTGTGTAATTTAATCTGACCATCTAGGGGAAAATCAAACCAATTTGAGGAGGTTGCAGAGGAGTTAGTGAGGCTGTAATCTACTCACACACACACACACATTTATATTCAGGAATGTACACGGGCCATTGGGACATTAGGCCTAGCCTGAAATCTTTAAGCTAAAAGCTGCATTCAGTAAGCCAAAAGATGAAAGCTGTGTTGCATCAAGGTGATCAAAATGGGGTGAACCAGTAGCTTCCAGTTGGCTGATTTTGACATGTTTTCTTGTATTTAGAAGTGATCAGAAACCCCATTGTCTCAGAGCACACTTACAATATAAGCTGGTATGCAATTGATTTAGCTAGAAATGCACTTTCTAGTGGTAGACTTCTGAACTTCTCAACTTACAAACAAGGCACCTAACCCCCAGCCCCCTAACCCCAAGATGCTGTGAATAGGGCTGCCCACCAGTCTGGGCAAGTGTGCTGACTAGTGTGTGTTCACTAGTGTGTGTGTATGTGGGGGTTTCACTTCACGGATGGGTTAAATGCAATAGACAAATTCCTCTGTGTGTACAATTGACAAATGGTTCTAAATTTGAACTGAAATTCTGTGTCATCTATTTACAGTGATAGTGGCAGTTTCAGCGATCAGATACTGCTCTGTGCTTTCATTGCTTCCGTAAGTAAGGAGAAACAGAAAAAAAGCTACGTGCCATCTTCTATTTTTTATCCTTGACCACATTAAGACGGTATGGCCTTACCTGCTTTTATACAGCCGCCATGAATGATGAAACTAATTAGCAACATTAAGAGCGGAACGCAACATAATCAGGTCTATTACAGTAGAAATAGTTAACAGCAATAATTAATAACAATAATCACCAAGGCTTCGTGATTACGATCTCAGCAGGGTGAAATAATCATGGAAGAATGAAACAAGAGAAATAAAATAATAAATCAAAGAGTACAGTATGTTATTGCAATTACCTCTGTGTAATTACACTGACATGCTGAAGGCCGTTTGCGTGTTTTCCGCTGCAGCGCCTGTCCTGGTGTTCCTCTCGCCTGGTTGGGATGTCTCATAGCAGCGGCCTGAGGCTCCGCCCCCTCTGCTCACACATTCCTGCAGGTGTGTGTGTGGAGATGGGCAAAGGTGGAGCAGGCTTTAGTTCACCTTTCTGCTGCTTCATTGAGTCCACAGCTGCTCCATTACTGCACAGCCATTTACTGAACATTTCCATCTGTTTCTCTTTCCTGTATTCTCTCTCTCTTATTTCTTTCTTTCCTTAATCATTTTCTCATTTCTGTTATATTTCTTCTTCATCCTTCTCGCTATTCCTTTCATTTGTTCTCTTTCTTTTGCTCTATCTTCCCTTTTTTTGTTCTGTCTTTGTCTTTATTACTTCCTTTTTTTGTCTTTCAATTTTCTAGCTGTGTTCTTCTTGTCTTGTCTAGCCTTTATTCCTGTTCCTTTCTCTTCCATCTTTCTCTCCCTTTTCTTTCTTTCTGTTTCTATTTCTTCCTTTTATTCTATTTTCTTTTTTTATATTTATTATCTTTTAAACATCTTTTTTCTATTTTCATCGTCTTTCTCGTCTCCTCCTTCTTCTTTCTTTTTTGTGATCCCTTCAGCCTTTTCTCGTATCTTCCGTTCACCTCTTTCTTCTCACTTTTTCTCCATTCCCCCTTCCTTCAGTTTCTCTTTGATACCTTTCTTAATATACAGCTGTATGTGTGCATGTGTGTGCGTATATCGAGACAGGTGTATGATTACACTTGCATGTGTTATGTATACTCCTCCCGCAGTGTACGTGTGTGTCCTTGTACGGTCTATGGGGATGCTGGCCTGATGTGTGTGACGAATGATGAGGTTCAGTTCCTTAAAGCCGCTGTGAGACACTCTGGGCCCCAAACGTCTTCAGACTGTTCAAACACCCGGGATTAATTACACTCACTAAAAATAGAGGAAACAAATGCAATGCTTTAAAATAATACAGAGAGAGAGAAATAAGGGATGGAGGGAGAAGAGTGAAAAAGTGAATTAAAAAAGAGAGGTAGAGAATTATTAAGAGACAAAAGATGGATGTGGTAGAGATGTGCTGGAGAGAAAAAGAGATGTAGAAAAGATGGAGAGAAGAGAGAGAAAGAGGGTAATTGAAAAGAGAGAGTTAAGAGAAAGTTAAGAAAAAGGAATGAACAAATGTGAGTGAGAAAAGTGAGAGGGAAAGATGGAATGAGAAGGAGACACAAAAGATAAAGAAAGAGAAGAAGGAAGAAAGGGATAAAAGAAAAAAGTAAAGGGAAATAGAAAAACAAAAGACGGAGAGAAAACGATAAAGAGATGAGAGGAAACAGGAGGGAGAAGAGTGACAGAAGAGAGAGATAGTGAGACAAAGAGAAGTGAGAGAAGGAGGAAGAAAAATGAGAAAGAGGAATGAGAGAAGAAGAGAGAGAGAAAGAAGTGAAAGGAGGGAGAAGAAAAAAGAGTGAAAAGGAAAAAGAGAGAGAGAATTCATGTTATGAACAACAGTCATATGACCCAGGGAAAGATGTTCCAAAAATAAATGAATAAAAGTGAGGAACGGTGGATTTATTGCCTTATTTGTTATTGTAACGGTGAGGTTTGAAGGAGATGAGATGATTTTTATTGTTCTTTGTGTGTGCTTGAGTGTGCATGCATTTTACCTTGTTTGAGTTCTATATAGTGCAATAAAACTACAGCTTTTCTCTATTTTAGCGTTAATGCATGGCCTTTATAGGTGGGTCACATACGGTTGCTTTTATTCACATGATGCTTGATTTAAATGCCCTCGTTCTTTTTCCATTTTCCCTTCTTCCCTTCCCAAACATAAACCCCAACACACACACACACACACACACACACACACACACCCCACTAGCACGTCAAATGCCTGCACATCCAGGCACTGCCACAAGCCATTACTGAGCCAACTATGTGATCACAGGTAGAGCAATTCGATCTAGCAGCATGAAGTTGAGATTCTTTTTCCAAATGCTTTGCAGGCCTATTGATTTTCATATCATATGGATGGCTTGATTTTTGTGGTGTGTGGGGGGTTCAGATGTATTAGAGGTCAATGACTCGGCACATTCGTGCTGCTTCTTACCTGTGTTCAGAATACTGAGTAACATGATAGTCCTTGTCCTGGACCCAGGGCGTTCATAATCAAAGTTGTTTGACCATGACTTTATTTTTCCATTTTATATTTGCTTATTTACTTTGAAACTACGTCTTTTGATGCATGCACAGAATGCGGCGATGTTTGCAGTTCTTAGTTAATCACGTTTTCTCTAAGACGTTTATTTTGTAGAATTTATTTAAATGAATTAGTTTGTATGTGTCACAAACTGACATTATGAACAAGCAGACAAAAAATGAACAAGCAGACAAAATCAGTATACTTTTTATTTGTTACCTTTTTAAACAATTCAGTGATGGAGTGTTTCCACAGCGATTCTGTGAATTGCGTTCTGAATGCGTCCACATGTTTTTGCCATGCATTCAGAAATAAAGGCCGCATAGAAGTTCTTTTAAATATTGGTAATAACACGCACACGCTGATCCATTTTGTCATGCCCAGCATGTATGTGATAGTTGGGAGATGCAAGGTTTGCTGCAACAACAACGGTATTAGTTTCATTGCAGTAAATAAAATGTTCTGTAGTCATTGAGTCTTAAAGCTGAAAACCAAATACAGACCTTGAGTTTGATGGGTTAAATAGTGCTATATATATATATATAGATATTTAACTCCACAGAAAGCCTCAGTAAACAGCTTTCTTTTATTTCAATTATGTAGATAGAGCATGGCTTGGAGAGGGTATTGTAATGAGATCCAGAGAGAGAGAGAGAGAGCACATGTTTAATAGCCTGGCTCCTGGATTCTCCCTTCTCCACCCGAACCCAAGTCCCCCCCCCCCCATGCCCGCCTTCATTGAAAGACGGCCACTTCAGCACAGTTTCAGGTCTGTGGAATGTTGTGTTGAAGACAGAAGGCTCCATTTAGCTTGCGCTAAAGCTGCTGCTCTTGGGTATTTTGAGTTTGCAGAGAGGAGCTGGGTATAGTATGGATGCAGCGGTTTGTCTGGTGCCCATTTCGCTGTAACATGCTGCGTTGCTGCTCGAGTGAGCTTTCTTTCTGCCTTCGCTTTTGTGGTGTCTGTCTAAAGAGTGCAGAAGGAGGGGTTTGGCCAAAGCGTGGCCACCTGGTGCCATTCCAGTGGCTGAGTTTGCCCCAATCTAGTCTTAATGATATGCGTCTGTGATGATTAAAGAGTATTGTAATATATCTATAGAGGCTATAGCCTAGCCTAAATTTCTAAATTCCCTTCGGGATAAAAGTATATATCTATCTATCTATCTATCTATTGTTGTATTCCAATGAGTGTTATTTTCTATTCTACAATCATAGAGGTGTGCACAGTTTCCACAGTTTGCAGTAGTGAGGCATATCTTCTTTATTGTGAAACTATTTTAAAGTAAATGAACAATAAAAACAGCTACACTTATATGGTGTATTGTGGTGTTTTGACTATAGTCAAGCTAGAAGACTTTTATTAAAGAATGGTTAATCCCTTAAATATCAAGGCTTATTACACCCTAAGGGTTGTTATTAAGTAACTTTATTAAGCTACTTTGAAGCTGTTGCAAACTGACTGAATTTTGAAGTTAAAGGATGGAAGAGAAAAGGCTTGTGGCATCTGACTGTATAAGATAGACTTTAGCAGTACAGATGTTTGCCTTGACAAATATCTGGCAGAAATTGAGAAGAAAAAAAAACCTTGAGTAATTTGTAGTACCTTAAGTAAATTTCCAGTACAGTTTTATTTGCAGTATACTGTTGTTTATATGTATTTTATATGAGTATTATTGAAACTGCAAACTCTTATACTCAGTTACATTTCCTTCATGGTACTTGTTAAAATCTAACATTGCTAATCAGTTAAGTTGTTGTGCATTTGAATTCCTTGTTTTTATTAAAACGTCCAGACAAATTCATACTGATGCAAAATAAACATCTCACATGATTGTGCCAGTTGATCGTTGTGCATGGACTGGTGTAATCCATTATTTGCTGCATGACTCTGCTGCATCAGAAGTTGTAAACTTTTACATTTGCTAGTTAAAACGTTATCTTTTTCCTTTTTTAAAGATACTTTTACTTCCACTTTTTGAGATTTTGACACAGTACCATAGCCATTTTATATTATCATGCAAATTTAAAATGCAAAAGTAGTTTATTCAAAACACCATAAAAAGTCATTTTAAAGACAGATATTTTAAAGAACTCTGATTAAGGTCAACAGGAGTTTATCGGGACATGCCTACTAATGGTTTGACACTGAGTTGTTATAGGACTTTAAGCCTCCCACTGGAACTATGTGAACCCAAATTGTTATTGCTAAGTGGCCCCCACTTTAACTTTTTTTGTTTAAAGTGGGCTACTCACTCCAGACCCATTTCTCCCCACCCTTCTCATCCTCCAAAGCTTTCTCTGGTGGTCTTGGGGAAGTCAGGTGTTTGGGCTGGTCTCCAGGGTTGCTCCGTGGCCGGCTAACAAGCTCCCTCGGCCCAGACTCGGCTCCCCCTCCCCCCAGGATCCAATAAAGCCACCTTGTTACGACCCCCACCGGAGAATGCGGTACAAGTTACAAAGAAAAACTTACAGCAGTTAATGAGAGAGAAAGAAACGCTTGCAAGGAAAGATACTTTTTCACATCTTTTTAATTTGAATGTGAGTATGTGTGTGTGTGTGCTGTGCTGATTTGTTCCCCCTTTCTTTTGTCTGGGAAACTTGCCCACGTGCAAAGTTTGTGCCCTTTATACATTTCTTCTCCCTCTATTTAGGGCTGTTTGAGAAGCGCACTTTCACTCAACTCTGCAAAAGTAATGGAGAGATGTATTTTCCGTCTGTTTTTTCCTGTATTCTGTTTATTTGTTGGGTCCAATGTTGACGCTTGACATCATTTACAAGAGACGTGATGAGCAAATTGCAGCGATCGCGAAGGCCCTAATGGAAGCAGTTATTGCTGAAATATCAATCAGTTTCTGTTTACTGAAATGGATGATTCTCGTAGCGTAAGTGACTATCCATTGCCCCATTATCCGTAATGAGCAGTTGTCAGTAGACGCCCTTTTTCCATTTGTGATTTCCTGAAGAACCCCCGTCTCCTCCCCAGCCAGCAGGACACCCCTGTTTTGAAACATACATCCACTGGAATTAATTAGCCTCTAATGGCTTCTGTCATTTAATGCAAATGACTTTTACAATTATTGCATTTATTTATTTATTTATTCCTTTCCCCCTTTTCCTGTTTGCACAAAGCTAGTTGTCTTTGCCCTCTGTGTGACACAAGTCCTTCATTATGCTTTTCATTTTTTTCTCCCCTAGGCCATACGGTTAGCCAGAGCAGGACGTTCACTGTCAGTTACATTGCACTGGGTCATTCAGCTCACATTTGTCTCTCTAGCGTGTCTCCCCTATACCCTGTGTTATTTTTATGGGAGGTACCTGAATTGAAATATACAACTATCCAAACTCATATTAGTACTCATATATGTAAAGGAATATTCAATTAAGGCGCGTCTAGTGTGATAGTGTGTGGAAAAAAAAAAAAACATCTTGCAGTATGATTTTTACCCGTTAACATTGTGCTGCTGGGTCCATACTTACATACTCTTGTAGATCAGTAAAAATAATCTTGCGCTGTTTTGTAAATAGTTTCTAAGTAAAAAAACTTTGGTTTACTTCAAAAACAATAACAGATGCATGCAAAACATTCAGTTACTCCACTAGTCAGCCAAACCGGCATCTTATATTTTTAATACACTGTATCATTTTCACTTTAAAGTCATCTATGAGGTATAATTAACACATGTGCATCATTTGCATTCAGGTTCCTCAGGTCGCTTTCCAAGACAACAGTCCACATGAATCTTGGGTCTTTGTCGGTTTCCCAGTGAACCTTTAATTTAGTGTTGGTGGGATTGCAGTTTTACGATGGCCTGCAACAACAAACATTTAATCCAAATATGTTTTTATTTCTGTGGGCTGCTATGCTTTCTAATTGTAAACAAGTGTGCCTTAAGGAGGAAAGTCTCAGGAAACTGACAAAATTAAAAAACTACTGGTCTTCTGTCAGTTATTTGTTGCATTTGGATTGTCTGGATTGTCTGGATTGTCATAAGTTTTTCTGCCTGTACCTGTTGTGAGTTTCAAAGGATGCTATTCAATATGCAAATACTGTACATAACTTCAATTTAACATAGGCACCAAGCAACTAGCCAGACTTAAGTTTTAGTATTTGCAAAGTTTAGATATAGCTTCAGTTTATAGCTCACCTCTTATGTGGACTGTGCCCAGTAAACATGCATTAAACCTTCCATTGTCTGTTCTTTGTAAAAATGTCTGTATACTACAAGTTTGAAAATATATATGTGATATCTGAAAAGCAATATTTTAAATGCTCATCCTTACTTTATTTTGTTTTCTTTATTCTGGTGACCTGGCCCCTGTTGACTGTCTCCATTATGGAATACAGTCTCATGAAATTGACTTCTTTTCCTTTTTTTCCCTCCTCCCTCCTCACTGCTTGCCATGTTGTTATCGGCGAACGTATCTGCTGAAAATGCGTTTGCACCCTGTCCTGCTGCCATTACATTGTCTGAGTTATTCAGTCTGCGGGACAGTTTTAGAAAAGAGGGACCCTGCCTGCAGCACCCCCACTGTAAACTTATCAGATCCGCATGAGGGCAAGCTCGCAAAGCTCTCCCTCTCCCTCTGTCTCTCTCTGTCTCTCTATCTCTCTCTCAACCTGTCCTACTGATGGCTTTATACAGCGCAGATGATAGCAGCAGCCTCATGCTGCCGCCTTCACGCCTTCCACACATCCACCTCCTGTCAATACTGGCACACCTTGACTAACCTCATTTGTTACCTCAGCGCTGCACCTTTTCTACTGTTTTTTTTTTCTCTTTTTTGTTGTTCTGAAATAGCAGAATATATAAAATCACAGCAGCACAGGGATGCCTCTGTCCGATCTGAATTATTTATTTCAGAGCTAATCCAGCCATATTTTAATGTATTGATATAGGCTATGTTAAGCACAATCCACTTCCCTTTTGGTAAAGATACTTTACCCCAGTGTCATGCATGTAACTCTGGCTAAGAGGAACATTTATTTTTAGAAAATAACAAAGTTGGCATGTCTGCAGTGTTGAACTGTTAAAAGTAAAAACTGAAAGCAGCTTAACCTTCTTGGAATTTCTACAATGCCAGGGTTTTGGCTGTGATGGCGCTAGCTGGCTTTTGTCAAGACAAGGTGAAGCCAGCCATACTTGAAATGCAAGTGTGTCCCTCTTGTTGTGACAGAATATTAATTGCAAAAAAGAGCCAAAAAAACAGTACTTATCCGTTCAAAGTGTGTCATGCTTTGCACAAACTAAACATAAAGTGTTTTAACCAAGCATTTCAAAGCATTTGCCAAAGAAAAAAAGGTTGATCCAGTATTTAAACATCATGAAAGTTTTAAGAAGTGCCATTCTCTCCCCAGTACATACAGTCTCAAACAGTCAATGTTAAAAGTCTCAGATATTAAACAGATTGGAGCAGTGGTTTGTCTGTTGGGGTTGCATTTGGATCATTGCTGAGAACCCTCATGACAGATTTTGGAGAGGAGAGAGATGGAGAGAGAGATGGGGTTGGTTGTTGGGCTTCTTCGAGTGGGATTGGATCGGCAGCACAGACTGAAGCAGCAGTTGTCACTTGTTCTGGTGTGAGATGGAACATGACATACGGCTGAGCAGGACCTGATGGCATATGCGACGCCAGCCTGCCAAAAGAGTGCGCTGGCACTTCTCTACTACGCCACATTTTTCTTTTGAAATTTTTTTTTTTTTTTTTAACACATTAGTCACATTTTCCTCTTGGCTTGCTTTGTTTCTCTCTCTGTCTCAGTCTCTTTTTCACTCACTGTCTCTTTTACAGTAGCGTCTTTCTTTTTCTCCCTCTTTCTAACACACTGTCTGTCTGTCTCTGTGCCTTTCTCCCTCTCTCTCACTCTCTCCCTTTCTTTTTTCTATATTTTTCTCTTTTATAATTTTTTCTATCATTATGTTTTGGCTTGCACTCTCTCTCTCTCTCTCTCTCTCACTCGGACACACACACGATAGCATCTTATTTCAACTGTGAATGGATGCACTTCATAGGAATTACAGCAAGCAAGAGCGATTTTTGTTGGATTTTAAAAGAATGAAGTCATTGGAAAAGTTACTGCCTCTCAGCCCACCTGCAGCCTCGCAGCCCTAACCTTGCTGTTTGATGTTTTTCATGCATTTTTAAATGATTACATCTATTTTAATGAAGACTGGTGATTTTAAGAAAACTCTTATGTCCTGTCTGTTATGCCCAGTTTACATTGACCAGTCCTGCACCAACATATGCCTGTAGTCTTTAAAAAGGCCATATCCCACATTTTTCTTGCTCACCCCCCAAACCAACAAAGGTTGTGTTATACTTTTGAGTTCATCAGATCAAAAAATTGTGAAAAGCAGATACAGTGGGGAAAATAAGTATTTGATACACTGCCGATTTTGCAGGTTTTCCCACCTACAAAGATTGGACAGGTCTGTAATTTTTATCGTAGGTACACTTCAACTGTGAGAGACAGAATCTAAAAAAAAAAAAATCCCGAAAATCACATGACTTTTAAATAACTAATTTGCATTTTATTGCATGAAATAAGTATTTGGTCACCTACCAACCAGCAAGAATTCTGGCTCTCACAGACCTGTTACTTCTTCTTTAAGAAGCCCTCCTATTCTGCACTCATTACCTGTATTAATTGCACCTGTTTGAACTCGTTACCTGTATAAAAGACACCTGTCCACACACTCAATCAGCCACACTCCAACCTCTCCATCATGGCCAAGACCACCAGAGCTGTCTAAGGACACCAGGGACAAAATTGTAGACCTGCACAAGGCTGGGATGGGCTACAGGACAATAGGCAAGCAGCTTGGTGTGAAGGCAACAACTGTTGGCGCAATTATTAGAAAATGGAAGAAACACAAGATGACTGTCAGTCTTCCTCGGTCTGGGGCTCCATGCAAGATCTCGCCTCGTGGGGTAAGGATGATTCTGAGAAAAGTCAGGAATCAAAGTGGTGTTTGTTGGAGAGTCTTGACTTTGGGGTATACACTCACCTTCTACTTTATCAGAGCCCCGTACCGTGTACTCTCCAGACACTTTATAAACTCCACATACCTTTAAGTTCCATTATGTAGTTGTGCAGTTACAGACTGTTGCCTATCCAATTCTGCATAATTCATCAGCCCCCTTTCCAGTTCATAACTGCTCACTTTCTGACCTCAGAGCTGCTGTTGACTAGATATTATCTGATTGGAGGTGTATTCTCAGCATAGCAGGGACACTGGCATGGTAGGGTGTATGGCACTGGTGTGAATGTGTCTGACATGTCAGTGTCACTGCTAAGTTGAAATTGGTTTAACATGCAACAATATCAGGCCAAGAGTGGCTCTGTAGTCAGAAACTGACCATTTAGGGTAGACTGTACTGCTGGACTACCGTCTCTGGAATATGTAGCAAAGGAGAAGTTTCTAATGAAGTGGTCAGTTTCCAGGAGTACAAGGCAAAAGGCTATTTTTGATGGTTGGCATTAAGCAGATTTTGATTCTTCAGTAAACAGTTTCCCATCTCTGTTGCTTTTATAAATGAACTTGTCATTCAGTGTCCTACAAGTATTTTTTATATATATATATATATATATATATCTTTTTCATCCGCCTTTCCTCAAATGCATTTGTTTTCCAACTGCTCAGAAAGTAGTTTCTGTCTAAAAGGCAATTACCTCATTGCGGAACTTAATTAATGTCATAATGCACTTGCATGGCCAGGCTGTTCTGCCTGTGTGTAATATGATATAAGGGCATAATTGGTCTTTGCTGTTTTTAGAGTTGCTGTGTCTCTCTTTTCCCCCTTTGGATGTCAGTTGACAGATTACTCATTACGTCTCAGAGGGCCCGAATTAGCGCCATGTTTAACGGCGCTAACACAATTGAATCCCTTAATGATACCCCAGAGTGCAATGTTCTAGTAATAATACTGGACATCTCTCGCTCTCTTTTTCTATTTCTCTCTCTCTCTCTCTCTCTCTCTCTCTCTCTCTCTCTCTCTCTTTGTCTCCATGTCTGTCTTTTTGTTTTAGCTTAATGTAACTTGGCCTAGATAGCATCTCACATTTGGTAATAACTAGCATTAGCTGATAGGGACGCTTTTGTCGCTGTGTCACAAGGTGCCTCCTCTTTTCCTTTCTCTTCAAGAGCAATCCTCATGGCCTAGCCTTTAAAGGGCCATTATCCTGCTGTTTTCTGGAGTTCTGAGTATGTGTAGAACTCCAGTGTACCAAAAACAGTCATGACTTATAATGAGCCTATAACCAATAACAGTGTGTCCATCCTGACCAATCACAGTTCCAGATGGTTTCTTTGGTTGTTGTGATAAATCTAGATATCTATTTAAGTCTAACAAAAGCAAATTATTTTGGTCAAACACTTTTTTGGTCAAACACTGCCACCATTACTGAAGACAGTAATAAAATAATTAATTCTCAGAATTAGATCAATGAAACAAGCAAAGATTTTTTTTGTTGTTGTTGTTCAGATCAGATCACATACCAAACATTCAGACTGTGCCACGTTTGTGTTTTAAAATAGAAAAAGATATATTTCGATATGGCTTGTATCGAATGAAAACACGTAGTTTGTACATTCTTGTTTGCAAAATAAAAAACATCCTGTGTGTGTGTGTGTGTGTGTGTGTGTGTGTGTGTGTATTTAACAGATAGAGAAAAAAAGTCTCAATTTGTTGATGCAGAATGAAAATCGAATACAGTTATGATTAATTACATAGCTAACTGTGTACATGGTCATTTAATTAATCATGTAATTAATCATGAACCTGCATGATTGCATTAAAGTAGTGCAACAGACTGACAGTAATATGGCTTCCAAGGGTTAATATATCAAAAGCCATATCAGAATCGCAATATGTAGCAATTTCATTTAGTATTTTGTCCATATCATGCAGTTGTAGTCAACCAAATTCTAGCCAGGAAGCTTTCTGCAGGAAAACATCCTCTTTGAAAAAGAGAGAGAGTGTGCAAGAGATAGAGACAGAGAGAGAAAGTGCATGAGTGAGAGAGAGAGAGAGCGAGAGAGAGAGAGAGAGAATTGTGGGGTGTGTATGAATAACGGCAGTAGAACAGGCTGCTGAAGTACAGGTGATTTTCCTGCAGGAGTCTGTTATGATTAGCTCCAATCGGCACTCCAGCCCAGGCAATTTCTGCCTCTCTCTCCTCCTGTCTCACTGGGCCTTTTCCCTTTTCCTTCACTGTTGGCAAAGACACGCTTACACACGAACACACACACGCTCACAGACACACACACACATACACATACATACACACACACACACACACACACACACACACACACTCTGGCTAAGCTACAGGCTGTGTGATGTCCACTCGAACCCGATGAGGAGTGACGCCACATGCACACCCCCACAAAATCAACGATAAAATCATTTTGTCAATTTCAGTATGTACAACTGGAGCTTTCGGTGTGCTGCTGTGTTTTCTATCACTGTGTGTTGTCTATCACTAAGCTCATCCAGAGCAGTAACAATAAAGTGCACTGAATGTGTGACTTGTATTCATACACTGATAACAAACAATAATCATTTTAACTTTTATTTCAAAACTAAGTAAACTGGCAGTTTTAATGTTTAATCTTCAGTGAACATCAAATTGTAAGTTAACAGAACAGGCATCATATGTGTTACTCGTTATATGAAGTGCAATAAAATAAAAATTTCAAGTTAGTCAGGTTTTAACCAGTTAAAAGTTTTGTCTTTGATAGATGATGTTCCCAACACCGGCATCCAGAAATCACACAAAAAATGAGTGTATGTGTGTGTATATATATATATATCCGAAAAAAAAAACAGAAATCAGGAACATACTAGCAATAGCCACTTTTTTCACATGCCTTATAAGATATGTGATTTCAGAGATGTTTTCTGTTCAATCCAAAGTAGGTCCATCCTTAGTCTTAGGCCACTTTTGAAAATGCCTTTATTCTGTATCGCTTTTTAATTTAAAATAAAGCTTTCTTAATTTTTGATTACATTTTCATTTATAACTAAGTGAATTTGAGTTAAATAAATTGTTAATATTTAAATGAATAACAATAAAATGTAAGAAAAATGAAAATACAAGGTTTGTTTTGATAGTGACAGTTGTAATAACTACATAACTTGTGGATGACACAGAAAAAAATCATAGTACTCTGAATAATTTATAGTCATCCTAAAGGGTTGACTGCTACGAGTTTGTGGGGCATTGTTGAATGTATTTTCTTTTTGAACTATAGAACATGCCCAATTATGCTCTCCAAGTTTTTCAGTCCGTAATTCACGTAGCCTCAACGATCAGTTTACAGAATGTCAAAAAAATGTCTTGTTTCACAGGCCATACCTTCAGACATATGTAAGTGCAGACCCTGTGTAAATCAGGGCCGTCTCTTATTTATCCATTTGGAGCCAAGCTAAAATTTCTGAGTGCTGATGTTTGATTTGGTGCTGGCCCGGTCTAAACCTGACTCAAACCGCAGAGCCAGGCTGAGTAAGAAGATGCCGGACCTTGGTTGGCCAGACAAGGGTGGTAGGGGTGGGGGTTGGATAAAGTGCATGATACACACACACACACGGAACGGCAATGATCAAGTTTCGGTGCAGGGGCGACACAATCTTCCTCGATTGGCTCCACATGAGCCCCCTCACCCTGTTTTCATTTTCATCCTTCCTTTCATTTTCAAACCATCATTTTCTCTCTTAAAGCGATAGTATGATGCAGACAATCAAACACAGTTTCTCCCTCGTACCCCACATGTAGTCCGTCAGCCAAGAAGTGTTTGATTTCTGAAGTTTGCCTCATTAGTTTTAAGCTGTAACTATGTAGCAAAGTAACTAACAAGTAACAGAACCCTATACCCCACCAATTAGCAAAGTACAAACTGCCTGCCTAAATCATCACACAGCTGCCATAAACCGCATGGAGTTATGTAATCTTAAATAGACTTGCTTATGCGGCTTCTAATACTGTATGACACACTGATGTCTATAACAATGGGCTAAGCATTAATACATTCTTTAATAAGGGCACTGGTTCTATATAGAACCACAAACACTTAAAGAACTATGTGCATGCTTAAAGGGTTCTTTGCATGTGAAATGGTTCTTCAGATTGATGGTGAATGTGTTGTATATGGTTCTGTGTAGCACCAAAAAGGGTGCTGCTTTTGTTACAATGTCAATCTTGTGACAATTGAAGAGCCTTTTTCAAGAGTATATATTGTTCTCCTTCAACCTGAAGAACATTTTAGCATGAAAAGATCAATTAAAGCATGCAAATGCTTTTTTAGTGGTCATGGTTATATATTGAACCATTGTCTTCACTAAAGATCCCTAAGATTGCAGCTAAAACAGCTGTAGTAGCCTTCTGGGAACCTAATTGTCAACAGCTGTTAAAGCTAAAATACAGTCATATGCAAAGCTTTGTGTGCACTTATAAGTTTCTGTGTTGTGGAGTTTTTAAATGTAAATACGTCTCTACACACAGTTTAATGGACATGTATTATTTATTTGATTTATTTTAACACATAACAAAAAAAAAAACTCTCTCAAAACATGGCCTTTGCAAAAAGGCTCGTTTCAGTATGTTAAATTCAGCAAATAAACAGAAATTGTGCAGAAATTGAAAGAAGTGCAAACTTGAAACTGTTAATACAGAATGTAAGTCAGCTTAAATTGTGTATGTAATTAACTATGTCATTACCCAAAAAAGAATTAAATGGGACAGTAATAACATACAGCAGTAATAACTGTAGACAGCTAACAGTTAAACTCCTCCATTCACCCTGTTTATTTTTAGCCCTCTAAGTGTTTAAATCACATGTTATACACCGTGTCAGTGAAGGCCAGCACAGCGTGCTAAAGCTAAGTGCTTCATGTTATGCACTCAAAAATTGGTTCCATTCTTTCATGAACCGGTGTGTTTTTTTTCTGGAATAGCTGATTTCCCAGGCTGCTCTGGCCTCCAGGGCTGATCCAGGGCACGTCTGAGAAGGGCAGGAGAAAAAAAAAAAAAAATACACTCTTTGTTGGGATTTGAGGCGCCTGAACCAATAACTAATTTCCCTGGACAGCAGGTACATGGTGGCCATTCTGGCAAAAACTTTTTATTTCATTTTACACGTATTGATTCGGCCGCAAAACCTTCTTCATCACACCGCCGTCCTGTAATCTCCACGTGGAAGCTTGTTTGATCATGTGGGAGATGAGAGCATCCACACATGTGCGTGCACACACGCTGGTGTGTCCTTGGGGTGGTTTCTGAATGCTGTTCGTTTCAATCTAGAGCACATACACGACTCCCAGGACCAGTGGATGGATTTTGAGTTATCGCTTCATTAAACGCACTGACACACATAGACTTTGGCAGGACCTATAAAAAAAAATACAGCACAGCCAGGAGAGCCTGAGACTCTGTGTGTCTGTCTGTCTGGTTTTGCTGAAGTCTCCATCACCTCTATGAGGAAAGACTGAACAGTAAAGAACATCAAGTGAGTGAGGGTGCCACAATTTCAATTAGGTACCAAAATATAACAACTTAAAGAATCAGGGAGCTTTTTCTAATCTTGTTATTGCAGTAAAATGTACTACATAAAAGCTTAGCTTTGAATGCAGTTCCAGTGACAAACACATGGCCGATACATCTCACCATATTTCTCTCCCCTCCATGTACGTCCTAATCTTGGGTAACACTTTCATAAGCATCCCCCTGACCACTCACATAACTGACACTTGACCTGCCCACACACAGCAGCTTTAGAGTCAGTGAAAAAGCTAACCTAGCATAACCAAAAACTAGCAAGCACTGAAAAACCCGTCTGTAGGTGCCTATAACCTGTTCATTTCCTCATCCATACACCATCATTTTCAGTCCATCCATTCGTTCATTCACATGTTGCTTTGTCTGTCCATTTGTTTATCCGTCTGTCTGCACGTCGGTTAGTCTGTGACATTTTTCGTCCAGTTAACATCACATGAAAGCTGGATAATTATTTTGGTTCTGTCTGAATGGCAAAGCAGGCTACACTGAAACACTGAGGTTAATTATCATGCAGACGTTTTTAGTGTTTTACTCTTAACATTCCCTGTGACATTAAATACACAGAAAACCTGTTGACTTGACACGCAAAACAAGCCAGTGGACAGGTGCAGAAGAATCTTTANCACTGAAACACTGAGGTTAATTATCATGCAGACGTTTTTAGTGTTTTACTCTTAACATTCCCTGTGACATTAAATACACAGAAAACCTGTTGACTTGACACGCAAAACAAGCCAGTGGACAGGTGCAGAAGAATCTTTATCACCTGGCACTTCAGCCCCCCTCCGTTGGCTTCTATTTCAAGTGTTTTAGTAAAAAGGAAACAGAGATAAATGAACTTATTATCAGTGATAATCTCCCATATGATCAGGATATAAGTCAGTTAAGCAAAACTGGAGAATTCCTTTAGGTTAATGATACATTAGCTTCCTATATGCAACATCAAGGACAGCTGATTGACTTGGTCATGACTAATGACTGCAGATTAATGCTATCACTCGCTCTGTTCAGTCCTGCAGTGGAACTGTGGTGGATCTAGACGTGGTGCAACTCATGAGGGTTGGGATGTTTACAGGGAGAACCTGCTGTAGCTTCCTGTTTTCTACACCACCGCTAACGTGTGATCTGAGCAGAGATTAGGGATTGGGACTTGTAGATGACTCGACTGGATGAAAAGCAGGAAAATATATAAATATATGAATTTTAAAAAAAAATGGTCCAAGAGAAAAGACTGCCATGGCAACCAGGCGCGTTGCCAACGACAACAAAGTGACTTCCAGAGCTGATAATAAGTGTGCACTGGCCGCCAGTTCTGCTGCGTACTTACAAAACTGACACAGCCTTTTACTGTAGTTTAGAGAGAGAGAGAAGAGAAACAAACACAAGGAGAGAAAGAGAGAGCAAAAGAGAAAGCACAGAGTGTGTGTGCTTGAGAGAGAAAGAGAGAGAAAGTGGGACAAAGACGGGAGAGCAAACGGAAAAAGGGTAGGAAGTGAGAGGATGCAGGAAGCGAGGAAAAGAGAGAAATAGGTGTACAAAGAAGTAGAGAAGGGGGATAGACAGCAGGAGTGAAAGGCACTGTGAGTAAAAGAGATTTTTCACCTTTTCTCAGGGTAATGGATGGATTTTTCAGCTTTTTTGGGTCTAGAGGGGGTGGTTGGTATTATTTGAGCTCCGTTGTGCTGCGTGACTCCGATAGAGTTTTTCTCCGATAAAAAACCCCACAGCAGCAGCAGTTCCGTGGCTAATATGCCAGGTAAAGGTTATCCCGCCATCACAGCTCACCTAGCGACAGATGTGCTCTGTGGGAGTGTGTGTGTGTGCTGAGTGTTGATTCACTGCAGGTATGAAGGAAGACCTGCTATGGTCTTTGCTGGATTATAGAAGAAAGCTTTAAGGTCTTGATACATATCCACAACCTTGACCCAGACCCATCAAAAGCATTAGTAATGCTACACGGTTTCAAATGTACATAGTCTCTCCACTTGCAGTTGATCAGCCAACACATGATCCCAAGTTCCACTTGCAACATTTGTGTGGGTTTGTGTAGCAAAAAATGTCTACAGTTCATTTTTACATGACCATTTTGTAACCTCTCCTTATCCTTTACAATTCAGCTTGTAAATGTGCTCTGATCTGATTGGCTCCAGTGAATTGTTCTTCATTCATAAAGCATTTTGAAAAACATCCTTATAACTTCACCATGAGCAGGCGTTAAGGAATTAAGCTGCTGTACACTGAATAGATGGATAGAAGTGAAAGAGCAGGGTTTTTTTATGACATGTCAGAAACAGTGAGTTCAAAATAAGCCATTTTTGCAACTTTGTGTGGTGTGGATTGTGGAGAGGTGGGTGCCTTTTGAAAGTTTATCAAGGCTTGCATGCTACAAACTTTTTTTTCTCTAAGAAGAAGGTCATTTTTCCATGACATGTGCCCTTTAAGTACACAGTTAAAGGTAAGTGTGTGTTAAGTAAGGCATGCAGTTTGCACTATAAGTGGTTTACACTTCCATTACTATTTAGAAACGTTAGTCTTGTAGCTCCAGTTTTAAAAATAAAGAAGTAAACTTCATTCAGCAAGTGGGCCTTGACTGATCAGCTACATTCAGGATGGGAAGTGTGATATTTTTTGTTTGCCCAGCTAACTAAATAAAATTCTGTCCTTTCTGTCTCCTGAGAAATGACAACCATGACTTTTTTGTTTTTTATTGTTGTTGTTGTAGCCTTGAGCTAAAACAGCACAGTACTGTTACCGCATATGCATGTTCACACAGTAAAGTCACACTCCTCTTCTCTGAGCCTGTAGGTCTGCTGTATCCCTGTGTTAACATGCACATGTTTTCCTTTTTTTGATTTTTTTTTTCTTTCAAGAAATGACTTTTAGCTCACACTATCCTCCCCCCTCCATACACATTTTGTAAATGCAATGTCCATTTTTGACCATAAGCCATTTTATGGCCTCATTGCTTTGTGCTGGAGGAGCCATTTTGAAGGGACCTCATAAGAACCAGGCTGCTCCTGAAAGCCAGCAGTGTGGAAATATTTTTTTTTTGTTTTTTTTTTTTTGTAGCTGTACAACGGCTTTGCTGTATTAGCTGTAGTACTCGGTGGTTGGCATTACTTTTTGGCACTGTCATTATGGGTTTAATATACAGCCATGGCCAACAGAAAGGAGGAGAGAGAGAGAGAGAGAGAGAGAGAGAGAGAGAGATTTCCAGTAGCCTGTCACTGCACAGCTTCCTCATTCAGACATGCAGGTCTGACATTTGGAATGACTGTGAAATGAAAAATAAAGACTGATTTTAACAGCCGTTTGCACCACACCTAAAGGGCAAATACACACACACATACACACACACACACACGCACACACACACTTTCCTAGAATACAGACACACAAATAAGATCCTCCATATAGAAGTTTTTACTCATACATTTATTGCATTATTATGCACAAACAAGCCAAAAGTATTTTCACAAATAAATAGAAATAAATTACTTTTGAAAGTTTCTCTTCTTTAAAACCTGCAAAACATCGTGCAGAAACAAGTACATACATTCAGTGTAAACAGCAAGTGAAATAATTCTGTCCATCATTCAGTTTTCATGTTTGTCTCATCAAGAGAGTAGCTTGTTGAAGAATTTGATATTCAGGTATTCATTACCTGAATGGACTTGTCCTTTACCCAGCACTTCCCGATGTTTAGCCTTTATTTCCTTTTTGGCACAGAGGGTTAAATCATTAGATGAGCTTATTCTAGACCTAACAGTTTAATGTTGGATGAGATGAGGTCATCATCTTCAATATGAATTATGTTTAGCTCAGTGGATGATGTGAAAACACGTTTGCTTGTTCGAGGTAGCAGATCTGCTGTCGTCGTTAGTCTAGCCACAAACTACTTCAGACTTCTTAGTCATGTGTGTATGATATGTGAATTGATCTATTGCCTTTGTTATTGCTTTAGCTATAATCGTGGGATTTAACCCATTTTTTGCCTGTATGATATAAATATGGCATATGCATTCATTGGCTGCAACATGAAGCCACTGTTTTTCTCACTGGACATCAGTGAAGAAAACTGGAAGCTGTTTGTCCTGTGGCTATGTTATTTATGTTATGTTAACTTCATGTGACCCTGCACTCACACAATGAGTGTAATATATTCTGGTGAAGCTTATGTTGTCCTCTCTTACAACTGGAATAAAAATCCACTTCTTTTTAAGTGTAAAAAGTCTTTCTGTAGGGTGAAATTTCTGTATATCTGAATACATACAAGTAGTACACACACACACAGTGCAGTCTTGATATACTCACAACCATCAGCCTTTAACTCCACCACATAAATAGGCTCTGAGGCTTGCATCTTAGATGTTAGAGAAAAAGACAGGTACTTGACAGCACAGGTAATTCTCGCTTATATAGCTTCACACTAAGCCTTTCTTTTACTCTCTCTCTCTCTCTCTCACACACACACACACACACACACACAAACACACACACACACACACACACAACAAGAGCAGCACTTTCAAAGTACTACTGCAGCTTTTAAGTACCTTAAAGAAGATTCTATAGTGTATATATATATAAGACCATTATGTGTGCATTTGTATTTCTTTTCATGCATTTTCAGGACTAGTAAAATAAAACAGGTCTAACGAGCAGGATCAAAAATAGTCCTTTTTTAAGTCCCATTATAGATTTTTATGCAAAAAGAACACAAACATTTTATGTTGGGGGCTGAGATTACAGTTAGGTTTAGGCAAAGGCTTAGAAATTACACATAGATACTTAAATACTGTCACTGTTGGAACAAAACCATACACATTTTACAAAAACTTCAAAAAGGTAACTATAAAATGGCCATACTGAGGAACTCAGTGACTTTAAACCTGGCACTGACATAGAATGCCATTACTCAGTACATGAAATTTATGCCTTGCTAGATCTGCTATGGTCAACTGTACGCTCCATTATTATGAAATGAAAGCGTCTAGGAGCAAAAACAGTTCAGCCACAAATCATTAGACCACGCAAGGGGTCACCAATTGCTGAAGCATGCAAAAATTGCCATCCTCTGTTACATCTCTCACCACAGAGTTCTAGACTTGAATGAGGTGGAAACGTGTTCTCTTGAGTGATAAATCAGGATTTGGACAATCATCTGGGTTTGGTGGATGCCAGGAGAACACTACCTATAGGAATGCATAATGACAACAGTAAAGTTTGGTGGAGGAGGGATAATGGTCTTGGGCTGTTTTGTCAATGAAAACCTGGCAAAAGGCCTCCGCCGAAGAGTGGAGGCTGTTATAGCAGCACAGCATGGATAAAGTCTATATCAGTGCCCGTGGTTTTAGAATGGGATGTTCACCAAGCTCATATATGTTATTGTCAGATGTTAACATACATTTGTCCTTTTTTCTGATGTATTTTTTTTTGGTCAATACAAAAGATGCTTTGTGGGTACTGTAACTTTTGGCAGTTTGTTAGCAGTTTGAACATTTGTACACACTTTATGGGTGCTACATTGTACTATCCAAATAAAATGATTTCAGTGATGTTAATGGTAACGAAAATGAAAAAATAGTAGTAAATAATGCTGTTTTGTGCATTTTGAGTGACAGATGCGTTGAAGTTTTGAGACATTCAAAGTGTAATCACACATGAAAACATGTGTATATGTATTTGTATATCTGTATATATAGAATACAGCAAAATGCCTCGTTTTTTTAAACAATGAAAAATTATGACAGTGCAAAGTAAAGGTAAAACATTAATGCAATTAATTCATTCTCTGTTGATTCTGACTGTTAAAGATGCTGAATTTCATAGCCCTTTTTTATAAACTATTTAAAAACTCTAAGTTTTATCAGTATTAATGGTGTTTCCTCACATTCTGTGAACCTGAAGCAGGTGTCCTTGGAATTACAAAAAACATGTCCTTTCCATACAGCTCAAAAGAAATGTTGAACATTCTAAATTAGACACAAATCGTGTTAAATTTAAATTAAAATAATATTTAATAGTTTAAGTAATAATTTCTTAGAAGTTGACAAAGCTTCCCAATTGATTACCATTCCCAAGTCTTTACCATGACATGTCCTCACCACAACTGATGCATTGAATTGAAGACATTCTAAACATTCACATTCTAAACATTTGGAGAGCCAAAAGAGCCAGTAGTGTGTGTGTGTGTGTGTGTGTGTGTGTGTACACACACATTTCAGCAGCTGTTTAACCGGTAGGGCCATCTCCTGCTCAAACACATCTTTCCTTTGTTTGGCACTCTTCTTGAAGCTTTGCCAGACTGTTTTATGAATTCTCACATTTCTGTTTGTTTTAGTGCGTCTGTGTCTGTCTCGGTATGTCAAGAAAGTGGAAAAAAACATCAGGGTGATGTGCCACAGCTAGAGATTTCACTTTTAAAGCCCCGAGTCATCCCAAGCACTTTGGCAGCCAGCTTTGTTTTGTCTTATCTGTTTCTAATTAAACCCTTAAAATAAAAAAGGGTCTGCATTTGGGTCCACACACCCACAACTATGTGACCTATATATTAGATTCATACTAGTTCATGAGTCATTTGTAGTAGTTACAAATACTGGGTGTTTTTTTTCCTTCATCTTCTGTTTGTTATGATTTACGTTTTTGTATCCCTGTTTACAGACACACCAACACACAGCACATGTCCTCTCATGCTATCTTTCTCTCTTTCTGTCTCTCACACAAACACATATATACACTCCTGCAGACATAGCCTGTTGAGTGCCTGTTGGAGTCGAGCCCACTCTCCGTGTGGGAGTATCCATGGCTAAGCCCAACGTAGCCCATCCTGCACATCCACTTTTGCCAGCTTCCTTTGTTCCAACACTGAGGGGATTACTGTGTCTGAGATTGAGAGGCATTAAAAAGTTTAGCAGGGTCATTGTAAGCTTGAATAAATAGTCCTCAGCTGTACACCTATTATTGCACTCTCCTATGATTCCCTAACACTGTCAATTTTAAAGGGACATCTAACCCAAAACAATGCTATCATAGTTGAAAGCTTTTGGAGGCCTGTTTGCATTATACAGACAGGTTACATCTAATGATCCTCACCGCTGTCCTGATTTTGTGCAGGAGTTTGGCTTGTTCTTGTGAGGCAGTGGAACCAAACTAGGTGGTTATGAATGATGTCAGAATGGACTCGATGACCACTGTGTTGACCTGGATCATCAGGCTCTGCGGCAGGCTTAATTTCTTTAGCTGTCTCAGAAAAAAACATTCTCTGCTGCGCAGAGTTATGGAGGCCATGTTCCTCTACCACCAGTATATGCTGGTGTCCAAGTGTAATTCCACAGTGTCCACAGAGACACCACAGTGTGCACAGAGAATCCACAGTGTCCACAGGAAACCACTGAGCCATTGATGGTTGGGGGAAGGCGGTGTGGTTATGAAAGTGGGTTGTGCCTGAAGTCTACCTCCATCTCTACACGATTGGCAATGAGGCTCATGACGGTTGTGCCATCTGCAAACTTTAGCATCTTCACAGCTAGCTACTTACAGACAAAGTCATTGATATAGACAGTCAATAAAAGTGGGTACTCCATAACTGGGGATCTGGAGGTCTGATCTGTATTTCGTAGCCACACCTGCTGTCTCCTGTTTGTCAGGAAATCCACAATCCACTGGCACACATAGTTTAGAACAGACAGCTGGGACAGTTTGACATGCAGCAGCTCTGGCGCTATTGTGTTGAACGCTGTGCTGAAGTCCACAAACGCATCTCTAGTGTCTATGCTATCTGATCCAGTTTAGAGTAACATAGTTCTCTTAGCCCTGAGGAATATCTTATCCATAAAGAAGACTAGCATTGTTAATGAACAAATGTTAGAGGGGACTACAAATATGACCATGCTAACACATTCACATTTCTAGTTGCTGCTTTGGAACAATGTCTGTTAAGTAAATTGAACTTAATTGTGTTTATCAGACTTTGTTAGCCATACTGGCACGTTTTGGCTGAATTGTTTAAAGTTCTTAGCTATAATTATAATAAGCTTTGTAGTCATTAGTGGTATTCCCACAAGGACAGGTTGGATAGCAAAATTTGTCAGCAAATAAGAATGTATTGTGCTTCCACATCGAGCTCTGGTCATCACAGAGTGGAATCTTTAGCTGTTTATTGGATGTGAACTTTTGTATCTAAAAAAAAAGCACTGTGTCTTAGAAGCATTTTTATTAAACATAAATATTTATAAAACATATAGCAGTGTCACTTTGACATCTCTGAAAAGCTGCTTTGGGACAGTGTCTGTTTTAAGCACCAAGTAAAACAAATAGGAATTGAGCTGAATCGATTGTTGTTCATTAGGCTTGATATTCATGTTGGTATTTAACTTCCTTTGTTCCTTTAACATGCAGGATTATTATTGCAGCCTATATTGTAATCATTAGCGTTATTCTTGAAATAATTTGTCAGACAGCAAACAAGTGTCTATTTCATCTCTGTGTTGACGTCTGGTCTACACACAACATGTCATTGTCAGCCGTTTTGGCTGTGGGCTTTTGGTAGGTCTGAATAGGTTCAGGTGTAAAAGCACTCTGGCTTGAGCGCCCAAGGCTGATAGTCGTGTTGTGTGTTTGTTCCGTCTGCAGGATTAGCAGTAAGCAGTAATGGCATCACTCTCTAAAGACTTCACCCACTTCTAGCCCCAATGCCCTCTAGGAGCTGGTGCAATGTCCCATTACTCCCATGCTGAAGATCAGTTTGGCTGCGGCTATTACTAAGGCTAAAACATAAGGTTGGAAGTGAAATAAAAACTGATAGAGGTGCTGCATATTTTTCAGAGTGTCTGATTTGTGTCCGAGCTTTTATTAATGCTCAAGTCTGGTTTGTGTCAAACACGTCGCGTCAGTGACCACAGCCAGAAAACACTGAACAGAAATCGCCTATGGCTCAGTGCTCCAAGAACGCTTTAGGAAACAATTTTGGTCCCAGTCGCACATTGCTCTGAGCTTATTGATGTTCTTGTGTGCCATTAAAAGATTTGAGAAGAGTGAAAAATATCCGACAAATTCGGAACGTTTTTTTTTTTTTTCTTTTTCTTTTATCGATGTATGCTCATCAGAGGTTGGCTGATATATGATGTGAGCCAGGATGCGCAGCCGTTTGAAATCAGCCTGGAAACGAAATGTGCTGATGAGTAATTAGGAGGGGGAAAGTAGGGAAAAAAAAGGTTTACAGCGTTGCAATCATCCACCATTACCATAATCAACTTCAGAATGACGAGTGCCCTCCATCAGCACCGACTCTTTCTCACCATCAGGAGAAAGTGTGCGTCTGTGAGTGTGTGTGTGTATGTGAGTGTGTTAATGGGTGGGTGTGTTTGTAAGAGGGAGGGAGTCAGACAGATGGTGGGGGTCTTCCTCATCTTCAAAACAATTGTTATTTAAAACAAGATTCCTTCATTTCCCCCTGATTTTGGCTGACCTCAGAGTATTTACCAGCTCCATTAAGATTCATTACAACTTAGTAAGCGCTGTGCACACTCTGACGCTATCGGTTGATGTTATATGTTATATAGTCTAGGCAATACTGAATGGCACCACTTTGACTCATATTTCATGGTTGAATGAGCCTTGTTGGTCATTATGTTTTGTCGTTTAGTCAAAGCTTTTGTCCAAAGTGATGTACATTACAGAGACATTCCCGCAGGAGCAGTTTGGGGTGGAAGTCAAGAGCACAATTGGCAGTAGCCATCAGCAGGGGTAATAAGGCCTTTACAGCCATAGGCAAAGTCTCAGGTCACATAACCACCACCGTCCATGTTGATTGAGCCTAATAGGCGTAATAAAGGCTGTACTGTTAACCCCTTGTGTTCTCAAGCAGGTCAGAACATCAAGTATATTGCACTGTGTCAAATGTGGTTAGAGTTCTGTTTGCTTGTACGCTTGCATTATTTTTGTTTGTTTGTTTTTGTCAGTTTGTTCTGTTTAATTTCTAAAGTAATGTCAAAGCATGAAGTCAAAAACACAGCACATATTAAACTCACAAACTACAACAACAACCGTTTCTAGCAAGGAGAGGAGTGGAGCACATACCATGCCCAAAAAACCCTGCTGTTTAGATGATGTGATATAATTTTTCGGAAATGTTGGCCACTTCTAGAGCAATTGAGCATTTTGAGTGTTAGTACATTTACATTTATGGAATTTAGCAGACGCTGTTATCCAGAGTGACTTACAACCGTGCTTAGTGTTCCGTTGGATAATGTTTCCTAGCTAGTACAGGAAGGATAGAGTCTAAAACTTGCCTTGAGCGCGGACACTGCCCGAACAAGTGCCAGTGCTGATACCTAGAGAGAAGAATACGAAGATGTATATAAAGCACAAGTGCACTACCTAGTAACCCCAACCCAGCACTCATACCTAGAGAGAAGAAAGGTTATGGTCAGTATAAGTGCCAAAACAAGTATTTCAATATACACATCTACTAGTGCTCACTCACTTAAGTGCTTTATAAAGAGATGGGTCTTTAGTCTGCGTTTGAAGACTGCAAGAGACTCTGCTGTTTGGACAGCCAGTGGGAGTTCATTCCATCATCTGGGAGCCAGGACCGAGAAGAGTCTGGAAGCTTGTCTTCCATGTATCTTCAGCGATGGCAGGTCGAGTCGAGCTGTACTTGAAGTTCGAAGGGCTCAAGGTACAGATCGACTCTTTAACATTGCCATAAGGTAGGGAGGGACCGGTCTATTCTTGGCTTTATAGGCAAGCATCAGAGTTTTAGATCTAATGCGGGCAGCTACAGGAAGCCAGAGAAGGGAGCGCAGCAGTGGAGTGACATGGTTGAACCTGGGAAGATTGAAGATGAGCCGAGCTGCCTCATTCTGAACCAGTTGCAAGGGCCTGATGGCCCATAGAGGATGACCAACAAGGAGCAAGTTACAGTTGTCTAACCTCGAAATGACCAGAGACTAGACGAGCACCTGGGTGGCCTCCTGAAAGAGGAAGGGTCGAATCCTTCGTATGTTGTAGGGGAGGAATCCGCATGGCCGAGTCAGGGTCGCAATATGAGCTGAAAAGGATAACTGGTGGTCCAGCAGAACACCAAGGCTTCTTGCCTCTTCATTTGGGGTGATCAAAGAGTTCCCGAATGAGATGGCAAGATCATGGTGAGGACATGTAGTCCCAGGGATGAACAGCAGCTCAGTCTTGCTGGGATTGAGCTTAAGTTGGTGAGCTGTCATCCATGAGCAGATGTCAGTCAGGCATGCTGATATGCAGTTGCATACCTGTGTGTCAGATGATGGGAAGAAAAACAGGAGTTGAGTGTCATCAGCATAGCAATGATAAGAAAAGCCATGAGAGGTAATTACTTTGCCATATATGAAATATATACGTCAAAATATACATATACATCACACCCAGTGAAATATATACATCACATACAGTGCAGTACCTGTTGCTACTGTTTATGTATGATGCTGCTTGCATGCTAAATAGGTGTTGAATTATATATATACATATATATATATATATATATATATATATATATATATATATATATATATATTATAGTATGGTCAGGACAATTTGTTAGATTACCTTAAAGTTAAATGCATATGAATGTTTGTTCTGGTGTGTGTGTGTGTGTGTGTGTGTTCTCTCAAAAGAGAACTGCCTGTGGTTGTGTTTGACCCAGACTGGCAGAGAGCCACAGTGTGGCATTGCTATCCCAAGGGAATAGGAACATTGTAGCATCGGACACACACAGACACACACACACACACACACACACACACACACACACACACAAGCACTCTCTTATACAACCTTTACTGTAAAGGTCATCCTCATCTCAGCTCTGTGTACAGACACATGTAAATATATACTAAACTCTTCTTCCATAACACACATGACTTGCATTTAATTCTTCTACTGTAAGATAGGAGCAGGGGATATGACAATTGTTCGTTATAATACACTGCTCTGTGCACATTGCTGGTATTGTCCGCTTTTCAAGAATTGTATACTTGGTCTTAAATGAGTTACCTTAAGATGTACAATACAATACAGTAACTATTATAAAGGATCTGATAAATACTATTAAACTAATATATACCTAATTAAAAACAGGAAAACTGAAATGTGGACCCGGATAATGGAGTTTATTGTTTTTCAGCATTTGAAAGTGCCACTTTATCGTATATTTGCTTTAACACTAACCACTTCTGCAATCTCTACCTGCGTAGGTTTCTCTGTCAAAATGACATTGATGCTAACTCACAATAATAGGCTCAGTCGTGCTTACTGATGACATACTAACCCACAGAAATGTACATAATTACTGTTTAAAGCTGTGTGTGTGTGTGTGTGTGTGCGTGTGTGTGCGTGTGCGTGTGTGCGTGCGTGCGGGGAAGATTTTAGTAACCCAGAGCGAAGGCCAACCAACTTGTTCCACGGATTATCTTAATGCTAAACAAACAAGCAACAGCAAGATTAGTGTGACTGACATTCTGCATACGTTTCTAATGAGGGGATTTTCACCTTTAGCTATTGTTTGCTTGTCAGGAGAGCGATTAGACTCCACGGGGACTCCAAAAAACGCTGCAAAAACAAGCATGTGGAATGAAGGCTGAGGCATATGGATTCTGCAAACACAGGGATCGAGTGTCCAATGGGCCAGGGACCGGTGTGTATACAGTACCAGTGAAACTGGCATAAGAGGCAAGAAAAAACTGTTAATTAGTGTAACACTGTATCAATTCCTACGTAATTGCATACTATTTTCTTTGTTCCTTTGTTTCTTTCTTTCTTTACTTGATTAAGCAAATAGATAATATAAGGCCAGACATATCCAGAGGATACTTCTAAAGAGTCAATTCAGCTACTTTGAGGTTCAGCCACTACTGATAGAGGCATTTAGTTGCACTTTTACTTGATTAAGTAAATAGACAATATAAGTTCAAACATATCCAGAAGATATTTCTAATGCATCAATTCAGCTACTTTAATGTGCACCCATTTCTAATAGAGACATTTAGTTGTACTTGTAAATCACTAGGCTGTGGAGCAGTGGGACTATGCTTTCTCTGGGTGTGGCATTTGCGATTTAGAGCTCATCATCAACAGCACCCGACCTTACTAATGCTCTTGTGACTGAATGTAGTCTAACCCTTAAAAGTATAAGCTGTTACTGCAGCAAAAGGAAGACAGACTCAGGGCTATATTGTGACAGTAACTGTAGAGAACTGTAGGAAGTGAGAGGACTTGCACTGGTATGGGTGGCGAAATGAGAAGTAGAGATGTATATTTATGGGATATTATTTGGAAGAAGGAAAAACTTCACACATGGTCCTCCTCCCTTCAGTTCTACAGTTATTTCAAAACTCCCTACTAGTTAATTCCATTGACTTCAGAAGAAACACTTGATGAGTTGAGGCCATATTACATAAACATCTTAACTGCATAGTCACCATGACAGCTTTAGTTAGGACTGAATCTAAGACAGTACCTGTTACAGAATAACCTCATGTATTAACTCCAGATAAGAAAGCGATGTTAAAGAAACATCCATACTTGACTAAATATTGCGCTGACTTTAGGATAAACCATGACACTGTCCTGTTTACTGTTTTAACCATCCATTTACATCCATATTTCACTACTAGAACAGTGATATTGCATTTAATTACATTCCAAAATTGTGGTTTCAATTGTGAAGTGTTTTAACTCCTTGTTTGTTTGTTTGTTTGTTTGTTTGTTTTATCCTAGGCACCTCAGACAGATTTTCCAGAGTTATTACCTTCTGTTACCTTAATGTGTTTAAGTAAAGAAAATTCATCAAATAAAATATTACAGTGATACTGATGAATAATGAGGAGACTGTTTAGTAGGAAGAATAATGTAGCCTGGCTTTCAGGCTGGCTAAAGCGTTTGAAAAAGAGAAACTGAAATTGAGGAATGGAGGCGCTCTGATAAACAGCAGGGTGTGCTCTCACTATGTTCTCCAATTTATTCTACTTTAGTTTAGTTTTGACATTTTTTGCGTTGATAACCAAAGTAACGGTAGCTATAACAGACATTTTTATATATACACATTGTAACACACACCGAAACCCCCCATTGTAGCCTCTTCAGCAGGCCATACTGTAAGACATACTCTTATTTACATACACGACTGGGCGCATTGACAGATTAGCTAGAAGTGCTTTTGAAGCACAAAGTGCCATATTTACTAATTGCCCCTGCATATGTGTGTGTGTGTGTGTGTGTGTGTGTGTGTGTGTGAATATGCTGTTGACCGCTGGGCTAGACCGGTAAACAGCTCTTCTGCTGAAAAACTCTTCAATAGAATCATCCACTCCTTTACACTCACACACTCAAACACACACACACACACACACTTACAGCATCAGATTATTGTGGATGGTACATTGTGACTCTTGACTGTAAGTGGATCATGCGATCCTGAGAGGAGACAGTTTCATTGTTTATTGTATATTATGTGGGGAATGTCTGGGTGCTTTGGCAAGATGTAGTGTGATCTAGATCTGGATATAGTGTGACACACACACACACACACACACACACACATACACACACACACACACACACACACACACAAAAAAAAACCACGCACACACAGTAGGTGTTTCAGATGAAAGGGAAATGGGTGTTTGCTCTGATATCTTCAAGAGGACCTGTGTGTGTATGTGTGTGAGAGAATGAGACCTATTCTACTGTCATCCAGATATAGTATCACTTGGACGAAGAGTAAATTAGCATTAGCACTGATACAAGTGCTGCTTTGAGGTGTGTGACAGTCTACACTTATAGTATGTATAACATCTTATAAATTTAAATATCATATAAGTAGTAATTTCAATATATGTTGTGCTTTTGAAATACCTGTTAAACTTAATTATGCAGTTAGATATTTAAGTCTACTTAAGTCTAATCTATGTTTTGAGGATTTGGATCTAATGATTTTGAGTGCCTTGAAGGAGTATACAGAGAGACCTCAATCAAAACCTCTCTGATCTTACAGGGCTCCAGGGCATTTTATGTTGGAAAAAAAGGTTCCCTAATAGTCATACAGGGTCAAGAACCTCATAAGTCTGTCTATTTTATATTAATGAGAGTAAAAACTAAAAGAAAATGAAATGAAAATAAAAATAAAATTAGGCATGTTGTTTGCGCCATACTAAAAGGAGAGGGGTGGTAGGTTATGGGCATGTAAGCTTCTGTTCATTGTTTAGCTACATTGGCCTTGTAGCCCTGTGCAAAGCTAAAGAAGCTGAATTCAGACACTAAATGTCTAACTGCATTTGTCATGGCAGAAGTGTGTAAATGTGATTTATCACTTTAACAATGAACTGGAACAGATCGCAGGATGCAATTAGTCTCATTCTTACAAACTGCAACTAACCCCATATAACCAAGTTTACACACGGCCTCAAACCCTGTGAGTTGTATCGGGTTAGTGCAGTTTGACTGTGGGGCTGAATGACTTCATTACTCAAGCACTAAGGGAAGAGTGAGAGAGAGCAAACTCAGTTTTTTTTTCAGCCTTCATGTTTTCTCTTCTTACTCCTCTCCCACTCACTGGTGTTCTTTTTTCAACCTCTCATTATCCCCCTACTACCTCTCACTCGCTTTCCTCTCTCTTTCTCTCTCTCACTCCAATAGCAATCCGTGACTATTAGAGTTGGCCTACAATTCAAGCCATGAATGTAAAAACTCAGAACAAGGAAAAATCCACATCTGTGATAATGCTCATTTCTGCTAGCCTTCCTATGGCCATGTACTAGTTTGTTAGTGCTGAGCTGACAGTGATGTCACAAATGGGGACATATATGTGTGTCATGTATAAAGTGACATTTTTCTCATGAAACTGGTCCTGTCCTTTGGAAATCAAACTGTGATTGGTTGATTCCACTGTCATGTCGTGATTATGTTTAATCTAAGTCATCAGGAGTTCTCTTCCGCTCTCTTCAAGTCCTAATCAGTGGGAGAATTCAGTTGGTTGTATCTACTTAGATACCATGGAGCAAAACAATTCCTATTTGGATAATTTTCTGTTCTATATTTATGCTTCCATCCAGAACGTAACAGTTAAACAAGACTAGTACTGTAATATGTGTTTAAATACAAGCATGGCTCTACTGAATAAAAATCATCTAAAAAACATTTTTTTGTCCCCAGAATATCTGGAAGAATGTATATCAGTACATTATGATTTGCATTATTGCCAAATAATTAACATAAATATTTTAAGGGTTCTTTTAGTGTTGTTTGAATTTGATGGTATTTTAATCCCACACACATAGATTTTCTCAGATCAGAATATGTCCTGTTTTTATCCAGCATGTTGTCAATTACTCTCCAGCTCTGCTAATAGTGCGCTAGCAAACGACCTTCTGCTGTTTAAACAATAAGCTGGCGGAAAACACTGTCCTCGCTGATTTATCGGCAGCCACAAATGGGGAGTGTGTGTGTTAGTGGAGGTGCGGGTGGGCAGCTGAAAGTTTTTCAACTTTGAGTTCACAGAAAGATCAGCAGTGTGACACTGCTGATTAACACAGACACAACTCTGAGGATCTACCCAGCATCTGTCTTTCTAAAGGATATGTGTGAAGTGTGTTTTATTTGGAGTTGAAAAGAAACAGACGCAGTAAAAAAAAAAAAAAAAAAAAAAAAAAAACAAGTCAGACTTTTTGATTTCTTATTGTTGTTGGAAACCTTGTTGTCTTACATCATCACTTTCTTCTGGTGTAGAGGGAACGGGTCAGTGTGGATTTTTCGGAAATCACCCAGATTCTTTAGCAGGTTCTTTGCTCCCTTGTGTTTCATTCTAAAGTCTTTCACTGTCTTAAAGTGCTCTTCCACCCACATGTTTCTGTGTGTGTGTGTGTGTGTGTGTGTGTGTGTGTGTGTGTGTGTGTGTGTGTGTGAAAAAATGGCTTAGATTTACAGCTAGGCTTAGGTACTGATATATTGCATATGCGGCTAATTACATTTTATCAGCTTCACTTACTATGTAGGTGCATTTTGTATTTCTACAATTAAAGGACTTTCTACAAGTACAGGATCTGTTTCCCTGCATACCTTTTTATCCCTATTCACTCAGTTCTTCAATGGTCAGTACCCCCACAGAACCACCACAGGGCAGGTATTATTTGAGTGGTGGATCATTTTCAGCACTGCATTGACACTGAGGTTGTGTGTTAGTGTTGTGCTGGTGTGAGTGGCTCAGACACAGCAGTGCTGCTGGAGTTTTTAAACACCTCAGTGTCACTGCTGGACTGAGAATTATCCACCAACCAAAACTATCCAGCCAACAGAATCCTGTGGGCAGCGTCCTGTGGCCACAGTGTTTATAAACTCCAGCAGCACTACTGTGCCTGATTCACGCGTACCAACACAACACATAGTAACACACCACCACCACATCAGTGTTACTGCAGTGCTGGTGGTCCTGTGCGGATTCTGACCATCAAAGAACAGGGTGAAAGGGTGCTATCAAAGTATGTAGAGAAACAGATGGACTAGTCTTCAACTGAAGAACTGAAAAGTGCCCCTATATGGTAAGTGGAGCTGATGAAACGAGTGATTTTAATGTTAGCGTTGGTTGTTATAAGGCATATTGTTATCACATGTTGGTTGTTACATATATACATAAGTGCATGTAAAGATGTTCAATTATTTACTTCTTTAGGTCATTGCTTGATTTCAGTTTTGTTTTGTTGCCAGTTTTCTGTCTGAAGGATGAAACAATTATCTGCCATACTTTAGTTATGTAAGGGGGAGAGAGAGAGAGAGAGAGAGAGAGAGAGAGAGATGTTGGGAAAGGGTGTGGGATTATTATGCTGAAGATTATGAAGTACTGTTAGTATTGGCTTAATAGTTATCAGCTTTGGCTAATTTGCATTGGCACTAAAATATGAAAAAAAAAAGCTACTTCAGTGATACAAACCTTGGACTGAATGGAGAGTCTGAGAGACAGAGAGCGAAGAAGAGTGTGAATGGAAAGAGATTAACGAAAGGATGTGTTCTGTGAAAAACTGTCCCAGTCATTCTTAACCAATGTTTATTTTCTGCCAAAAAGCCGTAGCTCAATGTCCCTTAGCAGATCAGTACAGCGTCCAGCACTGTTTTTACTGGCAGCTAAACCTCCAGGCCAGTCCAGAGAGATTAGTCTTTATATGACACACATTGCTGCTCAAACACACACTTCATATTGGGGTCAAACATGGTACAATTGGCGCTCAGAAATCTAGAGTTGTCATAGCTGTTTGCCAATAAATGTCATTATATCTTTACATTGTTAACTGTGTAGTTTAGTAATTTTATTTGGTTTATTTTTCTGTACCCCTAGGTTAGATTCAGCACTTGTTTCTGTTTGTTTTAATGTCAAGAAATGATATAAACTTGGCAACAATGTAAAGGATTGAATAGTCTCCTTCTTCATTAACAAAACATCCCATATGAACATACTTTTTTAGTCACTTTTTTTGTTATTTAATTTTGTAGCTCTTTAAAATCAATACATATACAGTATCATTGTGGGTTACTGCATCCCTTGTTTCTGTGGTGATAAAACATGATCTCTCTAAATATTCCACATCCATATACTCAACTGGTGGTCAATGTCCTAGCAGCAGCATCTTGGTATGTTGATTTTAAATACTGTTGTAAGAATTGGATATCCTCATGGTATTTCTGTTGCTTGATTATCGATATCAGTGCTATACACAACCTCTATCTTTTTTTAGAGAAGAGAGACCTTCACTCTTCATCAATACACCAATCCATCTGTCTCATGATCAGATGCTCTACAAGCTGTTGGCACACAATAACTGTGCGTTTGTCTTGCAGTGATACAGGTTCTAAATTCTCTACAACTTGATTTCATTCTACTTATCCTGCCTTTGCATCATAGTTTCGTTTTTTGAACCACAATATGGGTTGTCACTTATTGTATAAGTCCAGAAAACGTGTGTGTGTATGTATGTATATATGTAAATACTTTTACATTAAAAAAAATTAAATAAATGTATATAAAAAAATTGTAAATGTAAATGTCTGTGTGTCTCATTTTCATCAGCCCTATTGTCAAAGACGAACGATTATTCATCCTTAAGTGATATTTGTCCTTTTAAGAGCATCCAGTTTGAAAACAGAATCCTCCTGGCTGCCTCTTTAGCCACTCCACACCACCATCACTTGAAGGACATTAGCTCAACATGGACAAATTTGTCTACAGCTTAATGAGAATCCTCACAGCAAGCGGCCCTCTGCCTCCTCCGCTGTTGACATTTGTCCACCTGTGGCCCTGTCGTAATGACCCTTAAAATGGGGGGACAGCCATTTGTGCTGCGTAACGGTGAACAGGAATCACGACAGCCTTGTTATTTTCACTGTAAAGAGACAAGCTTTCTTTGTTTTTGTATGACTCATTTTGCCTTCATGTGCTACTAGAACTGTGGCAAATATGAGTTCCTGACCTAAAAGTGGCACATGAATTTCTCCTGAAACGCCTTGCGTTGGCTAGTCTTGCGTTTTGTTTCATTATTTTGCTCTGATATTAATTTGATGCAGTTAAGTGTGCAGAAAGAAAAACTGTGTTTAGCCAGATTTGAACCTGCAGCAACAGTGTGATTTCAGAAATGTTGTAAGTTTGTTTTATGTTCACCTGTACGTGATGATGGCTAAATTCTGTGGCCTACAGGGTGATTGAATTTCTTATGTTTGTGCTACATGACAGATTATAAAACATGACTCACTGGCCGTAGCTAGACTATAGCTAGCTGGACTATAGCTAGCTGGACTATAGCTAGCGGAATGTAAGCAATCTTGTTGGTGGATTTTTAATCATGCCAGTTTTCTTAAAGTTTCTCAATTGTCAAGTGTCATCACCCTCTGTTTATTTTTAGCTGTGGAAAAATATGGAAAAGCCCCATATTCAGACTTTTTTGTTCAAAAACTTGGAATTTAGCCACAGAGTATTTTAAGATTTTAAGTGGTTGCTGAACAAAATTCCTTAAGATTAATGACTGAATAATATATATCTAGAGTTGAAGAGGTTATGGCTTTCAGTGTGTTTGTGTGGGCAGGAGAGGGAAGATGTTTGACGTTGATTGTTTAACCTGTCTGACCTTGCTTTGAGTGCCCTCATTTCTTAGTCATTGCACAGATTTTTACATCTGTTTTTTGCAGCTCTTGTTTTTGAACATGACTGAGTTGTGTCAGACAGAAGAACTGGTTCTTATTAAAGTGCCTTAAAGGAAACCCTATGCTCCACTTAGGCTTACTCTGAACTAACGGAACACTCCCGCCTCTCTCACTCTCTCTTGCTCGTTCTCTCAACCCCCCCCCGTACTTTAGCTACATTAGCGGCAAGTCCCTCTTCTGTTTACTTTCTTAATACGGTTAAACCGGTGGGGGCCTCCGCTGTGTAAACATCTCTGCTGAAAACAGTGTGTTAGTCTATATCCCCTTCGCTCCACACACACACACACACACACACACACACTCCAGGTGGTCACTGTGTTGACAGTTAGCTTGACTTCAGCATACATATTGTTTTTCCTGTATGGTTTTAAGAATATGCATATGGTTACATCCAGTTACTGGTTTGCTCGCCTATGGATGTGCGGGAGCCGTCCACTCCATGGTTTCTTCACAGAAATTTGTGAAATATATAGCATAAGCCCTTAACATGAGTAATAGGCCATGTTGGCTTTGGCTCTTCTGACATTTTGTGATTGAGGTAATTCATGGCATTCCTAATTGAAATGGTACTTAAATGTTTTTGTTTGTTTGCACTCCACTACTTTCCTGCTTAAAACAAGCCTCATATATTAAATATTAATATTAGTAATTAATATTAGTAAATATTAAATCAGTTGTATTGTTGCACCCACAGTTGTGTATAGTTAAACAAGCTGTCATATGTGAAGTCATAGAAAGCACATACATACACTTTACACTAATGAAACACAGAAAACTGAGGCCTCTCTCTTCCTCTCTCTCTCTCTCTCTCTCTCTCTCTCTCTCTCTATACCTCTCTCTCTCCCTTGCACTCGCTTTCTGTTTGTTTGGGTTTTTTTTTCTGATTTAGACAAAACAATCTCCTGAATTAATGGATTGGGCTCCAAATAACGACTGTTTAAATGTTAACTGTGGATTGCTTTTGCTCATTTGGCTGACGCTAAATCACTTTTGCAATTTTCGTCTGCAGGCTTCGGCCGGAAATCATTCTGAGAGCATGTTCTGCAATTCAGCTCTCTGTCTCCCTCCCTCCTTTTCTCCCCTATCTCAATCCCTCCATCCCCTGTATTTGTTGCATATGCAGATGTGTGTAGAAAAGTGCTTGCTGCCATCCAGCCCGAATGTCTGTATGTTGATGAATGACCCACAGCCAGCAGTTCTCAGGTGCAAAGTGTGTGTGTGTGTGTGTGTGAGAGAGAGAGAGAGAGAGAGAGAGAGAGAGAGAGAGAGAGAGAGAGTGTGTATGTGTTGGACAATGCTTTAAGGGTCCGACTGACAGCCCTTATTGATCATGATCTGAACAATGTGTGTGTATTGGTGAGCTCTGTGCAGATGTACAGAATGAAGAGGTGGTAGTAGCAGCTTCAGGTTACTGTGTGCCTCTTTGTGTGTGTCTGTGTGTCTGTGTGTGTGTGTGTGTGCGCGCATTTGTGTGTGTCAGAGAATGGATATATGAGGGGATTTGTGCAGGTCACACACATCTTCTCCATCTCAGTGTCAGCTTGACCTCCCAGCTGTGTCCCATCTCACTCGAATGTGAATGTGTGTGTGTGTGTGTGTGTGTGTGTGTGTGTGTGTAAGTAAATATGTTACAATGTTGAAAAAATAAGTGAACCTGCCACTGAAATTTCGCTGCGCTTTTGCAAAACAGAACAAGACATAAAGGAGGAGAGAGCAAGAAAGATTGAGTGAGAGTAAAAAGAGAACGAAAGAAAGGAAGAGATAAACGAGAAGGGATACAGAAGAAGAAAAGAAAGGAGAGAAATGAGGAGAGAAGAAAAGAAAGAATGTAAAGAAGAAAAGAGGAGAGGGACAGAATTCTGAGGTAAAAGTGTATTTGTCATTAGGTGTAAATTTTAAAAAGGGTGTTCTTTGTTAATCTCTCTGAATAGCACAATAGATCAGTAAACTATAAAATCAGAGAAAATCTCTCACTAATCTGCACACATCCGGCTGGAGGGATGACTGCAAACTCACAACTAACTCACAGCCCAGTCAGTGGTTCATTTACAACAGTGGACAAAGAATCTGCTTTTTTTCACATTTGAAACATTTCTGAACCCTTTTGAATATGTTTAGATAATATAATTATAAACAGCAGGCATGTGTAAAACTTCTACTATAAATAAAATAAACATTATTTTTATGATTGTACATCTTATAAAAATGTAGAACTTTTAAAAGTTGTTAATGTATGTGTAATACATTTATGTTTTGTAATGTATATTTTATGTTTAACTTTCTAAACTTTATCTGCTTACAAATGTGTGTTATTTATGTGTTATAGACATAAATATATTGATTGTAAATCAAAACATGTTTATGATAAATAGGTATGCCTTAGTGACTTGTGCAATTCAAGATCCTGAAATTGTATCCTATTCATTTACAAAAGCTAATTCAGTGAAATATGGAAGAATACCTTAGAGCTTGTTCTGATTGATGTTCAAAGTTTTGATATACAGTATAGAAAAACACACCTGCAGTTTCATTCACAATTTTCACCAACTTCAGCTCCACCTACTCGCTTCCTCTGCATCTGAACATGCCTGTTACTTATTAAGCCAATCACGGCACACTATAAATACCACAACCCATACAGGGACCTATGTCTATGTGTGTAGCACAACCTTATCGTTCATGTGTTTCTCCTGCGTTCTTTTGACTGGTACGGCAGGGGTCTGACTACAACTTCGGTCTGTTTCTGTTTCGTTTGCGTAAAGCCGCTGTGGTTAGCAAAGCATTGCATTCGGCACCGTTATGATTTATTTTAGTCAACGTAATAGCAGAGTAAGTTCGGAAAGAAGGCGCTTGTTTTCATTGCTGGAGATTACTGACAAAGAAGCTGCCAGAAGCTTACAAATGAGCTTTAAAGATCACTGAATCACTGTGTGTCTGTGTGTGTGTGTGTGTGTGTATGTGTGTGTATCGATCCTTTGCTCAGAGTTCAAAAGAAGAAAAGTGTGAGTTTGGCTTCTCCCTGGGGAGTGAGTGTATGGAACTGAAAGTGTCTCATGAGTAACTGCACCCACTCACACACCGGGGGTCCGCTGAGTCAAACACGCACGCACACACATGTTCACTTGCCCTCAAAATAGAACATCAGGCATCTTTCACAAAAAATAAACCAGCTAAATGAGCAGAAATGAACCTTCTTTTTATATTCTCTCCAGTTCTTTGCCCTGTATGCCATCGGTATATGTCCAACTGGAATCAGTTCTCTATGGCATGGATTCCACAAGATGTTGGAAACATTCCTTTGAGATTCTGGCTCAGAAAAACATTGAACTTATTGTCATGTTTGTCTAACTGACTTACCTTTAAACTGCTTTTTGCATTTTTTATTATTTTCTTTTTCTTTGTTATTCAAACATGACATTCCCCTCATCATTACACAACCTCCATCAGCCTTGAGTGTTGACACAAGCCATATCGGGTCCACGGATTCATGCAATTATTGCAAAATGAGTTAGTAGGGTTACTTTTTCAGTCTTCAGCTGTCTGAGCCAGTGCCCACTGCAGCCTCTTCTTTCTGTTCTTGCTGATGGTCTTCTGCTGCTGTAGCCCGTCTGCCTCAAGGTTCAACGTGTTTGTGCGTTCTAAGATGCTTCTCTGCTTACCACAGTTGTAGAGTGGTTGAGTTACCGCAGTCTTTCTCTCAGCTTGAACCAGTTTGACTGTTCTCTGTTGATCTCACTCATTAACAAGGCTTTTCAGTCTCCAGAAGCACCACTCTATGGTTGTTTTACTTTATTGTGCCATTCTGAGTGAACTGTAGAGACTATTTCGTCTGAATGTCCAAGGAGAGAAACTCCCACACCAGCCCATCTAGACTGGTAGCCAAGTCATCAGAGAGGTCAGTTAAATAAGTCATAAGACTTTATTACATGCAGCATGGTCAATTTGCCTAAAAACTGAATGGCTGAATGGCCAAAAACAAAACACATCAGCCAACAGTGTAGCATATTATATCTAAACGTGTAATCTACAGATGTGTAATCTACAGATGTTTCTTTAAAAACTAAGTTTTAAAATTAATTGTTGTGTACTGAAGCACATCACCTTGGAGCATCTAAAAATAGGCTCTTATGATCAAACTGCTATCAAATACTTACCACCCCACAGGAAGAAATATACAGCTAGCCTTTATCTGTGCCCTCTCTAGTGGTTATGTTTTGGCAATATATGTTTTGCACTTGATACTGAGAGAGAGGCATTAAAAAAGATGGATAGAGGGAGATGGGGATCACCGGGTCACAGTGCATTGGCACACTGCAGGGGTTGGGCTTGGGTCTGTCCCTCTCTCTGTCTCTCTCTCACTTGCTCTCTCTCTCACCCAGATGTGCGTCTGCTTCTTGGGCCAGTGGGATTTCTATTTCTTTAGCCCAGCAGGGAGACACACACACACAAAGCCATTTGACCGCACCGCCTAAATTATTCAGCTGACATAACCCCATGCACATGGAGGGGCAAAGAGAGAGCAAAGAAAAGAAAGGGCAAAAGAGGGTGGGACAGGGAAATCGCATGCTTTGGAATAAACTAGTTTGGAAGCTTTTAATTTTTAGGTTGAACACTCGACAGCCCTATTTATTTTCTCTTTCTCTTTAAATGCCTTTTGTGTTTGAAATGGTTCCTGATCACAGAGTTTGTCCACTAATATTCCCTGGCCTGAAACACAGACAGGGGAACAGACAGTGTAGTCCAATTACTATTCCCTACACTGGAAAATTATGAGCGCTATATAGAGCACTATTATAGAGAACAGAATTTTTGTAAATAGGTTGGTACATGGTAGTAAAATTTTGTCTGAGCTAACAAATGGCACGCAGCGCATTATATAGCAAACAGAGCATAGTTTCAGACACATCCCAAAATAGTGCACTAAATAGTTAACAGGCTGTAGTTACACATAGCTCCAAACAGAGTGCTATTTAGTGAACAAGACATAGTTTTAGATTCATCCCATAATAATGCAATGCATAGTTAAAATGGCATAACTTCAGACAGTTCTGAGCATAATCGAGATTCTTGTATTATTTCAGTAAGCAAAAAATCCAAAATAGTAAAAGAATAATATTCTTAACCTTTTACTTTATTTTTCTAACCCGCCACACACACACACACACCTGTCTTATGCTCTGTCTCACTGACTACATCTCATGAGAGACATTTTGCACCATGCATGTGTGTGTGTGCACCCGCTGTGTTCCCAGTGTACTGTGATATGCCTGTATTGAAATAGCTCGGTGCCATGACCTACATTTTTTCGCTGGGGGGCTGACACTCGAAGAAAAACACACACACACACACACACACACACACACACACACTACAACACATCAGTGATTAATAGAGCTTGTTTTCCTGCTTCTGAGGCTCAGTGAGGGGATACGCACACCACACACACCACAACAAAAACACGTGTACTGTTGCTTTGTTCTCCAGCACTGTCACCACACAACCTGATAGCCACTTTATTCTCTCTCTCGTTCTCTCTCTTTCTCTCTCTCTCTCTCTCTCTGTGTGAGTGTGTCTGCATCTCTATATATATATATATCGCTCTGTCTTTCTTGCTCTCTCTCTTTCTTTCTCTCACATGTAAGCCAGTATCTGTGGCTACAGCATTACATTATTACTTTATCATATATCTTAAGCCATATATATCATGTGTGCTGCTGCTTCATTGTCATTGGGCATTGGAGGGTTGTGGGTTTATGAGGATTATGTAAGAGACTTATGAGTTCAGGGTGAGGCGGAGAGGGCAACATCCTTGGAGCTCGTCTGTTCAGTGAATTCACGGGTCTGCCAAAAGCATCAGGGCACTATAAATTACATCTTCAGTTTCTTTGTTAGATTGCTAAAGGTTTCTAAATGGTTCTAGAATAAATACTGAATTGGTGTAGTAGATCATCAACATCAAACTTTCATTAAAAAATTTACAGTCTATTTCTATATTGGTAGCTGTTATTTTATTATGTAATATCTTTTCACTGTAGAATAATGTACTAGAATAAGTGTAGAGTAAGTCAGATGCCAGAAGGTATTTGAATTGCATTATTAAGTTTTTGGGAAATGTCAATGATAAAGCTTTACAAAAGTAAATTTTTATCTCCACTTTTCATATACAAAGCAAAGGATATATATATATTTTTTTTATTCTAATTTCTCCATGTTTTACAGCTTAATTATAGAATCGTTTACACATCCTTTTTTAAGTAGCTAAGTAAAAGAGTAAAGAGTAGTAGCTTCAAATAGTAATTTTAGGTATGTGTCAGTGCATGTACAGTGGTGTATAAGTAACTGACATTTCTGAGAGTGAAGAACTACAAAGTTTCATATTTGCACATCTCACTTACAAAATGATTCTTTAAGGGTCCATCCATTCATACTTTATAATATACTTTACTTTTAGAGTTTAAGATAAGATTAAACCTCTGAAACCCTTCATACCTAATGTAATACATCATTTATGGTATTAATTAACAAGTGAGCAGACCCAGATGTTAACCAGAATCAGAACCATGATTACTTGAGGTGTCACTTACAAGGAATTTGTCTTGTCAGCAACAAGTATACCATACACATTTTCAAATGAAATGATTATTCTGTATGAAAAAAGAAAAAAGAAAAAAAAAACCTTAATCAGCTTTTGAAGACAGATGTGTTTCTCTTTACTTAGTCAAATTGGAAAAGTTTTGCTACTTTTCCCAGACATCACTGACTAGATGTAGGATAAACACCTAATGCATGTAACTTCTGCACATTGTCATTTCATGTTTTCCTTTTTATACTCTTTTGTTTTTGGAATTGGGCATCAGTAATGTGCCAGTTTATTAAGATAGTTACATGTTGATTCTAAAAGCATAATGTGTTTATATTAACCTTTACATTAACCTAATAACCTAATACATTTTAACATTTTAATACAGATAAATGTAATATCCTCACAGTGGCCAGAAGTTAGATTTGTTTTTTACTTGATTATTATTGTTACATCATACTGTACAATATCTGGTGTTGAAGTGGAGCTGATAATGATGTAAAACTATATATTCTTCCATAACATTAGCAGTAACAAAAGTATATAAGAAACACTTGTAAAACAAGCATGTGCTTTCCACAGTTTGATCATAAAGAGGCTTATTAATCTCTAAATAGGGTTATTATTGGGGAAACCCACAGACCTTTCTCCATTTAACACTACCTTAATAGATTTACAAGTCAAACACAAGATACCAAACCTGGTACTTCTCTTAAAATTTTTCTTGTCTTCCTCTCAGATTATTTGGCCGACGTGGACATTTTCAATCCAAGTATTATCATATGGAAAACACATGAAAATTGTTGTTTGCTGCTGCCAGTTTGGCTTCTCTCAAATCTATATTTCTAGTAAAAATAATTTTTTATGTCATGCTGCTGTTAAAATTGCTCAGATTTTTTAAATCGACAAAATGAAGAAAGTGTCAAGAATGATAAACGTATTTGTCATTAAATTCTTAAAGAATGAGAAAGTTGTATGATATCATAAATTTCCAATAAAATGGATGTTATCATTGTACAAAAAACATGTCTTTAAAGGAGAGGGTGAATAGTTTTTAATGATCATCAATATAAAAAAAAAAGTTGTAGAAACAGTTATTTTTAATTCATCATAAAATGTAAAGGCAGCTGCCATGCTCAGCAGTTATATTTAAGAATGCTTCATATTTGACCCATGGTGATCAAACCTCAGGTTATTAATGAAATAGATAATTAGACTACACTTTCTGATGTATCCAAAAAAACTTACCTTAAATAAAACATCTAAAAAGGAGTATCAATTTATTATTGAATAAAGTCTTTCCAGACTTAATATTAAGTTATTATTCAGTTATCTATTATATAGTCAGTTATTGTTGAGTCCTCAGCATTTCTGTGAAGCGCACATTCTTTCCCTGTTCAGGCAAGTCAGTCTGCTTTTAGTGCTTTCTTTTTCACTGTGAAAACTCATTTTTATGTCTATGATTAGCATGCCAAAAATACACCTGTCCCTCATTGCATTTATTCATTGTTATTTTGTCCATAAGTCTGGCCATCCTTTTATTTTCTTGCTTACTTTAGTGAAAGGTGCTGTTTTCTAGACAGAATTATGAAAATGACATGTGTGTAGGAGAACAGGAGGAAATGATAATGGTGTGTGATATGGATCAGGCAGATACTGGATAGATATAAATATCTGTGCTGAACAGGGCTGGTGAGTGTGAGGATGCCTGCAGTAACTGTAAAACTGTTGACACCATGTGTTGCTAACTAATGAGAAGAGACAGGATGCTGCCTCCAACTAGAATCATTACAGAAGTTTAGCAGCTCCGCTATCTCACCCACTAATGTGTACATGTGCAGGTTTGTAGGAGAGGCTGGTTGTTTCCCAGGTGAGAAGGTATATGTTGGCAGGTCACTTATGTTTACAGTTAACCAGATTTCTCACTAGCAAACAAATACACACACAACTTGTAATTTGGAATTACTTGTTTAATTATTGTATTGAGTAATACCTTGAAAATACTTTGGAATAATAGAATTTTGTATTTTGGTAATATTGGCAGCAAAAAAAAAAAATTATTAAATGCCGAATAATATAATGTAATAATAATGTGTCAAAAACAGTACATCAAGAAGATTATATTTGAAACATTAAGTATTCTACATACTGTTTTTGCTACTTCATCTTTCTGGGTACTTCCAAAAAGTCTTACTTGCAGCTTGCTTACATAAATGGTCCTAAGAAAACAGTTCATCCAAAATGGAGAAGGAAAACATGATCTTAACTTTCAACACACACTCCCAGTTAAATTACATTTGATGATTTACTACGGGAAAATAAGTCGACGGAGAGCACACATCATAGACAGAGAACACACTTAAAGATGTCATTTGCTGTTTCCAAAAATTGGGGAAAAAAATAATACAATGTAACTTTTGTACAGGCAATATTTTTGTTTTCTTTGTATGTACAGGGATGTTTTGTCTGTAAAGGATATGTGCTTAGTCTAAAAATCTAAAAAATCATGACCAGGTCATGCAAAGTTTTTACTGGTTTATTCCCAAAAAATGGGAAGGGCAATTGCAAGGTTTTACTATGACAGTGACTGTATTAGTCACATTTGAATTTTTAACATTTTAACCATTTTTATCATTTTAAACATGCATCTACAACAGATTTATTTGATGTTGATAAAATCACACACATACCTACACACTGAAACCTGTTTGTGTGTAAAAACTCACTTACGTGTATCAGTGTAAGCACTGCTTTACCAAAACTATTAATAATAAAGTACCTTGTTTATGTTCATTAGAAATTAATGTCAACTAATTCAGCTAATAGTAAAAGCAAGCTAAAGCACTTAGCGATGTATTGGGAGTAATGATGTAGGCGAATGTAGCATAATAAAGCTGTTGTTTTGTTTTGGAGGTGTTTATTAAATCTATGTCTCCAAAGGGGATAGAAATATTAGCTTAGTTAGATGTCATCTTTTCCGTTTCCTTTTGTCTTTAGTGAATTTTGTCTCTTTTTTTTCTTTTTCATTTATTGATTCTCTATACTTGTCATTATTATTGCTGTTATTCTGTTTCATCTCACACACGCATAATGCTTGTTTCTCTTATCTGCCCTGTTTTCCTTTTTTTTTCTTTTTTTGGATAAATTGTTCCTGGCCAAGAGGCAGCCAATGCCCATATGTTTGCTCTCCATCCGTCCGACTCATTCTCATGCCTCTCTGTGTTAGCAAAGCTGATAGAAAACCCCTCAGGCTCCAAGCACAACGCACACACTCCAACAGGACAGACAGGGGGCACGAGAGAGAGAGACCTGGACTCATATTTTGGTGGGTTGGCACAAAATGTGGGAGGAGATATTACACATGCGGCTAATTACATGGTCCTCTCAATTTAGAGTTCTGCCAAGTTTTGTGTTCCTCCTAGGTGAAAATTAGTTTTGGTGTCTGAAACGACGTGCTAGTGAGAGACTTTAACATTGCCTCCAGACACAGTTGTTAGATGGAGGCATGAGTGTTGAACACGTGCTGAAAGAATGTTTACCATCAGACTAACACTGTTTGAACTTTTGGGAGCAGATGTACACATGTGAGAAGACTTGGTGGGCAGTATGCCATGATGCAGCCTTAGTTTGTGACATTTCACACACCCTCCTTTTATTGCTGGAGTCATGTGTCAGCAGTTTGCAGCAGATCAAACAGAACTGAACCTGTGCTGATGTTTAGATCAGTAGGCCACTAAATACAGTAACGTGATTAGAGGAGGCTTTCTGTCCCTCAATGGCTCGACATAGCTTCCTCATATTTACACATGTGGACAAAATTGTTGGTACCCTTCCGTTAAAGAAAGTCACTAAAATAACTTGAAAAACGTAACTTGACAAAAGTAGAAATAAACAAAAAATCAACTAATGAAAATCAGACATTGCAGATGAATAATACAAGTGATAACCAAAGAGCCCAGAACAACTAGAGGTTAGAGGTGAACTCCAAGGTCAGGGTACATCAGTGTCAGATCACACTGTCCGTCACTGTCTTAGCCAAAGTGGACTTAATGCAAGACGTAAAACCACTGTTGAAAGCAAATAATAAAAAGCAGGACTGGAATTTGCCAAAATGCATACTGAAACGCCGCAAAGCTTTGTCCAAATGTCCTTTGGACAAATGAGACAAAGCTGTAGCTTTTTGGCAAATCACATCAGCTCTGTGTTGACAGATGCAAAAATGAAGTTGATGTTCAGTAATTTTTTTATGTATTATTACTTTTATCAGTTTCAAGGTATTTCAGTGACTATTGTGGGTTTTTCTTTCCTTAACAGAAGGGTACCAACAATTTTGTCCATGTGTGTAAGTCATTATTATATAAACCTGTGCCAGTATTGGTCAAAATCTGAACCTGTGGTGAAAAAAGCTGGTAGCTGGTAACGCTCCTGTGTGTGTGTGTGTGTGTGTGTGTGTGTGTGTGTGTGTGTGTTCCTGCCCACCCCTGAATAAAGCCCTTCTCCAAACCCTTTGACCTTACCTGTCAATCACTTTACCACAACCCAGTCTGAGCGTCTGCACAGGTAACATCACACCAGCCAAACACACACTGATTAGCTCTGATACACACACACACAACTATTGAGACTATAGAGATCCTAATCTGTTTCCTGTGCATTAGGAACAGAGGCGTCATGAAATCGTATATTTTCAAAGCATCCTCCAGTCCAATGTCCTACATAGAAACGTCTTACATATTCTGTCTTATCTAACTCATCTACCAAACCGCTTCATTGAGCACCGCTCTGTGTCCTGTTTGTTTGTTCTGATTATGGGGATTAAAAAAAATCTTTAGCCACCTAACTTTGAAAAAATACCACATATTTCTCAGTGTGAAGCATCTTTGACTGAACCGTTTCCTAGCTCCATTCCTAGGGACCCCTATAGTGGCATAAGTTCATATTTCATTTCTTAAGTTTCATATTTCTGATTTCGGAATTGCAACTTAGCAATCATCAGTTTGACAAGTCACAACTATGGCAAGTTTGTCCAGAGTGAAAGGAATGGGCGTTACGGAATGGGCGATCTCTGTCCTATTATATAATAATATGACAAATTCTGTTTGATGTAAATTGTCCAACATCTTCCCACAGTATGTTTGTTCTGTCTTTGATGTTTCTCGGAGTTGGATGGAGGCAGTATAAATATTTTGTACATAAAAGCTTGATGGGGTAACTAGTTTTAAATAACTTGTTTTAACTAGTGTGCATTTGAACCTATGTGCAGCTGCTACAACCAGCCAGTACACTGCATGCTTCCATAATTTACCCACTTTATTATTAAGCATCATTAATCATTTGGCATGTAACAATGTGTTGTCGTAGTTAATTCAAAACTATGATGACAGTATTATGAAAATGGACAATGTGTTAATTGTGCCATTCAATGCAGATGCATTCCTCCTTTATGTCACTCCAGTATCGTTAGTAACTCATCTTTTTTTTATTAGAATTTTTGGTTTAAAATATTATCTGGACTAACTGGACTGCTTTTTAAATAAGGTTAGACAACAACAAACTATAACAACAAAAAAAACAGCCTAATTAATTCAATCTTAGGGGTAAGGCTGGAAATTGGTTGTGTGAACAACAATGCTTATATTTTTTACACGTGACACAGACAAACAACACAAGAAAATGGATTTTAATAAGCCATTTAAAACAACCTAATGTAACATAAGAATGTAGCCTTAAAATAACAACTTTAAAAAAATGGTACAATAACTTATAATAGGCAGAATGTTTTTATCATTGCCACTCCAGTCCCAGTACTGCTATAGCGTCATGTGACATTGGAGGAGTTGGCACGAGACCTCTCGCGAGAACTGCCTAACACAATATGACACCATGTCACACTCCATCAGCTTTGGGGCCTTTAGCTAGCTATAAAAAACTCGTTCAGTATTGTCAGCAAGGACGTCATGGCAAAGGCTGCAAAATGACCATAGAAGACAGAGGAAGAGAGGAAGAGAAAAACATAGAGTGACAAAGCAAGAAACCGAGTCAATTTCGGACTGGCTTTTACTTGTTGCCGAGAGCTAACAGAGATAAAAGGATTCAAGGAAACAAGGAAACAACAAAAATCCGACAGAGTGTACATCCTACCAATGTTATTTGTGAAGCATTGCTATGTAACCTGAAATCTTATCTGTATCTGTCATCCTTCTCTCACAGATTTTTGTGGTTATCAAGAGTCACCAAACTTAGTACTGTTTCAGGCTAGCATGCTAAGAAATTTATGCATCTGATGCAAAAAAGTTTGGTAAGTCATTTTTAATCTCGTGCCAAAGAAACTTTGCAGGTTTGCAACCTGTACCTGTAATGAAATACTGTAATATTTCTCTTCCTTGTCAGTCGACATGGCTCTCTTCTGTTATCATCTTAGCCAGCACTTCTAAGGGTGAGACAGTGTGGGTGTTGTTGGTTTACCTTTACCATCTTAATTCCTCTCCAATCTGCAACCTCTACACAATAAACATTTTAATCATAAATAGGAAGAACTACTTCTGCTCAGCAAAACCTGAGACCTGGCTTTCTGATCTTACCATGGACAGCACACTGCACATGCCAGGTGTTGTGCTGAATTATGACTCCACAGTATCCAACTCTCAATTGTGAGTTTGTGCATCACGCTTGCATATGGGCGTTACACTCAGGATTTGGGTATTTACCCATAGAAACCACTAAAATCACAAGAGTATTCGGATTCTGTCTTTCAGGTCATCAACAAACGTATACAGCTGTCTGTGAGGGAAGCTCAAAGCTTCATTTGTATTTTTGACAGCGGTGTAACAGTGTATTTCACTCAATAACTATAGGAGGAGCCCAAGAACAAAGATACCAGCTCTCACATAATGTTGCTTTAATGCCACATTCCCAGATTTAATGAGTAAAGTGGACCAATAAAGGATTTTCTCACATCTGACTGCCATCAGATAACAGACACTAATCTGTACATTACTGTGCTGTTCAGAGGAGTTTTATTCACCTACTCAGATAACTCTGTTCACCTATATTACCCTGTCCTGTCAGTCTGATAGAACCTAATGTGCAGGTAATTGAACTGTACCCTTCTCTGAAAACCAACGTCATGCAGTTATAAAAAGAAGGAGAAATGGGGGAATAGGGAAGTTAGGGAGAGGGAGAGTTCAAAAGATAAAAAGAGAGAGAGAGGGACAAAGAATGTGAGCAGAGAGAAAGAGAATGGTGGAAGTTGTAGAGCAGGGGACACAGCAGTATAGGATAGTTAGGATGAGAAATTGAAAGAAGAGGTAAGTTAGAGAGAGGGATAGAAAAAGGACATTGTTTAATGTAATGTTTGTGTGCTGAAGACTACAGACAGCGAAGGTCTGTTTGAGGGCATACATATATTTTCCTCCTTTTGTTTTCTCCTTTCCGTTTCTTTTGGCTCTTTCTGTGGTTCAGTGCTTTCAATCTTTTGCCCAAATGTTTGCTCTCAGACTGTAACTATGGATTACTTCTATAATCAATTGATTGATGGCTATTATTTAATAAATTCTTACATACTACATTGCTCCGCACATTGCACTCCGGACAGTTTCTCAAACCTTGTTTGAGGCTTTCCTTAATGTTTAGAACTGAACAGAGGAACACAAACCCTGTGAGTAGCTGCCATGCTCTGTGATTATTTTCCATTTTTTCCTGGTTCAAGCCAGGTCACCTTAAAATTAAAGTTTCATAGAGAACTAAAAATTTGTACTTGTTGCTGACTAAATACTATAACAACCTTGCTTATTTACAAAAGAGCAGATACAATAAACTTTACATATAATCTATGTTTACGCGGTGCCACACTGTAAACCAGCAAATCAGAACAGAGCTCATTTATTCATTTACGAGCCCACCAACAAAGGGAAAACATCACATTTCACTCTAGGAGAAAATCATGGGGATTTAAATGGGCATTTAAAATCAGATATGGGTATTTTCACCCCAACGAAAAGTCATATATGTAGATATCAGAGAATTTAAAATGCTTAAACATTGCATTCTATGGCAGATAAATGAGTTGTTATGACTAATGGGGCCTTTAATTGTTGCATGCTTAGAGCAATTGGAAGAGGCTTGAATGACAAGATATTAAGTTTTTGTAAGACCATAAGAAGTCTGTGCCTAATGGCTAACTATCAAAGTTAGTTTGCATTATCATCTTAGCTTATCTGTATTGTTTTTATGGTTGACTTGCTAATAGCTCACACAAGCTATTACACTTAAACTATTAAACCATTATATAGCAAGGTGATGATATGTCTTTGTTTATGTGCTCATATAAATTTGTGTTCTTATGATAAATGAAATGCAGTAGATATAGACAGATATAGGGTGAGAATAATTATAGTCAGGGAGTGAAGCAAGCAATAAGTAGAAGTGCTTAAAAACACATTTTTTAAAAGTTTTTTTTTTCATTTATTGTCATTATCATTAATTGTGATATTTAGATAATGCCATTAGTAAAATGTCTATATATAGTCTTTATAATGTCTATGTATATTTATTTTGTATGTCTATAAAATGTCTATAAATATATCTATGTAGTCATTTATATATAATACTATTATTGTTTTGTGACATTCATTAATACCTTGACTATTATATAATTACTCCCTATTCAAACCCAGTAGGAGTATATGATTATTTGTATTTTTCATTATAGTCTCTATATGCTGTTTAAAAGCTATATTGATTTCTTGCTTGCCCCCTTGAAGGCTGGTTCCCCTCCAATGTTCAACTCAAAATTTATGCCCTTGAATCAAACCACTGTGCCTTCTGCCGTTCCTCTGACTTTACTCTGACACCATCAGACTGCATGCCCAAATCGTCACATACTTGTTTTAAACCATGGTGAGTTTCAAATAAACTTGCTTATATGGTTTCTGGCATTGCATGACACATTGCAACCTATAAAAATGGTCAAAAAGGACTTTTTTCAATGACATTGACTAACTTAGCTGAGTAATTGTTGCAGTCCTTCTCCCACAAGCCTCAGAGCGTCCTCTCCCATGCTGGTTATAGGCAAAGGATTATGGGAGTTGTATTTGTCCAGAATCTGCTTCTCTCTAGTCATGATTACTTAACTTGCCCTGGTGCAGTTGAGGATAAATCAGTGTCTTATGGCCGCAGTCTGCAGACCATGGTCTAGACCAAGAAGAAGCTAGACACACAATAGTGGCTTTGTGCATTAGCTGCGTCCCTGAGAGCGGCCTACCTGGCCTTATCAGGAGACGAGAGGAGAGGAGGAGGCAGCAGAAGGGGGATTTATCAATAGTAGCTTTGTTAAAAGCCAGGCTTCTCCTCTGGTCGATAGACAGAGAGAGAGAGAGAGGGGGCCGCCAGCCAATTAATCACTCTGTCTGATTACATTAATAATTACACACCCACTGTGGGCTTCCACCTGAGAGAGAGCACTCTGGCCCGTAGAGTCAGAGGACACAGAGAGGGTAAAAAAGAGGTCTTTACCACATAACATGTCAGATTGGCATGGATTATTGATATTTTGCTGTTTCTTTTAGTTTTTCTTTGACCTGACAGGTTAAATTAGAAACCCCTCTCTTGTAGCTGCTCTCTTGTTGGTGTACAAGTAGAGACTATATAGACTCCCCAATGTCATGAAGGGAATAGGCTAAAGAGTTGAGCCAGCGGAGGAGAACTCTTTGGATAGTAAGAAATCATCTTGGTACAGGTAGAAAGCTTTTTTTGCCCTTGACCATTTCCAGTGTTGATTCATCAATGATTAACAACTGATAGCTATTGATGACTTATGTAAAGATATTTTATGCCTTATCTGAACAGTGACCACAGTTAATGCCAGAACATTAGCATGGCTCACATTAGCTTAAGTTAACCTCAGACTAGCACTGATGAATTCCATCAGATATGCATCTGTTTCACAGTAGTGTTTCATAGTGTATTGAATGGTAAAGACTGAATATTGCAGCCCCATCCTCTGACCAAATATCCACAATCCTCTGCTGATGCAGTATTTCAATAGTAAGCTGACCAGACAAAAATTAGTCACCTGTGACTAAAACATACCTAATAATGTGTAATATCTCCACGAGCCAGATTTAGTGGGTGCCTTCCCTGGCATAAATCCGGGGAGAATTTCCTGTAGACTGGGATTTTTGCCACTGCTGGGAGACCTGTATGACCATGTGCTTCCATACACCTGCAAAGTCAGCTACTTCCTTCACACTATGGCTTTTGGCACGCCCAAATACAATCTCTTCTTTTTGCCAATCATAAACATCAGCTTTGGACCCATTTTGCACACACTGAGCGAGACATTCACTACACTGTACCACCTCTTCCTAATCTATGAATCCTGTTGCACACCCAAAGGTATTTGTAGCCACATTATGCTCATGCAACATCCTCTGCAGGAGCCTGAAGTAAGCATGCAAGCATGCACCGTAAGCATGCAAGGTGACAATTTTTTTGGTAAACTTACATATTGAGAACGTATAACTTATTGATTTGGTGCAAATTAACATCTCTGACTGGATTTGGAAGCGGTAGCTGGCACTGACTGCTCATACACATTATGCTGACAGTCTGTCACCAATATACCCACAAGGTGCTTTTTCTGTGTTTTCAAGAACTATCTATATTACAGAAACAAATGAACTGCAGTGTGTAATTCCCCTGAACATGCTCTGCCAACAAATCTGTTCTTTCATAGCTTCAGGTGTGAAATTAGGGAAGCATTACAGAACGTTGACTGGTCCCCTTCAACTTAATGAGTTTGGGATTTTAGATTACGTTACAGAGTTGGATGGTGATGTTATAGCAAGTTGGAAACAAAAAATTTGCCACCATGCTAATTTTACATTTCATTTTTTGAGGAAACATTTGCTACAATTCCTCATCATTTTATTTACTTTTTTTATTTTTACCAGCATTCTGTAACGCTCATTTAACCTTGCAGTAGTATCTTCCAAAATATGCAATAACTAGTAGAGTATTGATAGATCAGTTGTGCACCTACAAATGGGGACCTGTAACTGGCAAAACTATTTTTGCTTAAGGCATTATTTTATCATACTGCCAGTACTTTTTTTTCTTGATTGTGGGTTTAGGTACTGCATGCCTATGTGCACACTCTTAAAAAGTGCCCAGTGAATAAAGTACAAGAGATTCAAATAAAGTGAATGCTGAATATGTAGCTATATGTATGTAATTATATACTTTCTAAACATCCCCTGAATCACATAATAATTCAGAAACCTTTAAAAACTAGATCTTGTCATCTTACAAAAGCTGCCATCCTACATCATTAATTACTTTAACTCTCTTTCTGCTTTGTGCATCCTTTACTGACAGTTCATGCTGTATGATCAAACTGTATCTGTACGCTTTATTTGTATTTGAATTCTGACATGTTTTTGTTTTCTCTGGAGCTTGATTGGTGATAAGTGTAATGTATGCATCGGTATGCAAGCACTTCAGACTTTTGTGAGTGTGTGCATTAAGCTTTGCAGATGTGTGACAGAGACTGGATAGCTCCTCTCTCTTTCTCTCTCTCTCTCTTTATTAATTTAACAATAAAAACATAAACAGAGAAAAATAATACTATATATTAAATTTTATTATATTTAATTATTACAAAATGTATTATTTTATTCTATTAATTTACGTTTCTCTTTCTCTCTCTTGTAATTTGTTAGAAATACACACACACCCCTTACTGTATTTTGTATACACACAAACACACACTACTGCTCTGCTGACTTGCTATGTACTTCAACAATAAACTTTCACACATACACACATTGTTTCTTTCTCTCTCTCTCTCTCTCTCTCTCTCTCTCTCTCTCTCTTTCTGTGTCTCTATCTTTCTCATTCTCCCTTCCTAAACACAGTGAACATGCTGCTGGCACGATGCTCACTGTCCCCTGTTGTTTCCCGAGTGCGTGATTAAATTACTCCTCCCTCACTCTCACAAATAGCCACACCAGCCTGAACTCCTGCAGGCTCTCTCTCTCTCTCTCTCTCTCTCACTCTCTCTCACACACACACACACCACACATACACACTCGCTCTGTCTCTCTTGCTCTTTCTCTGTCCCTCTTTCTCTCTTTAACTCTCTCTAAGTGTTTGTGTGTGTGTGTGTGTGTGTGTGTGTGTGTGTGACAATGACAATATGCAAATGTGACATGCTGTATTGTATTTTGTAAGACTGTGTCTTGTAAATAAGCGTAAGACTCATTTGAGTTAGCTATGCCTTTGCAATTAGCTGTAGTTGTGTAGTTTACTCCAGTTGTGTAGTTTGCTATATGTTATTTGCAGTAGCTGAGTAATGTAGAGGTGTTGTGTAGTTTGACCTATGCAGTTTACTGTAATTCTGTTGTACTATAGTTGTGTACTGTTTGCTTCATTTGTATTTAATTTCCTGTAGTTGTTCGCTGCAATCTAAGCTGCTATAATTATACAAGTTATACAGAAGTTTGTTGTAGTTGAATAGTTTAGGGTGCAGCAGGCTGAGCCTCGGCATATACATGCCTTGGTGCTTTCAGCAGTGAAAAACTTGACTTTCAGGCTCAGTCAGTAGTGAAATGAAGAAATGTCTCTCATAGGGTGCCAATCAATCTGAGCTGTGTGTGTGTGTGTTTGTGTGTGTGTGTGTGTGTGCGTGTGCGTGTGCGTGTGCATGTGCGTGTGTGAGTGTAAGCATTTGTTGGCTCCACAGGCCTCTGAGGTCGGAGGGAGTGTAAGTCGCTGTTGGAGATCCTCTTTTCTCTTCCCTCTAGTTTTCCAGCCATGTGTGTATATCGCAGTGAATGTGTCCCCCCTCGCAGTGTGTTGAGAGAGAGAGAGGGAGAGAGTCCCACTTGTCTTCTGTCATTTTATCTGTCTATCTGTCTTCTGTCTGTGTCTGTCTCTCTTTTTTCTCTCTCCCTCACTCTCTGTCTCTCTCTCTTTCTTTCTCTCTGTCTCTCTCTCTCTCTCTCTCTCTCACTCCATTATCCTGCTGTTGTTTCTCTATGACATATAGATCCATGCTGGAATCGCTTCTTAAACTCTCTCTCTCTCTCTCTCTCTCTCTCTCTCTCTCTCTCTCTCTCTCTCTGTGCTGTGGAGATAGTTGTGTAATGTTTCTGCTTAATGATCAGAAGGATAAATTGAAGCTTGAAAATTCCATGTTCTCAGTTCTCATTCTGTTTCTCTCAGTGTGAGTTAGAGACAGATGGGGGTTTATAGCTCTGTGTGTGTGTGTGTGTGTGTGTGTGTGTGTGTGTGTGTGTGTGTGTAGTTATGAGTGTTGCTGAGGGATCCGGATTGTGTTTGTTGAGAGATTGAGGTTTGGAAATGAATCAGAAGAGAGAGTGTGTGAGGACAGAGTGAAATATTGCAGCTTATTGAATTACTAAACAACCTCACACTCTCACACACATGCATGCATGCATGCACGCATGCACACACACATTCTCTAAAAGTTATGTATTTTGCTCTTGTTTATTATCTGTCTAAAAGGCTGCACTGGAGATAAAGGTGTTTCCCTTCTGTTCCTTCTGTACATCACGATAATGACAGTACAGTTAACTTGTAAGTTTATCATTTTCTGCTGTTTGTATGCATGAATAAATGAAGTGAGTATATCTAACTGTAACTGTAACTAATTGCTGTTAAATGCAGGGCAGAAGGTGTTGCTGTGCTATATGTTATCTGTGATAGTAAATGCAAGCATTTTGTTTTTCACTGTTCATTTTACACCCGCAGACTATGTCTCATGCGTATGCGTCCACAATGCGCCGTACAAGCATCCCTAACGTAATTTTTTTTTTGTATTGTTCAGTATATATATGGTGTTTTGCATCATACACATGATGATATAATATGATATATTAAAAGGAATTTATTTTAGGAGACAAAATACTTGTGTGTGTATATATATATATATATATAGATAGATAGATAGATAGATAGATAGATAGATAGATAGATAGATAGATATAGATATGTGTGTGTGTGTGTGTGTGTGTGTGCGTACCACACCAGTATGCATGTGTGCTTAAGGAATAAGAAGCAGTACAGTGTCTGAGAGGCTACTGAACTGTGAAATGTTTGGGAACCACCGGAATACATAAAAAGAGGAAAGCTGTGGTGTGTGTATTTGTGTGTGTGTGTGTGTGTGTGTGTACTAATCAAAACAGTGTGAGCTCTGTGCAGACGGTCAGCCTGAACCCTGTTGATCCGAGCTGAGTGCACACTTCTCTATGGCTGTAGGGAACCACTGTGTGTGTGTCTGTGTGTGTGTGTGTCTGTGTCTGTGTGCGTGTGTGTGTGTCTGCGTGTGCATGTGTGTGTATCTGTGTGTGTGTGCATGTGTGTGTGTGTGTGTGTGATGGATCATGCACGTCTCGGCCAGGATTAGCTGGCAGCTCCGTTGGGTGTTGGACAGCTGCAGGCAGGGACTCACCCCACTAACCCTCTAACACACACACACACACACACACACACACACACACACACACACACATACAAACGTCCAGCCTGGAACCATCTGGAAACAACTGGGTCCTAAACAGGCCACCCAGCAGAAGTTAAGATGAAGAAGAGTAATTTGTTAGAAACACACACACACACCCCTTACTGTATACTGTATACACACAAACACACACTACTGCTCTGCTGACTTGCTATGTACATCAAGAATAAACTTTCACACATACACACACTGTTGAATTTGTCACTTGGACTACAAAAATATATCAATAGCTGCCATAACCACAGGGGAAGGCGGGCATTGCACCCACCACATTTCAAAGTATTAATTGATTGATACTTATTTGAAAATAAATAGATAAATAAATAAAAAGAAAGAGAGAAAAGCAAACGTAGCCGAATAGTCAATTAAAATCTCCATTTTAGCTGGGTGGCCAGACTTCCCAACGAGAGAATAGCTTGGTAATAGAGTTGTCTTTACTGTAATGCACATTAATGCATTAATATTTATTCACTTGGTCACAGTTTACATTCCCACACTGTGAAAGTTACTAAATGTCAGTTGCAGTGCTTTTTTTTTTTTGCTGAGCTGAAATGTGATGTTCTTCAGTGCAACATTATCTGTCAGAGCAGAGCCCAATCAACGTTATAATAACATGCAATTATGTTTTCACTCAATTTCAGCGAAAACCAAGCTAAAAGCTGTATTGTATGTTTGTTCTATATCATACAACTGTATTTTGAATTCTGAGTCATAAAGTAACTGAATATGTGTACAGTTTGAGTTAATGATTCTGAGGAATCGTTTTCAAATCAGTTTATTATGAGATCATATATTAGTGTTTTGGGCGGTCTCTAAAACAGGGCTGTTCAAAATTAGAATCAGCTAATGGCTAGTGATGGAATGTGTTGAAGATGGAATGTGTTTGTTTTTATTTCTTGTTCAGAGTGTTCTAGATTTCTGTGGACACTCACCAGCCTTAAACTGTAGCTGTAGCTTCTAACTTAACTCAGATTTGCATTTAACTCTTTACACAGAAAACCATGGAAAAGTCGATGTGTGTGTGTGTGTATATGTGTGTGTGTGTGTTGAGTGAGACAGATGGATTGGAGAGGATAATAAGCACCTCCAGCTGAAAACACTCAGACTGATGTGCTGAACTGACTGATGCTGTTTGTATTCAGCTGATCAGTAATGTTAAACAGTCCAGCACCTTTACTGCTCTCTCTCTCTCTCTCTCTCTCTCTCTCTCTCTCTCTCTCTTGCCCCTTCCTAATTGTTGTGTCCTTTTGTGTCCTCCTTGTGTCGTGTCCTCATATCGTTTTCAAATAAATTTATTGTGAGGTCATATATTAGTGTTTTGGGCGGTCTCTAAAACAGGACTGTTCAAACTTAGAATCAGTTAATGGCTGGTGATGGAATGTGTTGAAGATGGAATGTGTTATTTTTTCTTGTTCAGAGTGCTCTAGATTTCTGCATATATATGTTTCTCTTTTCTCAGTTTTGTTTCACACAAATACAGTTCTCTATACAGTTTTCTCTAACAAGCTTTTCCTTGATTCATCTGTCTCTTTTTAATAAATCTCTTTTTCGCTGTCTCCCGTTTCTCTTTGTATCTCTCTCTTTCTCATTAGTTTAGTTGTTTAGTCTGATGTGTTTAAAACTGTCTGAGTACAGTAGAGCTGACTGACAGACATTTGAACTGTAACATTTTAATGATTCTATGCTAGTTATAGTCAGAGAGAAAGAGAAGATGGAGAGAGAAGATAGACAGAAACAGGCAGAAAGTGTTTGAATCAGTCTTTTTTTTCAGTGCTCAGAGTGCTGCATTGGTGCTGTTAGTGTATGTTCAGACCATTGTCCTGTGTGTGTGTGTGTGTGTGTGTGTGTGTGTGTGTGTGTGTTTGTGTGAGAGAGAAAGCGTGCATAGACAGTAAGACATGACGGTAATGAGCATGTTTGCGTACAGTATACAGTAAGAGAGGAAAGCTGTAATGTCACAGGAGTGAGCAATATAGCATTACTGTAGAAATCAATATGGTGGTAAATTTTTAACTATACATATATATGTGTGTTTTTCTGAACGTATCATGGATATTGTTTCTTTGAATGTTACAGAACTTGCTGGCCTGCTGTGACACAGAAACTGTTTCAGGTTAGACAGCTAGTAACAGCAGTAAACAGGGCTTCTCTACCACTACAACAACATAACATTCTTTGAATATAATTCAGAGCTTTGACTAATCCACTTCTCACTTCCAGTGTTCATCATTTGGGCATGCATGATTTTTTATATACATATTTTACTGACAGAGCTACACTACAGTAACAGCCAAATTGATCTGTCCTCCATATCAGCTTGGAATAATATTAGTCTGTTCCTCTGTACAGAAGAGCTTCAGTTCTGGGATGTTGGTGGGTTTCCTCACATGAACTGTTTGCTTCATGCCCTTCCACAGCACTAGTATAGGATTATGGTCAGCACTTTGACTGGGCCATTCCAGAACATTAGTTCATTCTTCTTTTACTGTTCTTTGGTAGATTGACTACTTGTGTGTGCTTAGGATTGTAGTTGTCCCACGTTTTCTTGGGATTTAGTTCATGACAGTTGACATTATCCATTCAAATTCATTCACTTTTTATTCTAAAGGACTGAAATGACACTACCACCACCACCATGTTTCACAGATGGGATAAGGTTCTTATCCTGGAATACAGTGTTTTACTTTCTCCAGGCATATCGCTTCTGTTTTAAATCTAAGGTTTAAAAAGGTCTCATCTGCCTGGTCTCTGGTCACCCATTTTGGTCTTCTAAATTGTAAACCGTTCACAAACTTTTGACCACTACTGTAAAAAAAAAAAAAAAAAAAAAAAAAAAAAAAAACCCTTTGTACTAGTATGTAACTTCTTAGCATGAAAAGCTGAAATATGCCTCATATTTCCTAGATTAGTTACTATGTGCTTGTATATTGAAATCTGTAATTTAAAATTATAGAATTTTTTACAGACATGCAGAAATAAGACCCAATAGTTATTTCTAAATTATTACATTTGCCGGTAATCTTTGCCTTTGGTTCATCAAGGGTACTTCAGTAAGACAATGGTTATATGTAGAACCACGAAGACCGCGAGAAACAGCGAAAAAAACATTTGTATGCTTTAATGGTTCTTTTCTTTGTGATATGGTTCTTCAGATTGATAAAGAATGTGTTTGTTTATGTGGTCTTTTTATTCTTACGATGTAAAGAAAAACACTTTTTGGTGCTATATAGATCCATATTCAAAAGGGTTCTATAGAGAACCATATACAACCCTCTGTCAATCAATCTAAAGAACAATTTTACCATGGAAGGACCATTTGAGCATGCAAATGGTTATGTAAGTATTCATGGTTCTATATTGAACCACTTTATTTACTAAGGAACGTGGGAACAAACATCTTTTTAGACAGGGTACTACTGTTACATCACTACTAACTAATCTACTGGTCTACCATGGAAATTGTTTGGTAAATACATTTGTATTGACTTAATAATTATAAATAAGTCAATCATATTTAATAGACATGTAAGCTTATTTTGGCCATTCATCACTGTGACCACACTGGAAATGCAGCCTAAGATGAGACCCTAAAAAAGGAAAGGAGTCTAGTTTTAAGGAATATAATAATATTGTTTGTTGTTGCTTTTTTGTAAACAAGGCTGCTGGCTACTAAGATTTGGTGTGATTTTATTTGTTAAATAAATATAATAAAGTAATTGAGACATTGAAAAGCAGATGTCTTGCAGTGTTGGAGAGATTTGTTGTGGGGTATTTCTTGACCCCCCCTTTTTGTATTTAGTTGTAGTAGTCAAAGACTGTAATGGTTGTATCTGTGTTAGTAACAAAGGGAAATTTCTGCCTTTTCCTCTTCCTCCCTTTTTCTTCCATTTGTGGAGAGGTCAGAGCAGCGGGCAGTGATTGTGTCGTCCAGCAGAAATGTAATTACTCAGAGCGCTGCTGAAAGAGATAGAGATAAAAGGAGCTGAGAGAGATGTTTAGAGTCTTTAGACAGGTAATCCTCCTCTACAGAATATGGGTCACTCCACACCTGATATTTACTCCATTCCTTGCTCACACACAGCCTCTTACGCATGCCCCTCTTTCCTTCTTTTCTCTTTTCTCTCTTTCACACTTTCATCTCTCTCTCTCTCTCTTTCTTTCTCTCTCTCTCTCTCTCTCTCTCTCACACACACACATACACACACTCCTACTCATCTTTTTTTCTTTCTCTCTCCTTCTTTTCTCGAATTCTCTCTTTAGTCGTTTCTCTTTCATGCAGACACACACAGTCCTCGTTCTTTTTCTTTCGTTTTCCTTCATAATATCCCCTAACACTTAAATTCTTCTTTTTTCTCCTCCATTCCTTTTCTTCTTTCTCTCTCTCCCTGCCTCTCCTCTCTCTTTTGTTTACACACTCTTGTTTCTCTGTCATTCTTTCTATCTCTCTCACTTTCTCTTTATCTTTCTCTCTCTCTCTCTCTCTCTCCCTTATCTCTCTTCTCTTTTACTTACCCTTGTTTCTCTCTGTCTCTCCCTTACTTATCAGTTTTCTCTTTATACTTGCACTCTTGTTTCGCTGTCTTTCTCTTTCTTTCTCACACTCTTTCTCTCTGTTCCTATCTCTTTTCTCTCTCTGTAATTGTCTCATTGTCTTAATTTACCATCTCTCTTTTTCCAATACATACTAGTTTCTCTCACTTTGTCTTTTTATCTATCTCACATATATACACTAATTTCTTCATGTTGTCACATTCACAGTCTCTTTACATTCAAACACACACAGGCAATCATTTTTTCTTCCTCTTGTGAGCACACTTTCTACCCTTTTCTCTCATTCTCTCTTGTCTGACAATTCTTCTCTGTCTTTCATCTTCAAATAATTTGTGTAAAGATTCGCAGTGGAGGGAGAAGCTGTGTTTTTGATGATGGAATTTATGTTATAAACAAAAGATCTGAACAGTGGGTAGCGCTAAACTTTTCCCCTTCTTTGATCGCAATTTACAGGCCACAGTCGCCCCACCCCCCCCCCCCCCCTCTTTCTTTCTCTCTCTCCTTTTCTCCTTTTCTCATATCTTGCCCCATGAAAAATCTTTCTCATCCCGAAGGTTCTTTATTGTACACACACAGCGCACGTCTGGCTTGCATTACTGCCATGCCTTGGCTCTGTATCACACAGGCTGGCAAACATAAACCTGCAACCTCCACTGAAGATGAGGGAGAGCAAGAGAGAGGGAAAAATTTTCTAATAAAAGTGGAAATACCCGTGCCTGATGTTTTCAAGCTGTTGTGTGTAGTAAGAGAGATAGCGGAGCTTTGATTCAGAGCAGAAACACTGAGTGCTTTAAACCCGGCTCAATCCTACAGTACTTGTACATGCACTTCTATACTGACCATCTCTCCTCTACCAACTCTTTCTCATCTCTATATTCCATCTCTTTTGCACTCTCACATCCTTACACATTTCCTTTACTCTGTCCAATGTTCTTTTATGACTAATGTCCATTTGTTTCTAAAATCTTTCTCACTTTCTCTTTATAACTTTATTGTCATTTTGTAGCATCTCTGTACAAATCTCTCTGCCATCTCTCTCCCTCTCTCTCTGTCTCTCTCTTCCTATTTTGCACCTTCATCTTTTCATCTGTCCATCTTATCTTCTATTTCTAAAATGTCTCTCTCCCTCTGTTATTCTTCCTGTCTTTGTCTTCTCTGTATTCTGTTTTCTCTCTGTCTCTATCGGAGCTCTACTAATCTCTTACTATCTCCCCCTTGTTCCATTAATTTCTAGAATTGTTTTCTCCCTATTCACTTATCTATCCACCCATCTCTTTCTGGCACTTTGGAATGGTCAGAATTGTATTCTGTAATTGGTAGCATGATAAACAAATTCAGTGTTACAGTATTTGAATCAATATTGTAAAAAAATCACATTATTGATAAAATATTATCACATTACCTGTTACTTCTTCAGGTATCATGATGTTAGGGTTTTAAACATATGTTGCACACATCTTCTTGCATCATTCTACTTCCACTTTTTTCCCATCAGTCAGTCATTCTCTCTCTTTGACCTCTCTTTCTCTCATCCATTCTTGCTCTGTCCCTTTCTAGCATTGCTCTTTTCCCCTCCACCCAACATTTCCACCTCTCTCACATTGTAAAATCTCTATGTCGCCTGCTCCATCCTTTTCTCCATCTCCCCCTCCTGTTCATTCATTCAGAATGGCAGAACGAGGTATGAAGGGACGAAAAGCAGATGGCACCACCTATAGAGCCGCACAAACAATGCCAGGGGCCACCCACACTCACTTGCACTTGCATAGAGGATGGGTGAGTAACCCCAGGCAATGTCTGAGGTCACCCAGGAAGACCAGAGGGACACACACACACACACACACACACACACACACACACATATGCTGCATACGCCACCTTTGTCCTGGTTAAAAGAGTAATCCATCCTGTCAAGTCGAGTGTTGCCTTTCCACATGACTTCTCCCCTGAAGTACACTGATGTGCACAGTTCTGGAAAAATGTGCATGCGCACAAACACACGCCCACAAGCACTTTCTTTACTGATGCTGTCAAATTTATTAGGGGTTAAGTAATCCTCCTTGTTTTGAGAGAACTGGCTGAGCAGGTATGTGCCACTATGTACGGCTTTTGATAGAGAGAGCTAAACAGAGAGAATAAGAATAATGCCTGATGAAGCCGATATATTCATGTGCAAATTGATAGACCGACAGTTATGGGTTTATGCTGCTTGTCTGTTTGTCTATAATACTATTAACAGGCTGGTCACATGGTCCCATTTTCTGCACAACTATGTAGTGCTTTGTAGAGGATTGATGTCTTTGTTGGCTAACTCTGTTGCAAGTTAGCCAGTGTGATGTCATTCACTAATTGTGAAAATGTATAGAAAGCAACCAGCAGTTACAGAACTAAATGTTTATGACCATAGTTATACTTTGTTAACTATATAATAGTCTATGGTAACTATTGCATTTGGAAAATTACTCACTATCAACCACTGAAACTGTCCTTTCCTTCACTATGATTGAAGACTAAAAGATAGAAACGTGGGTGTTAACATTGCTTCACTTACAGAAGTTTTGACTTACACTTTTGTCTCTGCTTTTGCCCATACATGTACCTGAACACTTGTTTTTGTCCATGCTTTTGTTCCTTACTTGTCCCTGTCCCTTCTGTTGTCTAGTTTTGGCTCCTGCTATTGGTTTTGCCCCTACATGTGACCTTGTTATTGCTCCCCCACCCCTTATTTGTGCCCATCTCTGGCTGCTGCTCACTCCATTTTTACCCCTGCATTTGGCTCTACCCATGTCTTTACTCCTGCCCATACCTCTGCCTCAGGTCATCATCTTCTCCTACCCTGCCCGGCTTCTGCCCTTTTCCCTTATATTTATGTCCAGAATTGGAATAAACTATTTTTATGAATGGTACACTTCAGTTCAGCAGTGACCTCTCACTATAACCCAATGTTCAGTAGCTTGTTTCTTTACGCAGAGGATTTACAGTAAGCGTTTTTTCGCTAATAACCATAGGCGGTTACTCTGTGTTTATTTGAGTTGGTGTACGTCGTTTAGTGTCCTATACTTACATGGCCGCTTCTGAGTCACCTCCAGCATCACTGTGTCATTTTCTTGGCAACTGTATATTTATGTGCCTCAAATATCCCCCACTATATATTTAGTTGACAGATATACACGCTTTCCATTTGAAATATGAGGTAAATTTTACTTCACAAAGGTAAGTTATTTATCCTACCTTCTCCTTTTCTTAAATAAGAAACAGACAATGCCATAAAACAGCATAAAACAAAATCTGACGTCTGAAATGGACATTGTCCAGTGTTTCTTTTATTTTCTGCGATCAAAAATCCAGCTGTAGGTTGCCATAAAAAGTGACATGGGCTAAAAGGGGCCTGAATGAAAGACCTAAGATCTGAGAGGAAATAAAACATGAGGACGTTTTTATAAGGCCGCTGCAGTGTTATTTATGAATGCTGTGTTTTAACACAGTATCACAGGGCCTGTAGTTCTGTGCCTTATGCAGTGATGTATTGTAATACAGCTTCATTGATAATTTAACACCATCTTCTGCTTTTGCTGAATGTAAATGGTCATTTAAAGACCATTTCCCAGCCTTTCATGGCAGTATGATACTTAACTGGTCATCCAGTGTGAGTGCTTTGCCATATTAGTGTTGTCAATGATTTTCCCTTTCAAAGCCCAGTGATGGTCATTGAACCACAACATTTTTAATTAAGAATTTAATTACCAATAATGCAGTTGATCAACCAGTCTTAATTAATTTATGAAGACAGTGAAGATCAGATCATTATGGACGTGTACACACACACACACACACGCAAGCACGTACACCCACACCCCCACACACACGCACACACAGTGTGCAGTGTATTGTTTACCACATTGTAATAGTATTGTAATCTAAATGTGTTACCTTGGTCATATACTCACAAAATTAAAGTGAAATAATTTAATAAACATAATTATTAAAGTAATTAGAATTTTATAGAATTTAAATGTTTTGTATTTTCAGTGTTTTTACTCTTAAATTAAAAATATCGTATATCTTATGTTTTTTACTAAAATATCAAAAGTTGTCCACAAGTAATTAGTAAGCAAAAACATTTTTGTTGTTTGTTTAGAAGAAAAAAATATGATTGCCCTAATTTTTTAACTGCTCTGTTTTTGTCAGTGTGTGAGATAACCTCATTAGCCTTTGTACACGCCTCTGTCAGCTTCTCTCAGCAGATCAAAGCAGGCCCCGCCTGTCTTTGGCAACAGCCAGTACAAGCACTGACCATCCATGGAAATATCCTGGTATACTCTGCACTGTCCAATCACATGCCACTTTCACTCAAACGTCTTTCTGTCTCCCGCTCTCTCTGTCTCTGTCTCTGTCTCTCTCTCTCTCTCTCTCTCTCTCTCTCTCTCTGTCTCTCTCTCTGTCTCTCTTTCACACACACACACACACACACACATGCACACACACACACACAGAGAGAGAGAGAGAACTGACAGACTTTCCTAGACTCAAAGGCTGCTGAAACAGAGGCATCTTTCCTCCTACATTGTTTCTTACAATCTTTGCTTATTTTTACTTTCTATCTTTCTTTGTTTCTTTCTTTGTTTCTTTCTTTCTTTCTTCGTGTGCTTTTTTGTTCACATCAAATCAAAAATATGACACTTTAATCCATCATTTAACAAAATAAACAAGTAAGAAGAATGCAGGCTCACAAGAAGGAAGCTGGGAGAAAAAGTAAGAAAGATAGATAGAGTGGGAGGAAAAGAAAAGTTTGTTTGAGTGTGAGTGGCGAGGCACGTACTGAGCGAGAGACTTCCAAAACAAGGCCAGCCAAGAAAGAAATTAAAGTACTGCAATTATCCAAGCCCAGAATTAGAAGCAGAGAAGGTTTGGGCTAATAAACATCTGAACAGCACCCCGGGGCCCGCGCTGTCGTTTATTTCTCCGCTGTCTCCCATTAACAGTTCTCTCCTTCTTTTTCCCTCTATCGTTTCCCAGGATGTTGTAGGTAGATTTTATTAATTCTTGCTGGCAGAGTTTAATGAAAGGTTGTTGGCTATTTTTCTCCCCCGTCCCACCCGCACCCGATGCACTGATGTTTCGCTGTTTTCTTTTCCGTTCCCTTATGGCTGCGTCCAGGTTATCAGTAACTCCTGACATATCGGAGGCCAGCAGAGAGTGGCCATCAATTACAACCCCCTCCTCTCTACACACTCACCAATACCCTGCACAGGCCCCTGAAGAACAGCTCCCAGTACACACACTCCCCCACACAATCAAAACCACACACATACACAGAGCTCAGCCAGAGCTCACCCACACATTCAGAAACACAGGTGTGCCCATGCATTCACATGTGTACATACTTTATATTTAAAACAATGCAAAAACAGCTCTATGAATAATACATATATATATATATATATATATATAT
>CM067478.1:26599936-26614071 GCA_034552555.1 Semaprochilodus insignis | reverse complement strand
TATGCCTCCAGAAGCCTGTTTTTCAAACCATGCTCGCTGTGCATTTCACCCCAGCCACCGCTCGGCAGTCTTTCTGTAGGTCACTTGAGGTCATCTTACGGTGGTTAAGTGACATTCGAATGAGATGGCGCTCATCACATTCAGTAGAGAGTGGGTTTCGCCCTCTGCCAGTCTGTAGCTGTGTTGTCCTGTGTGTTTGCTGCTTGACCTTGTTCTTAGGAACCAGACGCTCACTGTATCTGCCAGTAAAGCTAGAACCCAATCTTCTGTTCCTCACTAAGAACCTGCTGTACATGTGGAGATGCTGATTTAAACTGGAGTGGTCTCTTATTTATTTCCAGAGCTGTATATATATATATATATATCTCAAAATCACACAGTTAACCACACATACACTGTCCCACTGAGAAGAAAAGCATACTGTGTTAGCAGAGTCCAGAAGGTGGGGGGGGATTTGTGAATCCCGGGAAGATTAAGTGTACAGCTTAGCGCAGGCTGACCTCTGTTTCACGCTTTTTTTCTTTCTCTCTCTCCCTTTCTCTCTCTCTCTCTCTCTCTCTCTGTCCGTACAGGTAAACGACGTTAAGCTGATCAGTGGGCAGTGCCTGCAGTGAGAGAGCGGCGTGGTCAGTTTGTGGGCGTTTGCATTGTGTGTGTGTGTGTGTTGCGCTTCGTTGTGCGTCATGCCGGCAGGATGGATGTGAAGGAGCGCAGGCCTTACTGCTCGCTGACGAAGAGCCGGCGAGAGAAAGAACGGCGCTACACAGGCTCGTCCGGAGACAGCGAGGAGTGCCGCGTCCCCACGCAAAAATCCTACAGCTCCAGCGAAACACTTAAAGCTTTTGAGCACGACTCCTCACGGCTGTTGTACGGGACACGCGTCAAAGACATGGTCCACAGGGACACAGATGAATACGGACACCAAGGTGGGTCACCTGGTCTTAGCACACCTGCACACCTGTGAGCTGATTTACACAAAATTAAGTCAATCCAGCAAGACAAACTGGGAAAACATATGAACACATCAGGCTATAGTTATACTTTACACAATTTTGTCAGATGGCATAAGTCATATTTAAAATAAATAATACTAAGTCTACAAAGATAAACAAAAGTACACTATGCAATAATTCAAACATATAAAACTTGTAATTAAAAAATGTAATATACCCTCTGGAGCCCCCCACTGGCCTGGGGCCCCAAGCAAGTCTTGTCTGCGCAATATCCCCAAGCACAATATGCACAATATCCCCAAACTACCTCAAAATATATTTGTCAGCCAAGAAAGGTTTGTATACTCTTATTTATAATAGTGATATATCAGTTGACTGTAACCTTTATACATTTAGAGATTTTGCTGTATAGGACTTGTTGTTTCTGTACACACAATCTCCGGTTCTATACACACTTTTCATCCAGTTCCAAATACTGTATAATATAATATTTTCTCTTATACATACAAATATAAATGTGGTGTAGATTGAAAGTTTAGAATGTACACTTTTCACTTGTTTGTGGAGTGAGAAATACCATTAAATTGCAACATGCTTTTGCCATTGCCAGTGATAAACTTCTAAGCAGAGACTTGCTTAACTATAGGCCTACCACACAAACTGCTATTTAAACTAAACATGAAACTCATTTCAGTCAAGCTTTAAGAGAGACTCATCTATGTCCACCAACCCAAAAACTTGGCTTGAACTTCCAGATTTCCATACTCTGCCTGAACCCTCATGCTCCATCAGCAAGAATAAATGGCCTGAACTGTACTGTACTGTTTCATTGTCTGAGCGTGCCTCGTTTACAGTCACTTTTATTTCTAATTATGAAATGCAAATGGCGTGCATGCAGTCACCTATGTCATGTTATATAAACTTCATCACTGTAATTCACATCTATATGTATGGTTACCACGTTTAGCAAACCCTCTAAGTGGCTTACAGAAGTGCTTTATTATCTGCTTGGAAAACATAACCTTCAGCTAGAGCAAATAGGCCAATCATCAAAGATATGATCGGACTAAAGGTGTAATGGTTCACCCATTTGACGGTTTCACAGGATTGTCCCTTAGCCAGCTCTTCACAAAGTTCTTTGTTTCCTTGTACATCTTTGGCACCACGTTTGTACTGATCTGCTGTGTGCCTGGAATTAAATGCCAGCACGTTTAACAGTGACCAGAATCCCTCATTCTGTATGGTTCAAAATGAGCACATATCTAAGACATTGTTTTTGTTATTGCTTGAGTGCAGTCAGAGGGGAGAGTTTGGCACAGAACATTGCTTTGGTCATCAGTAGCCCGCAAACTGAATATGGAGCAGAGCGCTCTCTCGACGAGACTAATAAAAAATGTGGTTCACATGATGTGCACCATCAGCCAAACTGTAGACTGTGCTCAGATTGATTCTTAACCTTTAACATCACCACCACAAGCTGAAATTCTGTTTATCTGTGTAGGGTTTTAAAGGTATCTTACCACTGTTGAAAAGTGACTTTAGGTTTGAAAAAGGCGCTATAGGAATGAAATTTAGTCACATTTTTCTTATTTTTTCTTTTTCTCATTAAGGCTGCACCCGAATTTGCACAAGTAAAGGTGAGTGTGTAGCTGTGGGTCTTGTTGTAGAAACGGATCTGCCGTGGCTTCCCAGTGTTGTTGTCTCAGTAACAGTGATGCTGAAGCAGTGAGCCCTCAATGTGTGTGTGTGTGTGTGTGTGTGTGTGTGTGTGTGTGTGTGTGTGTGGTGTGTGTGTGCATTCAGTCTGAAATATTAAGGCAAGACCATTTCTTTTTGCTTCCTGTGATTAAGTTGGTCTTATGGTTAATCTTACCCAACTGAGTAAGACTTTATATGAAACCTGAATTAATTATAAATGTGTTTCTATTTGTGAATTGGTAACAGTGCTTTGCAGTCATCCTTTATAAACTGTAATACCATGTAAGGTTCTTTAATTAATTATAAGAAAACTTATGAATATGCAGTAATGCAAGAAATTGTTCACTTATAATGTTTTTTAAATAGATAATGACCAGTGATAATTACAGTAAAAGTGCCTGTAATGCCATCACTGAAAGCTTAAATCAAAGCGAGATGAAGTGCTATTATTTGTTGGAAGTGAATTATACAGTACTATAAACTTGTTTTGTACAGAAACAATTGTTTTAAAACCTTACAAAGCAGAATGCTTCCTCTGTTGATCTTGGAATAGTAGAAGTTACACAGTATATTACAGAGCAGACACCAACAGACACATCAACAATATGTCACGTTTGACATTCAAATAGGCTAAAATATCATTCACTTGAAGCACTCAGTTTTAAATGTCCATAATGTTTTCTGTTTGATAATATGTACTGTATGTGTATTATTTTTCATTATCCATTTTTAAAAAGAACATTATAATTGACTTTTTCTTTGTTACAATATGTTTACAAGTCATCAAAGAATGCACATTATTGCAGTCTAATGAGGCATTATTGGAGTTTTTTAAGTGTGTTTGCAAAGCAGTGTTACCAAGTTGCAAAGAGTTACATTAGTATTTATAATTTTATGAAAGACAAAACATTTTTGTTTATCATGTTTATGTTAATTAGTGTTTATTGTAATAATATTATATATTTTATAGATGCCTAGGACTTCTGCATGTTACTGCACATTTTTGTGTATATATATATATATATATATATATCCGTAAAACCACGCAATGATAAAACAACAAGAGTGTGTGTGTGTGTGTGTGTGTGTGAAGGTTAGCCCACCCTTTATCAGTCACTATGGCGCTAGCGGCTCTCGGTCTATTGGGTGTGTTTATTTTAGAAACTGGCGAAGTGGCAATGACACCACGTTATAGTGGGGCATAAAAGGCGTGACTTAACTTAGACTGTTAGTGGTAGCCCACTTTCAATATAGAGAGAGTGAAAAGAAGAGAAAATGATAGAGAAAGAGCAAGAGAAACAAAATGAAAGGTAAAAAGGTAAGAGAGAGAGAGAGAGAGGAGCAGGAGTGAAAAAGACAGCGAGAAAAAAAAGAGAGCAAGAGAGGGACAGAACATAAGAAGAGAATGAGAAAAAAAGCGAGCAAGACAAAAAAGAGAGGTAGAGAGAAGAACAAAAAAGAGAAAGCAGTAGAGAAAAAAGATAATGAAAGAAAGTGAGAGTGTGAGAGAGACAGAAAGAGGGAAAAAACGAGGAAAAGGAAGAAAAGAGAAGAGAGATAAATGAAAAGCGTGAGAGAACACAAAAAAGAGATAGAGAACACGGGTAAGACAGAAAAAACAAAACAGAGAAGAGGAAAAGAGAGAGAATTAACTCGACAGAAAAAGCAGAAGAGAACAACAAGAGAGAATGACTGCAAGAGAGAAAGAAAGGTAGAGAAAATGTGGGAGAGAAAACAAAGAGAGAACAGAAAAGTGCTAGAGAGAACAAACAAGTGGGAGAGATCACATAAAAGAAAAGACAGAGGGGAAGACACCAAGAAAGAACAAGGGAAGGAGAGAAAGAGAGAGAAAGTAACGAGAGACAGAAAGAAAAAAGGGAGAGGAAGGGAATCCCCCTTTACGAATCTCTCTGATGTAGTGCAGACGCTGCCAAGCTGCTGAGGATTTCACATTGTCCTTGACGTCTCCCTGAAGCACTCATGCGGAAGACCTTTGCACACACCATCAGCTTTGTTCCTTTCATTGCCTGGTATTTCTGAGTTTGGGTGCTGACCACATTAAAAAGTGGAGCACGCTGGATTAATCTGGGTGATGCGAAGGGCCGGACCGGCGTACGGAAATAGTTAATTAGTGAGTGAGTAACAGGGCCTGCTTAGTATCACATTCATCTGGGGGAAAATGTCCCATAGCTGGTAATGGGGTGTTCTCCACTTCCCTAAGAAAGTTCCATAAAGGTCATTACCAGTTCATTGATTGCTTTCAGAGTCAAATTAACAGTTCATAAATATTTCAGAGAAAGGCCATAATTGCTTAATTATCTTATCATGTACAATTTCATTTGCGCTAATTGGTGTTCATTTGGAATTTATATGATTTTAATTGAACTTCTGTGCAACTTCAATTATTACTCTAGTTAATGGCCCGTATGCTTTTTTGTTAATAGATCAATGATTTTTTTCTGCCTTTTGTTAGAGCAACTAATCCCCTGAAACGCTCAAGTCTTAGCAGGACTTTCACAGTGTGAGCTGAAACCAGTTCACTCCCTCAGATGTCTACCTTTGAGTAGGGAAAAAAATTAAGCTGATCATATTTATAATAATTATGTTATACAATGTAATAAGTTGAAAATTGTATTTTTATTAATTTTAGGATATTTCACACTCTCTGTTTTGCATTTTGCAAATTACAGTGGGAAAATTATTTATTGCACATTTTCATCAGATTATTTATTTTCCAGTCAAAAATACAGTACATCATCTAGATGCGTCATATGCGCTTTCCACTTTGTTTCCCTTTTCTACATTTTTACCCCATAAAAAATAGTTCATAATGGCTTGTAAAATGCTCCACAGTTCAACCATAACTGCCAAAGTTAAATAAATTATTCATAACTTTAAACACACTCAGATGCTTTTTTCCAGTCATTTGTTAGAAACAGCCAGCAGTAGTATTTGACAGAATCTCTGTAAGGCACTGAATGTGAATGTGCTATTTTCTGGCCTCTGGAGTTCAGGGTTGAACACGCACACACACACACACGCCTCACCATGTTGGATAATCTTGCCACGGTGGAATGTGGCCTCGTCCACAGGCTAATTTTACACAAGATGGCAAGTTTGGAAATCATTAGATCCAGATTAAAAGGAAGGAAATTAATTATAAATCTCTGTGCCACTTTTAATTGGAATGCGTCTTTGAAAATGTATCACTTGAAATGGATTTTTTAATTTTAATAGATTCAAAAATTAATAGTGTTTTTGTAGCATTCTTTAATTATCATTAGCCAGTGCCTTCATTTTTAGTTATTTTGTTCTCTTAAATAAGACTTTGTATTGTTTGTAGGAGTTAGGGTTGAGGAGCTAAGTATGCTCTTCAGGCGGTTGTTAGCGTAATTAGCTGCAAAACTTGCTTTACGTAGTATCAAAATTCTTAGGTGTGGATGCTGTCGCACTGAAAACTAACATGAAATAACGTATTTAGTGTAATGAAGGAGCATATTACGGAACAAAAAGTTTTCACTGCAAAATAATGAACTCACCTGCAAAACCTGCAAGAACCATCATTCTTCTTCTTATTATTATTATTATTATTATAAAAACTCAAAATTCTGCTACTGCCTTGTAGTTCAGGGCCTATATCCAAAAACTGTTTCACTTTACCTGAACACACCCTTGTTGCATTATTAAGTCTATAGATTGAGAACATATTCTTGACAAAATGGCACCAGAGTGAAGCTGTAGTAAATAAGTAAATTAATAATAATTTTCTTTATAATGTGCAATTACAGCTATAACAGTTGACTGAAGTGCTGTATATAGTTATTATTATATTGTGTAAGAGAATGCAATTATGTGCAAATCATTTAACCCTGTTAACCCATATATTTTATAGTACAAAGACATTGTATCAAATATTGAAACAATACAGTATATAGCTATTTTAAATTTGTTGTCAGTAACATGTTTTAAAAAAGTTGGAACAGGTTCGTTGTACCACTATGTTCATCATCTCTTCTTTAACAGCACTCTCTAAGTGTTTGGGAACTGAGGATACAGTTGCTGTAGTTTTGAAAGTTAAATATTTCCCTTTCTTGCTTGATATAGGATTTCCACTCCTCGACAGTTTGGGGCCTCCTTTATTGTATTTTTTGTTTCAATATGCGCCGAAAGTTGTGTCGGGTATGGATTGCAGGCAGGACACCTTAGCACCTGGTCGCTTTTACTATAATATTGTTCATCATAAATGGTACCATCAGAGTTGCAAGTCACCCGTGGCATTATGAATGTAGAGTTTTGAACTAGTCCTTCTCTACTTTATCCCAGTACACATTGTGGCCATGATTTTGAAATAGTGGTAAATAGTGGTATTAATGTCCTTATTTCCATTACACAGTTTCCTGTTTTTAGCACATTGCCATCTGAGGGTGCAAAGATCATGGCCATGTAGTATTGTTTTTGGCATGATCCCTATGATATTATGTGCCATAGATGTGGAACAATTTGCCCATGCAGGTTAGCCTTGGTATGTATATATATATGTGTATGTATAGTGGGCTTAACCCAGAAGCTGTTTTCCTTCACAATTGTAGAACCTCTTGCTGTTGTTGTTGTTGTTGGTGTTGTTGTTATTGTGGTGGTAGCTGCTTTGTCTTTGAAGCCAGTTTACACATTGAGAGCCTGGAGATACTTATGAAATCAGCAACCAGATAAGAGGCCCTTTAACCACCAACCTGACTGCCAAGCCACCACAGCATGGTTAAGCCATCTCCTCTCCATCTGTACCACATTACCTCTCATTGCGTGTGTGTGTGTGTGTGTGTGTATACATGTGTGTGTAAAACTGCACTCATAATCTTTTAACTTGATTTGTAAGTTTGACACAATTAAAAATGATTTAAAAGAATTTAATTGTAAAATTGCTGAATGGTGAAGTCAGTCATGTTCTAGTAGTGATTTTTCTTCCATTGCTTCTCCAAATGGTACCTATTAAGCCGTACAGTGGATTGTATGACATTTTGATTACAATAGTTCAGGGCCTTGCACGGCACGAGTGCAAGTATGTTTGTTTAGAATCAGTATTGTATATGAAATGTGTGTAAATAATTCTTATGATCAGTACTGTACATGTTGTTTAGAATCAGTAAAATTAATAACATGATTATAAAATTATAAGCTTACAATTAGTAGCCATTTTTCTTCTGATGCAAAACAGTGCACTTCCCATGGAGGATGGAGCCTATGTGTTTCAACATTTTAAATTTTGAATCCCGAGAAAAATAATGAAAGAAGAAACACAAAAACAATGTGATTTATTTCATATTCTTATTTATATATCTATAATGAGTTATAGCAGGTATGTGTGTGTGTGTGTGTGTGTGTGTGTGTGTCGGCCCTCATTACAGTGAAATACACTTGGACTCTTCTGTGCACACTGAATGGGATGCACTTCTTTAGAATTAAGTGGGCGTGCTGTTAACACACTGACATTTCTGCTTACTGATTTTCTTTTCCATTTTTTTCTTTTTTTTCTGTTCTGTTTTCATTTAAATATACGAAATATATATAAATATAACATAAAATATAAAATGTTCAACAAAATGTGCATGTATTTTCCAGTATGTTCAGCAAGTAGTAATTGTGTATTACCATGTTCTCTTTAGAGGATGTGTTAACTTAGACTTAGAAATTTAACAAGATTTGTAAATATATAGTTACATGCAGATATATACATATATGGTACTGTTTACTAAAATTATATATTTGCATATCCTGTCCTATAACTGTTATTTGTTATTATGTGCATATTTGCGGGAAAAAAAACCCCAATTATAATGTATTATAATAAATGCAAATAATATCAATACAGCAAGTAGCGATATTTCTTTATGTCAGGATGTTTGCGTAATAATTTCCAAAACTATGCTCATGGCAGCCGTCTGTTAATTGTAGCTATAATCCAACGACATTATATTTTCCTTTTTATGTGCTGGTGATGGAATTTTACATTAATTCATTCATTTACATTAATGTGATGGCTGGGGGCATTGAGGACCAAACTTTATTTTTCAAACTAGCTCAACTACATTTCTGAAAACAAGAAATTTTTGGTACTTTTTAAAATAGATTCATTTTGCATTATATATACAAAAGCCCCAGATGTATTATTATCTCTTTGTCAGAAGCAGGTAGGACACTGTTATTTACAGAAGCTCCTGTTTCTTTTCTATCTGGATTTCAGGTTAAAGGTGAGTTTATAGAGTCAAAAAAAGAAAGTCAGAAAATGAACTATCACTTTACAACTTTATTTTCCTTTTCTTTTCTTCTGCGCAAGGGATCTTTACATTGCTCTGTGCTTCCCAAATGGCTCCCCTGATGCCAGCAGGTGTTTTAGCAAAGATCCTCTAACCCCCCCCACACACACACACACCTAAACACACGCTTACGACATACGACAAAGCATACCTGAACCCCCATCCCTCTATCCGTTAACTCTTTTATCTATCTATCCTCCTTTTTTACATTGTTGTCAGTACTTAATTTCCATACACCTTTCCATTGCATTTAGAGCAGAATCAGCATATATGGCCTTTTGTTACCTAACCTATTTGCAGTTTGTCAACTACCAACTCCTTGTTGTCTAGAGTTATTCCTCTCATTTCGCTATATTCGTTACATATATATATATTTTTTTTTTCCACAAAACAAGATGCACAACAGTAGCTGTTCATCTAATTTTAAATAATAAAACGCTTCTATTGTCCCACAAATCCATATACAGTTTTTTTTTTTTTTTGCTTTGCCTTGACATATTTGGCAATAGTTTTGTCCGGTTGATTATAAATAAGATGAATATTATCACTTGTTTCCAGGGCAGAACTTCAACCTTAGGCAGTTGGGCATCTGTGAGCCGGCTGCTCGGCGCGGTTTGGCGTTTTGCGCCGAAATGGGCCTCCCTCACCGTGGATACTCGGCCGGCTCTGACGTTGACACCGAGGGCGAGGGTGTGATGTCACCGGAACGTGCCATGAGGCTGTGGGGCAGGGGGGTGAAGGCCGGCAGGAACTCCTGCCTGTCCAGCAGATCAAACTCAGCCCTAACGCTGACCGACACGGAGCACGAGAACAAGTCCGACAGCGATAATGGTGAGTGGGGAAAAAAAAAGCATGCACGCAAAACAGCTCCTATAATCCTACACTGACCCAACTGGCAAAGACCATTTTTCTTTATTTGACAGAATTAGTTGATATCTTGTGAGTTCATTTGACAAACAACGTTTGTTTGCAGATTTTCCTAGAAGCCATTGCATGGATTTGATTGATTTCAGTCACAAGCACACTGGGACATAATGAAGTATTGATAAACCAAAACAGATATGGCATGATGACAACTGTTAATGCAGCGATTTACCCATCAGCAGCACACTTGATTTAATGAAGGATTGATTAGATAAACTAGGTACTGGCTGATAACTGTAAATTCTGGGCTCACACATCAAATCACTACTTATTACATCAATGTTATTAGCATTTGTTGTAATATTAGTAGCAAATAAACTCTTTCTGCTCAGCTTTTTTTATTTTCCAGGTGCCTACATTTTGCACCCTATTATATGTAAATGAACATGTAAAGGGGAGCAAATAATGCACACACTCTTCACGTATGCACAAACATACTAATGCATGAAATACTCACAATCATACAGTCACACTATGTTCATGTACAAGACCTGTCCTAGACTGTCCTACAACTCATTGTATTTTCTTTCAGGATGTGTTCCAACACTTGTATAACAGCAGAGTGATGTGGTGTGTTTTTCCACAGCTCCTCTAATCTGTCCTAATACCTGTATTCACCAGACATAGGGACTTGAGTCAGAGACTCAGACTAGGGCACTAGAGCCACATGTTGACCTGAATCACGACTCGACACAGACTCTGTTTTGAATGACTTGCACCTTGACTTGCACATGCTAACCAGTGGTTTAGATTGTTTCATTAAACACTGCATTTGCTTTGTGTGTAGCGCTTCAGTTCTGTCCATCAGAGTAAAGGATTCACTGTAATGAAAGACTCTTTATTTGAGACTGACAGATTTTTAGTAGAGATTTGCAGCTGTACAGTGGCTGCAACTAAAATAAGGCTAAACTTAATAATCTACCAAGACTCATACTTGCTGCTTTCACTCAAAGCTCACCTCAGACTCTCTGGTATCCACACATGCTCCTTACAGAATACACACCACATGCACTGCTTGGAAATAGCAGTGGCTGCCTTTAGGACCATGAGTTCTATCAGAACCTTGTCATGCTTAAATAATCCTTGGAATGGTGAAATTGTGCTTCAAACTGATACCTTATATTTGGTTCTATATAGCACTGAAAAGGCTATCGTTACAAAAAGGCTGTTGTATCATTACAATGTCAAGCTTTTTGGTGCTTAATAGAACCATATACAAAATCTGTATCTTTCCTAAAGACCCCACATATGACCAATCAAAAGCACACATGTGGGGTGTGTGTGTGTGTGCGTGCGCAGGGTGCTTAGATACCTCACCTAGCTGTCTCTGGAATGCTCCTTCTGCATGAGCGAACACACACAATAGCTGATTAGCCCAGCCAGGAGGTTTGAAGTGCAAATTTGATCAGCCTTAAAACCTGGAGGAGTGATGGAGCGAGAGATAAAACTACAGGAAACAGGGAACCGCAATCTATCTCTGTTCTCTCTTTTTTTCTTTCTCTTCTGTCTTTCTCTTTTTCTTTCTCCCCCTTCTTCTTTCCATTCATCTATCTCTTCCTCCTAAAGCAGGCATGACGGATGTGAATGCTCAGGTGGTCAGGTGACAGATGCTGCTATTGAATCTCCTTTCCACAACTTCCGCCACATGACATTTTTCTAAGAGAAAGCAACACAACACACATACACACACACACACACAAACATACACAACGTGAATAAACAAAACACAGATGAACACAACACACACACGGACCCACACACATCACAACACGCACATGTACAGACAACACACATACATACACAGTGCACACAACACACAATTTCACACACACACACACACACACACACGCACACACACACACACACACACATACATATATATATATATATGTGCATACACACGTACACACATGTCTGTGATTTTATTTATGATTTAGTTCCTTTTTCACCTTTTTTTCTGTTTTTTTTTTTTAATGAAGAGAAGCTTCAATCTGCTGACAGATACAGAAAATGTGCCTTTTTAAAAACCAACCACTAATTAGTCTTTTGTTCCATTTTGTCCCTTCTCATGAAAAACGTCTTTTAAATTATTCTCAAGTAAACAGGTTTATTAAGATTCTCCTGACTAACAGGTGTTGTATATGAATAACCTTTAAAAAACTCGCTCTAATCGCTTTCATTACCACCTTTTGCCATAATTAAGAGGAGTGAGATGCTGAATAGGCTGAATGACTCTGTGTGTGTGTGTGCGTGTGTGTGTGTGTGTGTGTGTGTGTGTGTGTGTGTGTGTGTGCCATTATGAGATGGATTTGAGCTTTAATGTCTCTGATGGCCAGAGCAGCAAGCAGACGCTCCAATGGGGGATTAGACTCTGTACTACAAATTAATTTCCTTTAATGTATTTAATATTTCTGAAAGCAGCTTTGGACCTTTGACAATGTGTGTCTGTGTGTGCAAGCAAGTGTGTGTGCTGGTGAATGAATATACATGTGTGCACAGAGTTGCTGTGATGACAGACCTCAAAGACAGTGAAAACTTAAAAACTTATTTATTGATTTGTTTCTTGCAAACAAAACACTTCTGTTTCCACACATAAACAAGAGTGACAATGTAAACACGTTGGCTGTTTCACATATTAGATAGATCACCTAAAATAGATGAGCTGTTGAGTTAAACTTGGTTAAACATTCCCTGTGTTGCAGTCAGATATTATGCCTGTATGGTATAGTTTATGATTTAGGACATTATCAGACTCGCACCATCAGGCTTCAGACAACAGACAATATACTGGATCATTCTGGAAATAAATAAGAGACCACTCCAGTTTCTTCTTAAATCAGCATCTCCACATGTACAGCAGGTTCTTAGTGAGGAACAGAAGGTTCAGTTCTAGCTTTACTGGCAGATACAGTCAGTGTCTGGTTCCTAAGAACAAGGTCAAGCAGCAAACACACAGGACGACACAGCTACAGACTGGCAGAGGGCGAAAACCACTCTCTACTGACTGTGATGAGCGCCACCTCATTCGAATGTCACCTAACCACCGTAAGATGACCTCAAGTGACCTACAGAAAGACTGGCGAGCAGTGGCTGGGGTGAAATGCACGGCGAGCATGGTTCAAAAAACAGGCTTCTGGAGGCGTCGTTAGTCATTTTCTCAATAAACAGATCTAAAATACAATATTTTATCTGGAATTTGGGAGACATGTTTCCAGTAGTGTATAGAATAAAACAGAACTGCTCATTTTGGTCAAACACAAACCCATAAACTGTAGAACTAGAGTAACTGATCATTTTGAGTTGGTCTTTTAATTTTTTTCCGGAGCTGTATCTTAGTTCTCAGCAGACCCAGAAGTTAGTAGTTTGAAACTTTGTCAAATAAAAGGTAAGGTAAAGGACCTGGTGTGGTCAAACTGGGTTGTCACTACCTTCCAGAACCATCTTCCAGACCAATAGTGAGGTCGAGGGCTTTATACCCCTCAGGCTGATGCTCGGTGTTGGGGATGATGGCTGCTTCAGAACATCCCATTCTGTTGGAATTTTTTTTTTTTTTTTCCATAGAATGTCTGTGTCATCACAAGCTGCACCTTAAAGCAGCTAAATCCACTAATAAGATGGAACTTTTTTTCTATAAACCACACTGTATTTGACTGTATATTTAACTGTGCATTTTTAATGACATAAATTGTATTAGAAACTAGTGCTATTATTGGTACTGCATTATCGATCCCTTTTCCCTCATGCTTTCATGTTCTTGTGCATATCGGCGGCCTTGTAGGTAAAACTCTCCAGCCATATCAAGTGCTTTCCTGTCCGCACGGGAGCCAAGCGGTCTGTGGCGTCTAAATTGATTGACGGCTGTTTGTATTTTCCTCTACTTCCAACACCTTTCAAACTGGAGTTACCTGCTGATTTCAAGCTACTTTTCAGAAGTATTTTTTTGGAACATGTATGTAAATAGGAATTGGTATTTACATAACAAAAATACATTTACATTGTGTTTGATTTTTTTCCTGTTTAATATCAACAGAAGACAAAAACAAAAGGAAGTAAAGAATGGCTCTTTTGGCTGCAAAACAAGACTGCAAAGATAATAACTGCAACTGTTGCAACCTCATTCAAAGTCATTTTCATTTTATGCTAAGCTTAAAATACAGAGAGAGGTAATTCAGTTTGTTAAAGGCCGAGAAGGGTATATAGAAAAAGGATATAGGGATATAGAAAGAGAAAGAAAAAAGGGGGAGGAGGA
>CM067478.1:26589936-26597436 GCA_034552555.1 Semaprochilodus insignis | reverse complement strand
CATCATGGAGCGCTCACCTATGTTGCCATTAAATGTCAGAACAGAAGTTTTCATAATCCTGGTGGGTTTCATCCCACAAATGGATAAATGCACAGACACACACACACACACGCACACACACACAAAAGCTGCTGAGGTTCATCTGTATATGTCTTTTGGCACACATTACTGGTATCTCCTGGGTTTGTGGTGAGCTTAGTTCTTCTGCAAACAGAGCTATTGTTGTTGAGAAATGGGGCATAACTCTGGGAAGCATTGAAATGTTTCTTAAATCTTTAGTGCTTTAGTGTCATTCTTACACAATGGCTGCACCTCTGGGCAGAAGTTTGCTTCTTTATTCTTACACTGGATCTACAAGGCTTGTGTAGCTAAAAAGTAATGGAAGCTTATACTCCACCAATTAGCATCGTGTAAATTGTGTGCTTAAATCATCACTCAGTTACTCCAAGCCATGTGGAGTTGTTCTCAATAGACTTCCTCATGTTGTTTCTGACACTATCTGACATACAGTTATCTCTAAAAACGGACAACATACCTTCATGCTTTATCTTTAATGCAGTGTCGGAAGCCACATTAGCAAGGTGCCTTAAAATGCATTTAGTGTTTTAAATCCTCTATTTAAACTGTTCTTGGCTGTCTACATAGTATGTGTATGTGTCTTTGATCAGGGCAACAAAGTTTCACATGCCCACACACAACCCTTCGATTCAGACTGGAACAAGCAGTTTTCCTTTTTTTTTTTTTTTTGATGGCATCATAAATAATTTGACGAGCTCTTCCCTGATTAGCTGTTTTACAGTAAGGCACCATGATAGTCACACAAAAGCAACAGCTCAGGCCTCATAGTACTGTATATAGTTAGCTATTCTAGGTACTTGGAGCTTGGTAATAGCTATCTTCACCTATACTAGCTACTTGCTTTTGATCTCGACATTAAAACAAAGTGTGTTAATAAGTTTTGTTGGATAAGTTGGAACTGGTCCACTTATCTGTCTCTTCAGTGTTAAACTCTGAACTGAGCTGTTCGATAATATCCAAGGTTTGAGAAACTGTCCAACTTAAAGTTCTCAGGAATCCTATTAATGATTTGGGAGCTGATGTTTTTACCTGCTTGTTTTGTGAATTTTCTGTTCTACCTTTAATGGTGTGACAGTTAACTCCAACATAGCATACTGGCATATATATATATATATATATATATATATGTATATAGTTGCATTTTCAAAAAGTGGCCGGTAAAATGGGCCCATTCCAAAATACTAAACTGTTACACAATGCAACAATCTTGACTCGTTAATATGCATGCCGTTATATATACAGTATGTAAACCTTTATATATATGAAAATTTTCAGTGGCTTTCACACTTGTGTTAAATGTGATGTGACAATGAATGTGATTTCATTTCATTTCGTTTCATTTTATTTGATCCATGTACCAAACTCTAGTTATGTTTTCCATTTTGTGGCATTGATTTCACTTACTAAGATCTTATTTTTTTGCAATGAAACTAATAGGAAAGTTAGGAGAGTCAGGAGTTGAAGTGTGGCTGCAAACAACACAATAGACTGCTTTTTGATTTACTGATTAATTCATTTATTTGGTGTATTTTTTTTTAATATGCATATATACATCCGTTCAACAATACAAGGGAGGAATTGAAGTATGCACCCATATACAGCCCCTTCGACTTTAAGGGATTAATGTTGTACTTTCTTTTTTATTGTGTTCTGTGTCGTTCAGGATGATCCAGTGTGAATTCAGACTCATTCAAAAAGGTGTTTTTGTTGTCTTGGAAAACAAATTCTTCCTTCCTGGCTTCAGGCGTGAAATAGCTCAGTCCTGTAGCAGCGACGGCTACACAATAAACCCTGAGATGATGCTGGGAGTCGGAAGAGAATGGAGGAGAGTGTGTTTTTGGCTGAATGGCCCGGTGGGTTTTCTCTCTGGAGACTGTGGAGTTGTGGTGTTTTTCTCAGGAGGGTCGTGAACTCTCTCAGTCTGAACAGCATCAGCATGCACATCGCTTTTGTTAGAGCGGAGAGTGGATAAGCTATCAGCGAGTCACTTACTCACCCTTATCAAATACACACACACACACACACGTATTCACAGCAGTGACTGTGTTTACCAAGAAACACTGCACTTCCTTAGACCCCTGCGGGTTTTGTGCGTGTGTGTGTGTGCATGAATGAGAACCAGATGAATGCAAAAAAATCATCGTAACACACTTTGTTATTTTTGTATTTGCTATATTTTCTACATCAACGGGCTTGTCCTGCACTCCGAAAGCTAACCGTCTCAGAAACAGCTGAAGGTAAACGCAGTTATTTTTGGGTCAGCGTTCTCGATAGCAGACCTGTTCAGAATTCATTTTCAGCCTGTCAGCGCTGCCTCACTTCATCATCCTGACGCCTCCACAAACGCTGAACAGCACACACTCAAACGGTCAGGGCCAGCACAACGGATCACTTCCCTAATTCAGTTCAATTGAAAATGACTTCATTGTTATTATGCCTGTACAGTATAACCCAACAGCTTTCTCAAGGGGGCAACATCTACTTTAGACCAGGGGTATTCGGTTTAAACTTGTGAAGCTCCAAGTTTCAAACTTCTTGTTAGCAAGCAAGGTTTGGATGAGCAAACTAACGTAAGTCAGTGGCGTACCTTTAATGATTCAGGCAGCTCATCAGAGATATTTTGATACACTGTTTTATTTTGAACATACTTGTGAGCCTCTAACAAGCATCTTAAAGTTGTGTAGCCATTAACTGCTGATTGAAAAGAAAAAAAACTTGAAAATCTATAAATATTTGTTCTCAGAAGGAAAATTCTATATGTATATATACTATATATACTTAAGTTATAAAATAACATCTATTCATACTAACTGGATTTACAACTATATATATATAAATTCACAACTGTTTCCACAGAAACATCATAGAAATATCATTTGGTAGATTTTTTTTCCTTTAGTATTTAGTTTTATTATTTTGTATTATTATTTTCTAGTTCAGTCATAGCCTGAACACTACCTCTATCTCTTGTGCTTTCTATCTCTCTCTCACTCACTCTCTGTTTCTCTCTTTCTCATATTAACACCACCGGTGCCAGAAGATGAAAATTTAAAAGCAGAACGAATACGGTGTGATCCATGCAGCTCGCAGCCAGCGCAAACTCACACACAGCAGAAACACGGCTTCAGAGAAGGATATTAAACGCAGCACGCATCAAAGACTGAAGCACACACATACACACGCATTCTAAAATCCTCCACTCGAAATGCCATTTCAGTTCTCGTGTAGGGTCCATGTGCCAGTCCACAGTCCCAAGTTGCTGTTCTTTTTTTTTTTGTTTTTTGATCAGGGTAGCTGGCTTTTTGGCCTTTTTGATGCTAGCAGAAGCGTTTAGCGTTTTGTTAGCGGGTAGAACGCACCACGCTGTTTAGATCACCTGGTAAAGTTCATTATATGGACCACAAGTTGACTCTGATTCACTTTGAAAGGCAAAATCAGGGCTGCTTACAGCTGAGCTCGGACGAAACGCGTGGCTAATGATGTTGGACTGGCCTGCACAACTGGGACAGTAAAGAAATTTCCTAACATAGTAATGGTGTTGCCCTAAAATGTGTTTATTTAAAAGTGGGCATCTAGAAACATCCTATCAGTAAAGTGAGCAGGGGTGTGAGGTTTATACACTATGTGTGTTTGCAAATGACATCATCATGTTACTGTGGCTGTTGAATTGCAGATGGAGGGCAGGAAGTGAATTCTACAGAGGGAGCTCTATCACAAGCTCTGAGAATGCCTCTGGTTTTCATTGTTTACAGTTGTTCAAAATCAATATAACCCAGAAACCACAAACCACAGTTTTAGTTGAGAAACCGAAAGTTGTTATTCTTGAAGGGAAAAAAGCAACAAAAAAATGTTAGAAAAAGATCCACTTTTATCAGCTTGGCAGTCTGCTATCTATCCCCAAAAAAAGAAATCGTCATTTCGTATTCAGCTGTATGGAAAGAGAAACGGCACTCTGCGTAAAGTTAATTGCAGCTTGTAAAAAAAAAAAAAAAAAAAGATGTTTGAAACGTGCATGGTTCCGGCGTAGCACTGAGATGTTACGGGGCTGCGCCTGGCAGGCTAATGGCATTAACGGCGCTTTTGTTATACTTACACACTCTCATTAAACAGCACTCTCTCCAGTTTCTGACTGACAGAGTGGCAGTTTCACAAGCACACTGCCAACACACTACACAATAGGCCAAGTTAAAAACCCTGGAATCCAGGCCTCAGCTCTGAACGTTAGCGGCTACGTTTTATTTCACTCTCCTCGTCAACTCCCATGTCCATCTGCGAGCCTGGATGTTTGACTTTTTTATATGTTGTTTTATTTTATTTTATTCTAGTGTTTGAATATGGATGTGTGCGTTTTTGTCATAACTGTTCTGAACATGAGAACACTCCATATATCCCTCACTGCACACTTTAGCACTATTTTTCCCAAGTGGATTTTGGTCAGTGGTGGAGCGTAATTCCATATGCTCTCTCTAACTCTGTCTTACTCTCTCTTACTCTTTCTCTCCCTCAAATGGTCTTCCCAGTTTGAGCTCACTCTTTCTATCAGATTTCTCAAGTCTTCAAAATTTTGCCCTAAACTGCGCAGCCTTGACCAAAATTGACTGGAACTATATTTGGCTTTGAGATCTGACAGAAAGAGTGAGAGCGAGAATGGGAAGAGAGAATGAGTAAAAAGAGAGAGATAAAGAAATAAAAATCAGAAAACAGAAGAAGAGGGATAAATACAGGGCACAGAAGTAGAAAAGAAGAAATAAAAAAATAAAAAAGGAAAATAGAAGAGAGAGAGAAAGAGATGGATAGAAGGGTAAGAAAATGGGGAGCGAAGGAGATATAATGGAAACCAGATAGATAGAAGAGAGAGAAAGAGAGAGAAAAAAGGAAGTAAAATGGGAGGAGTTAAAGAAAGAAAAATGAGAGAAAATGGAGATAAAAAGAAAAGGAGAGCGAGAGTGAGAAATAATAGGGAAAGAGAGAGGGGGCCAGAGAGACATATGAGAGAAAACAAGAAGACAGACGAAGAGAGAAATAAGAGGGAGAGAAAGAGAAGGAGCTAAATAAAAGAGGGATAAAGTGAGGGTTGAGAGAGAGAGAGGATAGAAATCAAGTAGAGAGAGAAAAGAGAAATAAAAGCGATAAAACCAGAGAGACAGAAGAGGGAGAAAGAAGAGAGTGAGAGAGGGTGAAAGAAGAAAAAGTGAACAGAAAAGACAAAGAGAAAAAAGAAAGGAGGGAGAAACAGAAAGAAAACATGGGGAGAGAGGCATTCGCCATCTGTGCTGAGTTTGAGCTCACTGATACTAGATACGTTACAAGACACACGGTTTGTCTTAGCTCTAAATTCCAGCGTCTGTGTGTGCGTGTGTGTGTGTGTTTCTGAGGATGATGACATGCTTCCTTCCAAACACTCTCACATATTCTGACATTTCAAAGAGCGTCTGCTGGTCCTTCCTGCCACACTGCGTCTGCAGCTAACACAGACACAGAGAACCAGAACATAACAATAAATCAATAGCTTACAAATCACTGGCGGGGCTACAGTGTCACATTACACTTCACTTACCGCGCGCTTCGAATTCCCCTCCCACTTCTAAATACGGCCCATTTCAAAACATGAAAAAGCAGGAAGATCTGACTGAGATTTTATATTTGCAGAGGAAACAGAAATTTGACTTAAAATCTGTTTACATTTCCCTGTGTAAACAACCCTGCTGATCCAAACTTTAAGCCACTTAACTTCAAGTCACTGCTCTTCTTTAAAGATGTTGTGAAACAACTAAATGAAAATTGTGTCGCTCAATTTAAAAAACAACTTAAACTGAAGGAACAAGCTGAAACATCCTGCCACTCTTTCCTAAACAGTTGTAGGCTCAGTGGCCACCTTTTTTCTTTTCTTCCAGTGTTACTCACTATAAACTACATGAAATTCATTTCAATGGAATGATTTAATAGTGTTTTATGTACTGATGTGTATCTCGATCATCTTTTTGAACATGTCATATATGTACCACATGATCAGCAAATAATATATTCAGAAAAAAACATTAAAATAATATTTTAAAATTTCCTCTGCGTTGTCACGTGTCAAAGCACTTAAAGTTTCAGCTTCTGAAAGAGGCAGTGAAACTCAGAGATTTACTTTTTCTTTCTAACAAAAAACGTTTACCAATTCTGTGAGGAGTAAAGGAAGACTGATTGTACAGTTTTTGGTGTGAATGGGAAGAGAGAATGGATACAAAGAGAGAGATAAAGAAATAAAAATCAAGAGAAAACAGAAGAAGAGGGATAAATACAGGGCACAGAAGTAGAAAAGAAGAAATAAAAAAATAAAAAAGGAAAACAGAAGAGAGAGAGAAAGAGAGATGGATAGAAGGGTAAGAAAATGGGGAGCGAAAGAGATATAATGGAAACCAGGTAGATAGAAGAGAGAGAAAGAGAGAGAGAAAAAGGAAGTAAAATGGGAGGAGTTAGAGAAAGAAAAATGAGAGAAAACGGAGATAAAAAGAAAAGGAGAGAGAGTAAGAAATAATAGGGAGCGAGAGAGAGAGAGGGCCTGTGAGGAGTATAGGAAGATTGTACAGTTTTTGGTGTGACAAAAACAGTTTTTACCTACCTTAGGATCATCATTAATAAAAAAAAATATCAGTTTATGAATAGTAAAAAAATATCAGTTTATGAATAGTAAAAAAATATCAGTTTATGAATAGTAAAAAATCTGTTTATGAATAGTGAAAAATCAGTTTATCATCCGGTTATATTGCCCTGTATGCTGTTTCAGACAGACTTTGGAATTTGTCATATATTGTATGCCAAGCATGTGGATAACAAGATAATAGATGTAGGAGGTTATTTTGCAGTGCAGCAGAAGAAGAACCCTTGTGTGACAGTGATCAAGAACTGCATGCAAATCTGCATTTTTGGCATTTTATTAAAATTAAACTAAATGACCAGCCACATGAAAATAGTGTCAGTTTCTAGGGGCAGCTTTTAGGTTTAAAACTGGTGATTGGTCAGCCGAGATAAAAGTCATAGACATTACTGCTGGTAATTACCACTGACCACTGGTAATTACCACTGACATGACATCTTTAAATTTCCTATAAATTTTTCTATAAAAATCTATAAATTCACTTTAGTGTTAGCCTTTTAAAGCCAAACAAGGATATTTTTTTCAGAAAATTAATGATGTGTGTGTCAAGAAGTTATAAAATATTGACCCAAGAGTTGCATGTTTTTGACCCTGGGCATTGTTACCTTGTGCAGCCTATAGCAAACTTGAATTTTTGATGTCTGGTAGTCTGATTTGGTCCAGACCATTCCATTGGCACAACCGTCTCTTTCTGTCAGCTGTTCTCCCTCCCCCAAGTACCTTATTCAATTACTACGCTTTGCGAGATCTAATTTAATTACAAAATGTGGACTTGCGGC
>CM067478.1:26579936-26584936 GCA_034552555.1 Semaprochilodus insignis | reverse complement strand
TCTGTAAATCTTGACCAACCTCTCAACAAAATAAAACACTACAAGGGAATGCGTGTGTGTGCAAAACGTGGATAGATCAGTGGAACTGACCAGTTTGCAAAATTAGTTACTGTTGCTACATCTGTCATAGTTTTAGCTTACTGGGCATACACATGTTTGAGAATGGTCTACCAGTGTAGACCAATTTAAATGAAAACGTCACATTGCATTGACCTTAAACTGTGGTATTTTAGTTCAAGCAGCAGTTTTGCATTGACTGAGTAGGAAAAACCTAAAAAAGCAGCCTTCAGATGAGCTAATGCCAAAGCTATCACTAAAACTAAGGCTGGGTCAGAGCAATGTTTAGGAGGACTCATCTTATACACTGCCAAAAGAACGGTTTAACACCGTAATATATATTGGACCTTCTTTTGTTTTGATTACGGCATGCATTTGCTGTGGCGTTGTTTTCATAAACCTTATGCAATGTCACAGCTTTTATTTCCATTCATTTTTGGCTGAGGTCTGAGTGTGATCTTCCACATAGTTGAATCCAAAACCCTTCTAGCCTCTGGAACAAAATAGAAATAAAACCTCTCTCCGTATTTGTGTTTAAATTAAATGTTGCACTTTTTCACATCTCTTAATTGAATAATTCAGACATACCCTTCTCTACACCTCTGTTCTCACTGCGTGTTTGTTGTGAGGAGTTTTGCCAGGAGTTTTTCCTTCTCTTGACTGAGGAGGCAGTGCTTAGAGATGTTTGGCTGAGTTGTAGCTATATACGAGGATCTCAGCCGCATAGAGGAAATCATCTTATGTTTTTCATTCTAGCGGAATGTGCAACATTCCTCTAGTTTAGCAAAATCTCAATGTACTAGAGCCTCTATCTTCAATACCCCTTCTTCACCTCAGCGGAGCTTCGATGAATGTGGTGAAGAAGCACAGCCTCAAATGTTCAGCCCCTGAAACATTAGAAAGGCGCTGGGTCTGTGGCGGAAGCGCCCAGCGTTTGATCCAAACTAATAGCGTGGGCAGAGTTAGCCCAGGCGCCAGCCGCCAATCATTGATTTTTTATGCCTCTTATCAGTAGCTTATCCATAGCGGAGCCTTGCTAGCTGGAGCCGCTGTGTTGTATGTCTGAGAGAGTTCGTTTGCCCTTCAGAACTCTCTCATCTTAACACCAGCGCTGCCCTTATTATTATTACTGATGTTACTGCCTGAGTATAGATTCAAACAGCAGAGCGCTTCTAAGAACAGCAGCAGATTAAAAAAAACATACTCTTTCATATAATTTCATTTATATCATTTAACAGTTAAGTTTGCCTGCTTGTATTTATGGTGGTGATGATTCAACAGATTAACAGGTCAAACAAACTCCAGAACTGTCTGTGTGTGCGTGCGTGCGTGCGTGCGTGCGTGCGTGCGTGCGTGCGTGTGTGTGTGTGTCTGTCTGTCTGTCTGTCTGTACACTCTTGCCAGTTTGGCCATCATTTGAGCTGGTCTGTTGCACTCCTTGGGTCTGTATTCTAACCTGTTTATCTGCTGAGAAGTCAGAGGTCACTCATCCTGTTAGCATAACTGATGTGGTGAGCAGTGACTGTGGCTGCATTCACCTGGCTTCTGTGTATACTAGAGGGTTAGTTGGAGCCAAGGTAAAGGATATAGACACACATAGGCACTCATATACATATGATAAAATATGATAATGACTTTTGTCCATGAACAAATTGTATGAACAAAATTTTTGCAAATACAAGTTTTAATCATCTCAGCATCAGAACAAAAACTAGAAATGGATATTTAACATAAAATTGCACAGATGCTTTAGAAACAATATATATTGAATGTTTCAGTATTTTGTGTGTCCAAACGTAAAGTTACTGTTCCCTTCTGGAGACTTGCTTTTTGTTTTTCTAAGAAACCTGCAGGGATATTTTTCAATAGCGCCAAAGTTCAGTCTTAAGAAGTTGGTTACTTTTTCTCACAATTTTTCAAATGTCATATGTCTGATCTCCTCAAAAATAACTTTTTGACATGGCATTTTTACACAAACACTAAATGAATGAACGGTGTTCACGTTTTAGCCATGTAAATGCACACACACTCGTGTACAGTGTATGCCTAAAAGTGTCTCCAAAAGAATATATCAGTAAACGTGCACACACACACACACACACAGGCTTGTCTTGCAGTCCTTGTGAGGTAGGTTTTTATTGTTTCTTTGTATTACTGCAGTCAAGTAGTACTACTCCTACACCTATTTTTTCTGCTTTTTTAGCGTGCTCACGTGAGAAACAGCACAGAGTTTCTTGGGCAAAATTGTCATGTTTTCCTATCATTGTGAAGACATGTAGACACCATGTAGTCCTCATCAATGTATCAGCCACTCTGTTAGTTTTCCCCTAATCATCCCAAGGCTGCCAATAATAAAAGGTTTTACAAAAAAACTTAACAGGTCAATGTTAAGAATGTATCAGCAAGTTGGGTTTTTTTGGTGTTGTGTGTGCGTGTGTGTATGTGTATCTGGGTATACTAAGTTTTTACTCACTTTATTGGGACTATATGTTCTTGTAATGGGAGGAAAGCATACATGTACTGTATGTATCGATGCTTATATATGAATGTGTACTCTCTTTATCGGGATCAAATGTCCTCATAATGACAGAAAAAAACACATTTACACGCGACTGTGGGTGTTTTGGTGGGCATGTTTTGCTGTCTATATAGGGACTAGATGTCCTCCTGAAGACAAGAAAACATGAATCATCATCATGTATCAGAATTGATAATTAATCGTGACCTGCTCTCTTGGCACTTGTTCTTATCGTCATATGGCCTAATCAGAGAGTGTTATTTTACTCCCCCTGTAATGAAACGCATTGCTAATTCATCACCACAAACACCCACCATTTGCTCATGCTAACACAGTGCAAAAAAAAAATTATGTCATTTAACAAGGGCAGGCTGTGTGTTTCTGCATCGGGTGGCTTGGGAAAAAAAAAACAAAAAAAACAAATTAGCACCTTATTTTGTTCAAATTAGATTTAGCCAAATAAATAAATAAATAAATAAAAGGTGTTTGATTTGAATCGCCATTGTATTTATGAACATTAGAAATGTCAATAATAGCCTTTGGCGGATGTTAAGCTATCAAAGTGATGCTAATGCTGATATTTTTGTAATATGGTTGGTGTTATCTAAGCAGGTGGTGGACAGCGCTGAAGCAGCATTTAATTGCCGGCTGGATTATGCAGATGGTTTTTGAGGGTATTACCCTGGAAATGAGGTTTGTCTTGGCCATGCGAATCACATGACGAAAAGGGGAACCGAGTGAGGCTGTATTTTAGTTTTTGGGCTTAATGTAATTGCTTCAGTAAGGAGACAAAGTGAGCATGCATATTTTTTAAACAAAGTCAAATAGAGAAGGAGAGGGAGCTGTATAATGTACTGTAAGTGTACAAGTTACTGCAAGTACAAACATGCATATACAGACACACATTACAGACGCACTTATTTCGATGGTTGGCCAGACTTTGGGTTCATACATTTACTCCGAACAATCATCTTTATTACGTACCCTGTAACTTGTATCTACACTCATTACCTGTTTTAGCAGCTCCATATAGGTGCCCTCTATAGGTCTACAATTGCAGACTGTAGTCCATCTGATTCTCTGCATACTTTGTTAGCCCCTTTTACCCTGTTCTTCCCCACAGGAAAAACCCCACAGGACCACCACAGAGCAGGTATTATTTGGGTAGTGGATTATTCTCAGCACCGCAGCGACACTGACGTGGTGGTGGTATGCTATGCTGGTATTAGTGGAACAGTAACACAGTACTCACTGTAACAGAGTTTTTTGTTAGTAATGCTGTAGCTCTTCATCAGTGGTCAGTTTCAGTAGCTCCTCTCTAAACAGCCTAAAACTCAGGTGCTGTCTCATTCAAACACAGGTGTTAGATGGTGAGTTTTTTTTTGATATAACTAAATTGGATGATGAGAGGCTGAAAAGTGGTAACTGTATCCATGTAAATGGTAATGTTCATGTGATAACTGTTCATGTTTTTGAATTATTAAATGTGATAAAATTCTGTTGAAGCGTATCTTCTCCGTTCATATAGCTGTAACAAAATGCATACCTATTTATATATCGGAAAAAAAACATTCTCTATGTTTTTAAACTTGAATGCACTATAAGTATAATAATTCATGCTTTGTAAACACACACAAACACATATAGCTGTCACTTTTCTGTAGCATCCTGGAACTTGTCATACACACACACACACACACACACACACACACACAGGTGCAAGAAGGTGCAGAGGTGGCCCCTCTCATTCTCACAGTCAGCTAGTGTCAAAACACACACGCACACCCAGGTCCTTAACGTCACACGCCTACACACACACTCTAGCATGTAATCACACTCTTATTGCCTGTGATAATGTGATTAGTTAAAAGCCTCTCTCTGTCTTTCTCTGTCTCTCCCTCTCTGTCTCTCTCTTCCCCCGGTCTCTTGTCTCTCTCCCCCTCACTTTCTCTCTGTCTGTCTTTATCTCTCTCTGTCTCTTTCTCTCCATGCGACCACTGCTTAAAAAAAAAACTAAAGGCATGAGAGAGAAAAACTAAAGGGTGAAGTGTGAGAGGGAAGAACCCAGACTTTAAACGTGAGAGAGAGGGGGTGTGTGTTGGGATGCAGTTGTTGGCCCTAATTATTTTTGTGGCTTACAGTATACTTTGTTTGGAGTTTGGAGTGGTTTACACATTTGGGACATTACAGGGAGGTTGAGTGTTTTTGGAGAGACAGAGAAAAAGAGAGAGACAGAGAGAGAGAAGAGGGAGGGAGGGAATACGACTGTAATGGTTAGTCTCAGACTGCTTCAACACAAACTACATTAACAGCTGTCGCTCATACTGTTTTAATTTTCTCTTAAAACTGGCTGTTCTACTTTTTCTCTCTCCTGCTTCCCCTTCTCTCTTTCTCTCTCTCTCTCTCTCTCTCTCTGTCTCTCTCT
>CM067478.1:26506265-26570931 GCA_034552555.1 Semaprochilodus insignis | reverse complement strand
TGGTGTTAAGGGCCGTCGTCATAACGGTCTGCGTGCATGTAGTCCTGTGTCGTCCAGCTGTCTGCCAATGGTGCTGGCACTAACAGTACGAGTAACTTGAATCATTGGCATGTCTCACGATGTCAAACCTACCCACCAAGTTTCATTCCTGTCGGTTGATTCCTTCTGGGAACTACTCTTTTGATGATAAGTGCGATTCTGCCAGCATTACAGTGGAACTTCCCATTGTATTCCACTATGGTGGTGTTGATTTCCTACTATTTTACGTGACACTAATCTCTCAATCAGTGGAGTTTCTTCTAATCCATTATAATTTCACTGTGGATTAACCTTAGATTTACACCCTGACTATAATAACCACACGAAGCTCAGGCCTCTGGTCAGTGTGGGTATTGAACACTGATTTCCTATTTCCCCCCAAAATAATAAGACTATTGTGTTTGTTAGTCTGCACAAACTGAAAGACTGATGTACATTATTCCTAGTCTACTGATGTGGATCCAGCGCACACGTTTGATCTGAAGTGAATTCAGTGCATTCTGTTTCTACCAGAGTGAAGCGTCTGACCTCCAGATCTAATCTAGAACGTGGGCTGGTCAGTAATCTAGGCCAAACTGCTCGGACTTATCTACCGGCTGTGAATATGGCTTATTGACAGAGAGAGCGCGGGACGGTCACCGCTGCAGGGTTTAAGAAGCGCGCTGTAATCTATCCTCCGCACTTTTAATCTGCCCAAATCATCTCTCTCCATCTGAGGTCGCCTAATCTGGGTGCTTCTGTTCACAAGGGCCTGCTGAAGCTTTAATCTCACCCATATGCTGCACCCTTCAATTACAGAGCACTGCGGTCACTGACCAGACCAGGAATCATCATGTAGTCCGATATCTGTCCATCTCTCGCTCTATCTCTCTGTCTCTCTCTCTGTCTCTCTCCCCATCTGCCTCTCTCTGTTTCTCTCTATCTCACCTTCTGTCTCTCTTTTTATGTATTTCTCTTACTCCTCTCTCTCTCTCTCTCTGTCTCTCTATCCCTCTCTCTTAGTCTCTCTCTCTCTCTCTCTCTCTCTCTCTCTCTCTCTCTCTCTCTCTCTCTCCCCATCAGCTCAGCTCTAGAAATCCTCTGTAAAGCGGGTGTAATTCCTACGGCCTGTGGGAGAGCACTGTGTCCAGGCTAAAGTCTCTCTGACATGGTGAAGCACAACCAGCCGCCTTTTCTGCTGCTCTGCTAAAATCGGCTGAGTTCAAACAAACATTTTCTGTGGGATTTCAGCAGGACAAAAGAGCGGATCGCTGCGGATGGCCGTATGAAGCCTTACACACACACACATAAAGACACACTCTAGATTATCTTGCCCCTGTGTCGCCTCAACCCCCTCTTTTCTTCTTCTTTTTTCATCCCTCTGGAAGCTTTTTCGGATTCCTGCAGTCGCGAGCAGCAAACCGTGAAATAAGTAAATAGGGCCTGTGGAAGAAAGGGCAACATTTTCGGCCCATTGTCCGTCCCGCCCCACCCGGCTATCTATAAGCTGCTTAAAGACTTCAAATGATGCGCCTCTTTTCTGCTCATCCTTCTCTTTGGAACAGGGAAATGATAATGACAGTCATTGAAATGTGTGTTGGAGTTTTCTTCTTTTTGTCCTCTTTTTTTTTAGGGCAGAAGTGACTGAGTGTGATGCCTCTGATTTATAGCTGGATGATCCTGCTTAAATTTGTTATAATAATAGAATATGAACATAAAATAATATCCTCCTCTCTTGTTCTCTCTGTCTTTCTCCCTTATTCTTTTTGTTTTTCTCACCCTTCCCATCTTTTTCTCTGGTTGTCTCTCTAGGTTTCCACTCTCTCTCTGTTTTTTTCTGTCTTTCTTTCTTATTCTCTTTCTTTCGTGCTCTCTCTCTGTATCTCTCTTTTGCACGCTCTGTCCCTGTCTCTCTGTCTCTGTCTCTCTCTCTCTTTCTCTTTTTCTCTTGCATTCTCTCTCACACTCTCTACTCTAATAAGGCCCACTGTCTTGTGTCGTGTGGCTCACACAGTTTACAAGAGAATTTAATGCATACATGCACGCACGCACGCTTACACACAGGCTACTACATTCTAGTCTATTTGCATGCATTTGTGTCTGACAGTAAGACAGCTGGATTTAATGATGCTGTGAATCCTTTGAATACTTTTGAATTAAGTAAGTTCTGACTACAGTGAGCTTCTGCTGTAGTTGTGATGTGTTTGCTGCTTACTCTGTAACGGACAGCATATGTTTTATGCATCAGCACATGAATGATCCTCTGTCATTTGCTAAGCTAATCACACTGCGTTGACAGGCATGTGTGTTCATTGGTTTATTATGGCATCTGACATCTTCTCTTTGCTTGTTGTCCAGGACTGGCAAGACTTGGTGAACATATAAAAAAGGGTAATATTTAAATAAAATGAAATAACAAAATAAATAAACAAAGTATCAAGTAAAAAAAATATAAATTTTTGTAGTATTAACTAATAATCGTAAATATTTAAGTTTATTTTATTTAGTAGTAGCAGTAGTAGTAGTAGTATTTACTCAAGGAAGCACTTTCTAGTAAATACTCAATAAAATCCATATCTGTTGTGATATGCAGGCAAATATAAAAAATATTTAAGAATAATAAGATTATATTGTCATAATAAAACCATGTATTTCTAAAAAGGTTTACTTTACAACATTCTTTACATATGTCCACATCAACATCTGTTATTGTCATTTCAGAAAAGGAAAAAAAAAAACATGTGTTTCTATCAGTTCATTCCTCATAAAGTGCTCACGTGATGTAAGAGGCAGCTGGAGTTATGATGTTTTCCTATGCATTTTCTCCTGAATTTCAGTTCTCAGTTTTAGGCAGAAAATGATTTCAGTCTGCCGCGAGTAAGTTGGCAAACAAGGACAGGTTTGATGCTAATAGTTTGTTATTTTTCTCCTGATGAAGACTGGGGCATATGAGTGTCAGACGGACCTCGTGTAGTATGATGTGGTGGATGAGAAACAGGATAATGTGATTTTTTTGTTTTGGTCGTGACTTCTGATGGACACAGTTTATGTGTCATGATGAGACAGGCGGGAGTGTGTGTGAATGACGGCTCCATTACTGTTGGAATACAAGGATCAGATTTCTACTCTAAAACTCTCTAAACTTTTTTTAGCACACAGCTGTTTTTCACAGGTATCACTGAAGAATGCAGAATGTTTGTGTGTGGGGAGGCATGGTTGCATGTGACATTACCTCTTAACAAATTGAACAATGTATAGAAACAGTGTAGAAGCTCTGGGGGTTACATTTTGTGATGCCTATTTTGTTGGAGGGCTAACTGTGTAATATATAATAAGAGTTGTGTAGCATTATTTATTAGTCAAAACATCAATATATATATATATATATGTATAATGTATGTAGTGTGATATAGTGTGTATATATATTTATATAACATTACCATACACAGCTTTCTAATGACTATTAAATTACATGTATATGGTTCTTTAAAGTATATTTAAAAAGTGTGTTTGGTGGTAGTTGTCATGGATGTCATTTACTTATTTCATAATTTGAAGTATACTGATATTCCGAGGGATGAAAGGATGGATAGATGAAGGAATAGATTGACCAGTGGCTGGATGGTGGGATGAAAGGATGGGGAAGGTAGATGAATGAATGGAGAGATAGATGGGAAGGACACAGGTGTGAATGGAGGGATTTAGGGATGGATGGATGGATAGATAGAGCTTTGAGCTGACTGAGAGAGAGAGAGTGTGAAACAGAAAATAATTGTTGGTGAGATGGACAAAGATAAAGAACGGAGAAAGAAACAGAGCAAGAGATAGAGAGAAAGATAGACATATAAACGTAGCACACTCGGTGACCTTTTGTTTATTGCTGCCAATCTTTTTTGTAAATATTAATTTATTCATGAGTTCATCTGTTCATTTAAATAGCCATGCATCTAAGAGCCATTAAAAAGCAAAAGGTTGACTGAGATAGTTATAAGAGAGAGAGAGAAAAAGAGAGGGAGAAAAGATGGCAAGGAAGAGAAAACATAGAGATAAGAGAGAGATACAGCAAGAGAGGAGGAGAGAGCCAGAGCAACAGGAGTGAATAAGAAGAGAGAAGAAAAAGAACAACAGAATGAAAGGAATAGAGAGAGATGAAGTGACCATTTCTAATGGCCGTGCTGACACACTTGCCTCTGTCATGCTGGTGGCAGATTGAGCGCATAAATGTCAGTGTATTACTCTTTACAGCTCGGGGGAACAGCTCATGCAGTAAAACGCAGTGGATGGTTTATAAGAACAAGACGTGGTGAAAGAAGGCACCTAAAAGTAGAATGATTAGGGTGCTGTGTTTAAAAAGCACCTTTAAAACGCTCAGCTCAGGGAGAGGCTGCATTCATTTATCAATAAAACAACTTAACTGTGATAGAATGAGGCTGAGAGAAGACAGCAAGAGCAAGCCGCAGCATCCGCCGCTAAACTGTGTCAGCCTAGACTGAATTTAACACTTGCGAGTGTAGACTTATTAATGTTGTTTTGCTGTAATTTTTCAGTGTAATTATGTCATTTAATAACTAATAACAGTTGGTTACATCATGAATTACATTTACGCTCAGTTGACAAAACCTTGCCGAACGAAATAAAAGACTGCACCCACCACTAGTCTAATCCTTTAACTACACACATAAATATATATATGTATAAATATATATATATATAAATATTTCAGTGGAATGACACTGAAAGTTTAGAATCTACACTGCCTTGACACATTTCAGTGAGTGAATATCATATACATTTGTTATTGACATTGATAACTGTGACTTCTAAGGGTTCAATAGTTTAAAATAACCTAAAAGACTCGTACTTAAGATAACAGGAATATTTATGTATTTATTTATTTATTTATGATTTTATACTGTTATGCTTTTTATGCTTCCTTGCCTAATCAAGAAAAGATGCACATGTACCTTTGTTTCAGTCCAGCTTCTGTTTTCTTTTCTTCTTTCTGATAAACAAGACTGTATGCACAACAACAACTGTTCATCAAATTTAAATCATAATGAAATATCTCTTCTACTACTTACAAACAAAAAAGGTTTTAGATCTGCACTTTCTACTCAGTTTCTCCACTTGTGAGCTATGAGTGAGAAATAATACACATAACATGCGGTATTTATCAGCAGCTTTGTTAGACCTAGTAGTTTAATTTGCAAAGGATGCATGTGTCATTTGGCTTCTATCTTTTCTCAAAGAGATCAATTCAAGCTAAATTGTAACTGTAACCGGCCTTAATTCCTTGGCAGTGTGTTAGTGATCGATTGGTTTGACAGGCAGGGATGTATGAACTGGTTTCCGTTCAACCTTTCCGCAGCTTGATGGAGGAGAACTTGCACCGGCTTGGAATGATGGAGGCATTTGTCACTGTCTGATTTAGCTTTAGCGCACCCGGAGTGCGTCTACCCAAGCTAGCGTTGCTAAATTAGAAATCCGTCTCTTTTAGATCTGCAGAGAGGATTCTGATGTGCTGCCAGCAAGCCTCTGACTTTCACTGTAGGAGAGGCCTCTGTAGAACTTTAATCTGTTACTGTAAGTTTAGCACTGTATCGCATAACTGTGCTTGACCTTAGTTGTTAGCTTTGGAGACAAGTGGGTATGTTGTGCTTTGAGGCCACTTTTTTATCACTTTCTTTTATGTTTCTTATCCTGTTCTGGTTGTGAGATGTTTAAACCTCTAACAGAGGTTTCTTTTTTATGTCTTTATAGTGCATTCAAAAGGTTACATACTTACTGTTGTACTGGTTTGTGTATTGCCCCAGTCAAAGCTTATCATATTCTCCTGCCTATCATATTCCTGCCTTTTGTATTTCTGTAGGTTTGACAATACAGTAACATTTTGTAGAGTACCCCTGTAGCAATGTATGTTAATGCCCCTGACAGTAGAACGTTGTTGTGTGTGCGGTTTGTCTTATGCAACTTTTTGGGCACTCCTGGTAAAATGTTTTGTTGATTTGTATTGATTTGAAATGAAAATTGAAGTGAGTAATGCACAATTATCGTTTATTTACTTAATTTAAACATACACTATGTAAGATTCATGGATTTGGAGACCCCTCTAGATTTTTTTTTTTCTGCATTGTGCTTTGGACCCCTTTCCTGTGTGGATAAATCTAATGATTGCCAAAACTTGGTAAAGAGCATGTCTTCCAAGGATGAGGGAATTATGTGTTGTTGTCATCAAATCTTTACCAGGTTTTGAGACTTAAACATCAAGCCAGACCTTCTTTTTTAAACCTTGAGTGTAAAAACTGAGTTAAACTGAGTGTGAAATTGTTTTTCAGGCTTTGCATTGCAACTTACAGGCAGTGCACAGACACTATATTGTAGTGTAGTGTATTGGAGTGTAATTCTATTTCTTTCAGTTTTAACCAAAAGTACACAGTGCCACAATGTCCCAGGAAACCCAGAGTAACATATTAAAAAAGTTTGTGTTGTGACGACTTGGCAAGAAGGAGAAGCAGGAAACATTGCACTTTAAACAAAGGCTGTTTTATTAAACACAATTAAACACAGCAGAGAAAACCTGCCACTCAGCACTATGGCTGGGATAACAGGCACGAATAACACTCCCTGACAGTAGGCACAAACACTGCACCACTACCAAACAGCCCCACAGCAGAGATTGGGCCATGAATCACATATATACACTGCCTGGCCAAAAAAAAAAAGGTCACACGCTGAAATATTTTGTTGGACTGCCTTTAGCTTTGATCACGGCACGCATTCACTGTGGCATAGTTTCCACAAGCTTCTGCGATGTCACAACATTTACTTCCGTCCAGAATTGCATTATTTTTTCCCCAAGATCTTGTATTGATGATGAGAAATTGGAACCACTGCGCAGTCGTCTCCAGCACATCCCAAAGATTCTCAATGGGGTTCAGGTCTGGACCCTGTGGTGGTCAATCTGTCTGTCTATCTGTCTATCTGTCTGTCTATCTATCTATCTATCTATCTATCTTTCTATCTATCTATCTAAAATCCATTGATGGAATAACCAGGTCGTTCAGTATATTCAGGTAGTCAGCTGACCTCATTCTTTGGGCACATTTGGGCACATGTTGCTTAAATTGAACAAAGCAATGACAAAATGCTGAGTGGGCTCTATGATTTGCTGAGAAACTAAACAGTGCATAGAGTGACCAAATGCCAATATCTTATAGCTCCAGACTTTAAAATTAAAACAGTGTTTGAAGTATTTTTGTAATGCTGATCGTTATGACTAAAAGACATTCAATCCTGCGAGTGCTGCACCAACAACCAACATGTTTAATTTAGCACATTAAACTATGACTGAGTGACTCTTTGTTTGGGTTTAGGTTCTGCTGTGCTGTTTGCTATAATTAAAATGTGAAGAAAAAATGTACAAATCTATTTACAAATAGAAACAACTGAAACTGTGAGTGTAATCTGTAGAGTCAGTTTCTGGTGAATCACTGCCGCCGGTTTCCATACCTTCATTAAAAGCAATGTTTTGAGATTTTTGAATGTTGCTGGACTGGTGTGCACTGGCCTTAAGACTGAATGCTTGACGTAAGTGACGCAGGGGTGCATGCCAAATTTGATGTGCTTGGGCTGCCTCAAATTTGCTCACCGTGCAAGCATTGGAGAGGGGGGTTTAGGCATGATGGGTGGCGATAAACTACGGGGATGCATACCGTCACTGCTCTAGTCTGACATTCTCCCAGGGGACTCCAAGATGTTGTGTGGGCAGGGCATGAGATGTCAGCCTTGCGATTGATAAGGGGGAAATCTTATGAAAGTGTTACCCCAATTGGAACCGCACATTATTGAAAATGATTGAACATTATTCAAAGGGTATACTTACAACATTTTTTCCTGCAAGAACAAGATTAACCTAATTAAACATTCCCTGTGTTTGTAACGTTTTGGGAAAAAGATACGGCACTTTATCATTTACAGTGTTATTACTGTTTTATTTATTTATTTATTTATTTATTTATTTATTTATCAGGAGATAAATAAATGTTGTGTTCTGTTTTTAACATGAAAATGCCTTGTTTGTGTTCTGTATAATGGATGCATTAACCTATTTTTCATTGGAGAATTAACAAAACATACCAGGGTATCCAAACTTGCAACTTCTGATGTACTTGACTGTAAGTGGATGGTAGTGTGCAGCCTTTGGGTTTAAGCAGCAGGGCATGTTTTTCTTTCTAGTTTTTGTAAGCTGCTCTATCAGCCCATCTCTACCATACCACTCACAGAGTCCATATGAATGCCTTTCCTCCACAAGTGCTGTTATCAGTGCAACAGCAGCTCACACACTCACCTCATCATAGCTATTACGTTCTGAAGGACTGCTGCCATACAATACAGCATGTCTCTGTATACTTACACATATGCTGACAGCACATTACTGGATAGAATATATACAGAATACAAACTGCAGTAAATGAATCTGATGGTACAGATGCCGGATTCCCAAGTAGTACACATATGCATTGTTGACACTTGGCATTAACATCCGATCAGTGTGATCAAATCACAGTGGATAATCGTGCAGTCCAAACACAGTTACACTTTTACACTTTTCAGTTACACTTTTCAAATCTACATATGAATCATACCTCATTCCCATGTGGAATATTTGCATTATTATTACACGTCAGGCTGAAGTGATACGAGGGCTTATGCAAGTTATGCTGTTTACAGTCACTGAAGTAAATTTGGAAAAATAGAGCCCACTTTTCCTTTATAAAATGTATGGCATAATTCTTTTTACATTTATCTCTATTCATATTAGGCTGTTTTTGTTATACTGCCTTTAAGACAGATATATGAACATAACCTCAGTTTTGACTGGTTGCCTTGTGTAGTCTCTCATTCACAAAGTAGTCTGGCCTCCTTATTACTTCAGCGTGAAAAGGCTTGGCTAAATAAAGGCTGCATAGGCAGACAACATACACTCACCCTCAAAAAAAATAGTTGCACCAGAAGGAAGTGTCAGATTGCAGATAAAGTTTGCCAGAAACAATACATGATTATTTAGACTGATATGGGCAATATTTATTGAGCTATACATACAGAAGTGGTGTCTCTCAGCTAACGCAGTATGCCAGACGTCATGCAAGATGTCATACAAATTTGCACCCCATTTCCCCCGCACCAGGGCTTCTGGACTCATGACAACAAACGCATGACAACAAACCATTGTGCCTCCACACACGTGTACGTTGGTCATCTCCACCTAGACGAAAGCGTGATTTCTTACTGAAGATGACCCGCTGGCATTCTGAGTCACTCTATGACAGTCAGGCACAACACCATTGCAGTCCTTGGCGACGTCGATATGGTGTTATGGGCAGTCTTCATAACGGTCTGTGTGCATGTAGTCCTGTGTCGTGCAGTCGTCTGCCAGTGGCGCTGGCACTAACAGGATGATTCATGGAGGTCATCACTGAAAGCATGTGCAACAGAACAACATTATGTAGTCAGTCAAGTACAGCAATAAAACCGGCCTTGCTTACATTACATGCGTGGCCGAGCGTGAAAAAAGAATTATTTGCATGTCTCACCATGTCAAAAGTTTCATTCCAGTTGGTTGATTTCTTCTGGGTGCAACTGTTTTTTGATGATAAGTGTATATATAAATCTGTTTGAAATCCAAAAGCACTGTTATTACAGTTCAGATTCTATATATGGGCTTCGGAGTGATTGGTACTGTTAACATAATGTTTGCTTGCCTCATCAAATTGTTTCATTTAAAGCAAAGTGAGAAAATGTTCTTTTTTTTTTGTAATATTGCCCCTTTAATATCCATCAATTTGATGAGATTTTAATCTGAATTTTCAATCCACCTGGCTCATTCATCAAGAAATGTTCATGCAGTATAAAAAAAAGAATCTCCACATAAACTATGCTTTATACAAAAGTGCCTGCTAATTAAATAAATACATGTATCCCCAGTCCATCATGAATATCTCTGCCTCTTTGTGTACGTATGAATATACATACTCACACTTCAGGACACCACCCGTCTGTGGGTGTGTATGTGATCGGTGGGCCATGGGGGATGCTGGGAAATCACCTGCTCTATTGACGTGAGTGTGATATTAGTGCTGCGGGTGCTGAGGGTGTTTGAGACGTCCTGCTGGAGCTCCTTTGTAGCGTTTGAGCTGCAGTAAAACAGCAGGACTCCTGATTAGAGTGAATGGGCGAGTGCAGCGGGCTCCGGCCTTTAGCATCGCTCCATTGGTGTTATTTAGCTCCAGCTCAGAGTTCGCATCGGCTGGAAATTTTTCTGACAGCGCCACAATTATAGCAGATCTGCATGACATTCAGTGGAGCAGAATAGAATTTACTATTTAAACAATTAAAAAAAATCCAAATCCCCACACCGTAACCTTTTTTAATATTTTTTCTCTCTTCTTCCCTTCCTTTCTCTATCCTCCTTTCTCCTTTTTGGTCTTTCTCTATTATCGAGCGCTTATGCCCTTGGGCTGGACACTGCGGGATGCCATGGACACTCTGAATAATACGGCTTAGCTCTCCCTCTCCTTCTGTCTCACTTGCTCTAGCTTTCTTTCTTTCTTTCTTTCTTTCTATAAATCTTTGTTTCAGTTTATTTCTTTATCTCTCTCTCTTTCTCTCTCTTTTCTTTCTTTTTTAGTCTCTTTCTCTAACTTTCTCTTTTTTCCTCATTTTATTCTTTTTTGTTTTTCTTTCTTTATTACTTTATTACTTTCTTTGTCTTCTTACTCCTGTACCTTTCATTTCATTCAGATTGTATGGAGCTGTAAAAAACTGTGATGGAGAGAGAAAATGAGTGAGTGAGCAGTTTTGTCTCCGAGCTACAGAAACACTACAGAATGCCCTGTGTCGCCTATAAGGGGATGTATATTCAGGAGGGATATGCATAGATGGTGAGCATGAGAGAGAGAGAGAGGGAGGGAGGGAGGGAGAGAAGGGAGCAGGGAGAACAGGAGGATGGGAGAGCAAGAGAGTGAGAATGAGAGAGAAAAAGGTGGGTGGCATGTATTACAAAGAGGGCAGCATATTTATGACAAGGCAGAAGAAGATCGAGTTGGGAGAGGGAGAGAGGGAGAGAAAAAGAATGGAGAAGCAAAAAGTGACAGCCTGTGGTGCCTCTAGCGGCCTGGAGCTCCCCTTGCCAACAGATGAAGACTATCCTGCACTTCCTCTGAGACAACACCTGGTGCTAATTATGCTACCGGCCACAGATGACTGTGACATTGCAGTCACAACCTCTTGAAAATAGGGCCAGTGCTTAGGCAGCTGTACCGCTTCTATCACATAAATAAATGCTGTACCGCAAGTCTATCAGATGCATTTCTTTGTGCTAGCTAGCCTAGGTTGTTGTAACAGTCCATCAGATAATTCCCAGTAGTTTAGTTAAGACTACACTACTGCTTACAACCAAGATCAGTGAGGAACTTTACATTTAAAAACGTCCTTCCAGCTAACACTAGCAAGCATAACCCAGTGGGGTCTTAGAAAACAGGAAAACACATGTCTAACAAGTATCCCATTCTAGAGGAAAACCTTTAAGTGTTCAGCGTTGCTTTTCATAAGACTCACCTCCACAAGACTCACCTCCACACTCCATCCTCCAGTTAGCAGCTCCAGAATAAAAACCTGTTCAGAATGGATATCCATCCAAGCGAGCTTCACTTTTTCCGTGAGTCTTTGTGCTCCTGTAAGTGAGGCTTTTTTGCACACCAGTGGGCCAGTTCTGATATATGATATCATTACGTGTCCCAGTAAATATACTCTTCCTCTTTTCCTCTCCGATTCATAGGAGGAAAGCAAATGTAGCGGATGATCAATGCTGGAGCTAGAGCAGACTTTCGCAGGCAGAGACGAGCTATTGACTCGTATCGCTCCAGCCCGCCCTCCTTGTGTGGATTTGCATCATTATCAGGAATATTCATTCCTTCTGAGCAAGCAGAGCACCAGCAAATACACAGGCTGTGCACATTCAGCCCTCATGCCAAATGGCCAGGAAAATGGGGACGGCCTTGTGAGATTAAGTCTCCCCTGTTTCTGCAGATTGCATCCCGAACAATGTCCAGAAATGAGACACAGGAGAGGTAGTTAAAACAAGAGTGTGTAATTTTGCAGAGTTGCCATTGCAAAGAACACAAAGACTATAATGTCTTATGTTCATTAAGGATTCTTTTATTGTTTTGCTGTAGGAGGTTTAATTTTGCTATGACATCATATCATTTTAATGCATAGTTGGATAATAAATTATCCAACATTTTACGTTCTGTATTTTACGTTCTGTATTAATGTTTGAGTCTGCATCAGCTGATTAATAGTAAAAATTTGGTTTCAATAAGCTGTGAGAAAAAATCATGCAAGAAAATCAACAGTATTTGTAAAGTGCTGTATTCTATGCCAAGTTAGATTCTTGTAACAGCGAAGGCTTTTAAAGGGAAGTGGAGCTTTATGCTTTCCTTTTGCTTTTGTTAGTTTGCTACTCATTGTTTTATCCATAACTATAAGTCTCTATAGTGAGCACTGTGCTATAAGAGCGATTTCAAAGCTGCATAATGCCATTTTTATCAGCCCACAAAAATGTCCGTTCATGCTTTGATAAACTCAAGCACCCAAAGTGGAGCTTTATTTCAAATCCCTGTAATCTCTAGTCTCTCTATATACTTTGTGTTTACTCATCTACTAAATACTCTAATCTGTATTCATTCATACACTAATTAACATAATAGAGCTTTAGGACGTAATTACAGTGTATATATACATTGCTTACCTGTGTAATAACTATAATCTATATTCGGTCATCTATACTGATTAACAAAATAGAGCTATACCAGTGGAGGATAAATGTATTTGTATGTGTTGTAATTGATATATTTATGTATGTATTCCTTCATTCATTCATTTCTTGTACCTGTGTAAGTACCTATGTGTGTGTGTGTGTATATCCTGATGTGCTTTAAGGTGCTAATTGAAGCTGAGCATTAGCACATAGCAAACTGAGGAACTTAGCAGCAAACCTCCATGTGTGTGAATTTTCTCCTCCAATGCTCTAGCGCTCCACTCATGCTTCCCTTTCACGTTTCCTTTTTTTCCTCAGCAGTGTGTTCACACCTGAGCTCGAGAGCCATGTTAAATTGCTTTCCTTTCTGCTTCTAATTAGCCGCAGCTTTCGCCTGATGTTTGAGCAGAGATGGTTGACGCTGGCACTAATGAAGTGTTAAAATTCAGTACATTCTCAGATATTTTTATCGTCATAGATTTATGACACACAGCCACTGCCAGTTCTGACAAGCTGACATGTTTTTGCGTTTTAACATAGCTTTTGCGTTTTAACATAACAGAGCGCTCCATCCACATTTTTTTGTTGTACTCCAGGTCCAATGCACACCAAGCAGAACATGAAATGTTCATATTATAGATATCGGATGCAACATAGTTTGTTTTTTTTGTTTGTTTGTTTTTTGGGTTTTTTTTGCCATGTTATTCATGCTGTGACAAGAATGAGCAAACCAGCAGAATGTCTTCACATGACAAAAATATCCTTTGCTTCTCAAAAAGTGGGCAAACTATGACATCAGTTGGGCATTTTTTCCTATTTTGGAAAAGTGCAAGGAGCAGACAGTTCCAAAACCTCTTTCACCAGCTGTAATGTTATAGCACTCATTGATAGAATGCCTGTTTGTTCTACATTTGTGCTATCTTCGAAGAAGCACTTTATAAAGCTTTATGATGTTCATATAATCCACACAGTCACTCAAGTTTCTAATGCACTAGGATGTGTATGGAACAATGTGGCTTCTATAGTTTCATTTAAAAAGCGCTTGATCGATCTATAATGTTCATGTGATCTAAACAGTTATACTGACAGATTTTAATACACTACAGGAAGTGTAGGGGGCGATATGGCTTCTAATGTTTCACAGCACCCTTTGTTGCACTGGGCTTGGTAGTTGAATGATGAACGATGGTGATTGAAATGATGTCTATCAACTAGCCGGTTAGGAAAAAAACTTGTTATTGTTAGTTGTGTCTTTATTATTATTTATTTATTATTGCTTAAGAACAATTTTGAAAACAGGGCTCGTTTTGTCCAAACACTACACACAATTCACACAGCCACACATACAAGTAGCAGAACACCCCAGATCCTTTGCAAAATGACACACTTTATTCAAAACTGCCCAATTCTGTCACCATATGGCACACACAGGGTTCATACGATCTGTTTCTGTTTGAACCAGTTGTACGTTGTTATGCCCAACCTAAACACCTTGAACACTTGTGTGTTTGTGATGATGTAGTCTGGGTATGATTTTATTCAAATATATTGTTAAAGTTAAGTACATAACTTCCAACCACAGCCACAAGAACAGTACTGCACACTCTAACCAGTAGAGTGGTGCAGTGTCTAGAGTGGACATGCAGTGTCCAGTATGTATCTATAGTATAACCTTTTCTGCCTTCATGTTCTTCACTAAAAGAACCCTGTTTTTTGAAAGTACAGATATGGTTTCAACCATGGAGTACAATGAATGCTTAAAAGTATTGTTGCAGTTAGTACATTAGTAAACTGTTCTGATTTTACTGTAGATAGTAATTTACCAGTGTTCTTGTCAAATTGTCCAAATTGTCCAATTGTGTTTGGTGGTTTGCAAAACATGGTGTGTAGCGTTTTGGTAAAAGTGTGAGGCTGAAAATGTGCTCATATTTGTGCTGATTTGTCCAGTTTTTGTTTTGGATTATTACATACAGTTTAAATTTCGGCATGTAACCAACCATAAAAAACTGTAAGTGCCTGTAAGTGTCTGAACACCTTACAGCCATATTTGGTCAACAGGATAGGTGGGCAGATCTAGGCCAAGTTTTTTCTCCTTGAGTGTCAGGTCTCACTAACTGTGTGTTATTTTTCATTTTAGCATGGAAGCAATCAGAAAAATGTAAAAAAGGAAGTGTGTGTGTGCATGTGTGTGTGTGTGTGTGTGTGTGTGTGTGTGTGTGTGTGTGTGTGTGTGTGTGTGTGTGTGCGTGTGTTCAGTTTCCCTGGTGGCCATTCTTCCAGTCTGGATAGTCCCTGGAGCTGTGATACTGAGCTCATGCAGGGTGACAGTTCAATATGAGGTCAACATCAGTCAGAGGAGACTGAGGAGCCTGCAGGCCAAATCTACCACAGACCACTACTCTTAAGGGTCACCAAGGGTCAAGTGAAGGTGGAGGATCCACCCACAAAAACATTCATCTTTCTTTTTTCTTTCACATTAATGGGAGAACAGCTTGAAAATTATTTTTAGTTGTTTTACTCTATATTTTAAGATATTTGTTAATACAGTGTTGGTTTTACTAACTTTACGAACAGTACTGACTTTATTAACACTTTATTCTAATAATAATAACTAGAATGGTATTGTGGCTAACATAGTAGTCAATGAGTTCAGTCATGCTAAAATGATAGACAGTTATTTTTAGCATTATTTTTGCACCTTCCCAGTATGTTAAGTAGGTGCAGTACATTTTGTTACAATTCTTTTCACATATTGGAGTCATTTTCATTAGCTAAACATCGTAGTTAAGCAGCAGCTGCTTTAAGCACTAACACACACACACACACACACCCACACACACACACACACACTTATGCACATACAGAAATGGCTGGACAAGTGCATATGTAAGCCATAAAAAAATGAATTCCACAAAGCCAATGTAAAATCAGTAAATGTGTGAATATCAATGAGATGTCAACATTATTAACTACTTTATCCACACACAAGCACACGCTATATATATATATATATATAGGTTGATATAGCTATAATTAAGGAGAACAAGCAGAAACAGCTGAAATCACCCAGTCAGGGCGAGTTTCAGCAGTAAGTACAGAAATATTCAGCCCAGGTACAAATCAGTTGACGTCCAGCAAGATATAATGGACTATTGATTTTGTAACCACTCTGAGGACACTGCCGAAGGTTTAATGGGCTTCGCCATTCTTAATACACCCCAATATTAATAAAACATAATTATCTTTTCTTTATGGCTTTGCCTGGAAGAGAACACTAAGGATCAAATCCAGCCAAACTGCAACTGAAATGACCACAGTGCAGCTCAACTACTCTATTATGCAAACTGTTGTGTGTGCTTGTCCAGTTATGTACAAACACACAAATCAGTAACAAATATCAAATACAACAGCTACTACAGCAGGCAGTGTCTCCAGGAGGGTTCTTTAGTACTATTATTATTAGTTTAGTACTATTAGTATTAGTTTTATTCTTCTCTACGAGGAAAACAGTTGGGCTCTAATGTGATAGACAAGTGTAGAGGTGGAGTAGTGTGGACTGTGTGTGGGTGTGTGTGTGGGTGGGTGGGTGTGTGGTTTGTGCTGTAGCTTAAGTGGGCTGGCCGGGTGCTGCATCCATCGGGGGTTTCAGGAGCCATGGGGTCCCTAAGAACCCCATAAAGACAGAGAGAAGGGGGGACAAAAATGACAAATGATTGTGTGATAGAGGGAAAACCAGAGAGGGGCAGATGTGCCACCAGTCTTCAGTTTTATTGTGTCACTTCATCTGCATCTCGTTGTTAAAAATTTACAGTGCACTCAAAAAATAATGCTATAGTATAGTAAGAAAATTTTACTGCTTTTTCTTAATTGCATTATACACAGGTAGATTACACACAGCTTTGCTGTCCTCTTATAAGTTTGTTCTGCTTTGCAGACATGAGATCTTTTCATTATCACAGTGCAGGGCAGCTGCTTAGAGGAGCCCGCGGCTGCTGCAGATTGTTGGAACAAGGTCTGAGGAATCAGTGTATCTATACTCACTTAAAAATTTACAGAATCACAAATAAGGACATGCCACAAAAAATTGAACTTCACACATCCTCTGCAGAGGACATCTGCAATTTGGCATTTTCAGAAAAAAGAATGAGTTTGTTGTTGTATGAGTTACATGTTGTAAAAATACAAGATTTAGAAAATAAACAATAATTGTACGATAAAATGTTTGTTCTCTGTAGAGGATGGTATTCATTTATTTTTACTTTGTAAATCAACAAAAACGTATTTTGAACAGAGATGCCATTTTGCAGTGTGTACAGAAAAGTATTTATGTATGTATGTATGTATGTATTTGTTTGTTTGTTTGTTTGCTTGTTTGTTATTTTGCATGGACTAAGGGGGGTGTGTTGAATATAGGTTTGTCGCTTGCCCTACATTAGCATACACATCTGTCCCGCTGCTCTCCTGCGTCTCCATCTCACCTGTCCATCACTCCTTACCTGTCCTGCATTGTCACTGCAGTGTCCACCTTTTCTCCCTCTCTCCCTCTCTCTTTCTCTGTCTGTCTCTCTCTCTGTGTTTCTCTCTCTCTCTATCTTGCTGTCTCATTAGTGCCGTCGCTCACACACTTTAGCGTGGACAGGCGGGTAAATCAGCACGCAGGCTGAATAAATATTGCATGTTAAGTGTGGTGTCTGGGGACGTGGCAGGAACACTTCCCAGGGTGGATTATTCTGTAGAGTATGTGTGTGTGTGTGGGGGGGGGGGGTGTGCGTGTGTGTGTGTGTGTGTGTGTTTGTGGGTGTGTAGCGACAGGCTGAGAAAAAGTCCTCACACTTCAGTGCCTGATGGATATACTGCTTTCTCTGCTGCAGCTATGCTTAATTTGCAACTTAATGAAGCAGCTACAGTACAGCTACCAGTACAGTACACACACACACACACACACTGTAGTGGTATTTCAGTGGCCACCAAGCCTATCCAGGCATGCCGGTACTCAAAGGTGTTACAGTCGTGAGTAGCCGCTACCATGTGTGTGTGTGTGTGTATTTTTTTTTTTTTTTTGAAGGTGGTAAATGATATGCAAAATGCTTTCCTAGTAACTGCATGGTGTGTTTTGTGTTATTTATTTTTTATTTTTTTTCACAAACAGTACAAGCAGGCGTAATCTGCATTATAATAGAAAACAAGCAGAGCAAAAAACCTGAATGAAAAATGAAATACATCTAAATGTATGGCATATTTTGTGTGAGTGTGTGTGTGGCCTCTGACGATGCACCTCTGTTGACCTTCTTATACATGGACATGCACCATCAATAGGGTGGATAAACTTTGTAATGGGTATAAACTGTTTTCTCTACCAGGGTTCATATGATATAAGGATGTATTGGCCAGGCCAGTATATTGCCAGTATAGTGTCTAGAAGTTGTAGTTAAAAGAACACTGACAGATATGATTGTCAGTTTAAACACTCAATTTATTACTCAATTTTACACACTTCTTAAACCCAAATAAACAGCCAAAATTCACAGTCTTAAATAGCAATTACTAGTAAATAAGTATCAGTAGTGGAGGGGTTACCCATTATCCTGTTTTATATTTGTTAACTACTTATTTGTTTTATACATTCAGCAATTCTCTTCATAAGAAAGTTTTTATTATGTAATATGTTATTATTTTTATATGTCATAATGTGTTATTATTTGTAATAGTTATAGTTTTAATAGTTAATAGTTTTCAACAGGTGTTTTTTTCAAGGGTTCTTTAGTTTTATGCTATATAGCACCATTTTCAAAAATGTTCTACACAGAACCAACACAATCTCTATCAATTTGAAGAATCATTTCATCCTGCAAAGAACCATTTATACATGAAATCTTAGCATGAAAAACCATCTTTTTAAAAAGTGTGTTACGCAGGGCACTGATATCAGTTGATTTTACATTATCAGATATCAGATTCATTTTTACATTACAGTTTCAGTTATTATTTTCTTATCTCATGTTAAACATCCTTAAGATTGACATTTTATTATTAAGCAAACATACTTTTGTTTGTGAATTATTATTATTATTATTATTTTGGTGTGTGTGGGGGTTTTCTCACTTCATACTGAAAGACTCCTGTGGGGTCTTATGTAGTGCTGAATCACATCTCACACGCTCCACACTCATATGCACAGCTGGAGTACTGCCTAACTGGAAATGGACCAGACACAAAGCGCAATAGGTTCTGTCTGTTGTACCTGTGTGTAGGTGTGTGTGTGTGTGTCTGTGTGTGTGTGTGTGTGTGTGTGTGTGTGTGTGTGTGTATGATCTTTTGGCGCACTGCAGTTATGTGATTTTCATACACTCATTTTCAGGACATCACTCACAAGGACAAATTTGGGATGTCCTGAAAATCAGTTTATGAATATTGCAGTGTGCCTGTTCATGTCTTCCTGAAATATTTAAATTGAGAGTTTTAAAGTCTAATTATTTTGTCTCTTTTACTCAGTACCAACAGAAAAAGTATATTAATGGCAGTATAATGTAAATATATTATTATTGTAGACATATTGAAGAAAGAAGAAAGTTAACAAAGTTACAAAGCAAAATAGCGATATTTCACAGTACTTGTCTCTTCTTTCTCATCTTTCTTTCGCTCTCTCTCTCACAGTCTGCCTTTCTTTCTTTACTGAAACTTGCCCAGAAGGTGCTCGTAAAGTGGTGCATTTATGCACAAATGTGTGTTGTGTGTGTTTTATTTATGCTGTTCATTACTGAATGCTGAACTCCCTCACACATGTGGGGGTATGTATGAGAGTGTGTCTGCCCACATCAGCGGGCAACGAATGTCACACATACACACTCACTTTATACATAAGCTTTTTTATAAGCTTTATATTACTTCTATAATAATACTAATAATACTAATAATAATAATAATATGTCTCATATGCAGTATGTGTCAGAAGCATATTTTTAGATCTGTAGGTCAGTTCTTCATTGTAAATGTTGTTCAACATGTTGAACATGTTTTGAAATGCACTGGTAATTAAATCTGCAGTTTGGAATTTCTAGTTGTCTGTTTGGGTGAATGTCATTGTATGAAACATAATAGTGCCATTGGGAAACGTATTTGTTGTTTTGAGTAAAAGTTTTGAGGAAAAACAGAGAAACAAAGAAAGAAAAAAATAGAGAGTGAGAAAGCAGGGCTAGGTGCTCTTCTTTGTAAAGTGATACTTTAGAGAAAGCAAAATTGTTGTCCCGATTTTGTGTGTGTGTGTGTGTGTGAATGCTTTTATTTATTGAACGTGTTGAAATTAGTGTGTTGTTAGGACTGGGTTAGGTCGCAGCATAGGATTAGAGTGTAGAGTGTAGTGTAGAGTATCCTAAACCCATCTTCTAACAAAGTGTTGCTGCTTCACTTAAATCATGACTGCAGCAAGAGTGAGAGGTAAGAAAACTACAGCAGTCCAGGAGCTAAACCAAAACAAAATTAAATCCTAAATGTCATTGTCTACATTTGTTCTAAAAACGTGATAAATAAATAAATAAAATTATTATCATCTAAACATTTTGGAAAAAGCACAAGTACATGTACAGAAGTTCACCAAAGGGCACAGTACAGTAGTATTTACACAGACATACATTCACCGATACACACTAGTGTGCATGTGTATGTGTGTTAGTTCTCTGAGAGAGAAAGAGAGAAAGAGAGCGGGGGAGGAACCCCTCTCTGCCTTTGGCTCCAAATGGTTTAAGTGGAGAGGAAGCCCCACCCCTCCTCCAGAGTCTGTGTCAGTGTGTATGTGTGTTCTCTCCACCCACTGCCTCCTGTCTCAGCCAATCAGAAGCGGCAGCTCCGGCCGTGCGGAACGGAGGCTCTGCTGAGAGCAGCGAACTTCCCAGTGTTACACAGGAGCCTCAGCCATCAACACATACACACCGAGAGACGAAGAGAGAGAGAGAGACAGAGACACAGAGAGAGAGAGAGAGAGAGAGAGAGAGAGAGAGGGAGACAGATAGAGAGACACACTGATAGAGAGAGAGAGAGAGAGAGAGAGAGACAGTGGAAGAAAGAAGCAACAGTCAAACAGCAGCAGCAGCGGAAAGAGAAGCTGAGAGATCCCTTCATTTTTTCAAGCTGCATGATTATGATTTAAACACTGAGCTCTGCTGGCGAAAAACAGGAAAAATCTCTTTTCTGCCTCCTTTTTCTCTCTTCCTTTTTTAAAGCAATCCGTCTCCTTTTTCAGCTGATTTTTTTCTTACCACATCACGTCTCCTCATCCGAGGCATCGTCGGATCGTGGCAGCACTGTTTCTGTCTGCACAAGAGGAGAGAGTGTGTGAGTTAGTGTGTGCGTGATGCATGTGTGTGTGTGTGGAATGCGAAGAGGACGTTAAGTGAGCTGGGTCTTGATGATCCGGTGCAGCCCTGGAGTGGGGGGGTCAATTTAACCCTTCAGGTCACTACTGGAGGAGTCCCGATAAAGGTAAAGCACTCGTTCTTTCTCTCTTTTTCTTGTTCCCTCTCTTTCTTTCTTTCTATCTCTCCCTCTTTATGCATGCTTTCTCACACACTCCTTCTTTCATTCTTCCCACAGCATACGCGTTCACTTTTTTAAGCTGTGCCTCATTGTCTGAGTGTGTACCTACTCGGTGTGTGTGTGTGTGTGTGTGTGTGTGTGTGTGTGTGTGTGCTGAATCCTCTCACAGCATAAATGTGGAAGTCTTTCATACTTGTTAAGCGTGACCTGTGTTTTAACACACAAAAGCATGGTATAGATCGGCTGGCACGAATTCAATTATTCTTTTTTTTTCTCCTCTTCTCCTTCTTTTTTGCTCCTTTTTGTGGAGAAAAAAAGAAATGGAGTCTGTAGTTAGTGTTCCTAGTTTCAAGTCCTTTCCTTTGACTTGCATCTTGTAGTGAACAAGATAAAAGATAAAAATCCAAAGCGGATAAAATTCCATTGCTGGTCCATTTCTGTGGTATCACATTTATTCACAGTAGGTTCATTCATTTGCAGCTCCTGGATTGGCAGACCATTAATCGTTTTTAGCTCCTGCATTTATGCCTCTCTCTGTGGGTGTATTCTGGTGGAGTATTACAGGAGAGATTGGAGTAGTCCCTGTATTAGCAGATCGTGTGTGTGTGTGCTTGTGTGTTATAGCGCAATAGCCACAATAGACATCTACACGACGCGGCTAATTGGAAACAGCTTCAGCTTTGGAAGCTCCCACATGCTCTGTTACATTCAGAGAGTATGACCTGCAATGTGTGCCTGGTGCACTCAGCCATCCAGAACAAAACACGGTGTGTGCTTTGATGGATGTGTGTGTGACCACACTTTGATTGTCCATGCTTAACAGTGGCATAGCTTTTTCTGTATATGCCCACTGTGTCTTGGTGTTTTGCAGTTATACTGTAATATACTGTGTGTGTGTGGGTGTGTGTGCGTGTCTGTGTGTATGTGCATGCCCTTGTGTGTGTGTGTGTGTGTGTGTGTGTTTGATGAGGAAGTCATACTGTAATATTAAACAATTGCAATGTTTTGACAAAGAGATTGAAAAGAGGGATAGAATAAGAAAGGGAAAGAAAGACTTGAACAAAGAACAAGTGGGAGAAGACAGAAAGAAGAGAGAATAAGTCAAAAGGAAGAGAGAGAGAAGTGAGAGAAATAATAAGAGAAGGAGAGTTTCAAATGAGTGTAATGAGAAAGAGAAAGAGCCTGAAAGAGTGAGAGAAGGGAAAAAGGGGAAAAATGTAGCCGTCTTGTATTTCAAATCTGGGAAGCCTGTAACCCTCAGGCCAGTGAGGAATAAGCTGTCAGCGTTACGGCAGAGTGTGTGTGTGTGTGTGTGTGTGTGTGTGTATGTGTGTGTGAAGGTGTTTAATGTCCCTCCTGCAGCAGGCGTTACTGTATGGTTCCACTTTAAGTCTCATATTGAAGCTCTTTTTGATTTATGACAGAGGCTTTCAGCCTTTGATTCTGGCGGAGAAGGGAAATAACTGCTCTTTTTTTTTCAAGGGAAAATATGAGTGAGAGAATAGAAGAAAAAACAGGCTTTCTCTTCCTTCTTTCTCTCTCTCTGGTTCTCTTGAACTCTCTCTATCCTTTTACAAATCACCTAGCAACCGGGCCTCCTTTCTCGTTCCTCAAGCCACGTGTGATATACGTTGAGAGTACTCAGTAATCTCGTTGATGGACTACATTACCGAAGATTGAGCTATTACTCAAAGAATAAAAGTTTCAATTACCTCCCGTACCGGCCAGTAATATCGGCTGATTTACTGCGGTACAGAAACGAACAAGGTCACATTTTCGTACTCCTTATATTTCTTTTGTTTTATTATTTTATTAGCAGGGCCCGTACTTGGGGCCCAGTGGGCCGTTTCGGGCAGGTGGAGTCTCTCAGGTTCTCGTTTATACAGTACGAAGTTCATATTTAATTCATAAAGGCGAAAATTGGCTCGGGCCTCGGAACGGCTCTTTTGTGATCGAGGACGGAGAAAGAAGGAGCCCTAACTGTGTAGGGCCATTACTGTTGTTTTGCTTTACTTTCAAATATAATAATGTAATTAACTTCATAATAGACTTGAGATGGCTTGAATATTCAGAAACACTTTAAATTAATAGAATAATTTAATATTACAATTTGTTCATGTTTAATATAATATACTTAATTTTATTGCATCTTGCTTTTTTACCCATCTGCGTTTAGTAATGATAATGGTAATAATAATAAGTAATAGTAATAAAAGAAACTAAATGAGGCTCTGAGGTGTGTTACAAATGTACATGAAAGAAAGTGAAGGATTTTTTAAGCACAGATTTCTGTCCAGGTATACTCAGCTGTCTCAGAGAGCAAAGCAGTCCTTTCGTCATTTTCTTTTTTTTCAGTCCTTTCTTCAGTTTCGTCTTTTTCTCTGAGAGGAAAAAACAAGGTTTTTTAAATAAAAATAAAAGTTAATCAACTTGCATGAACTTTACAGCCACACAGAGACTAGTTCAGAGAGAGACAGAGAGAGAAGAGAGAGAAGCTGAAAAGATGAATGGAGTGTGTGTGAGTAAGCGGGCCTTATCTAGATGTGCGTCCAGATGGGTTGGATCAGTGTCTCCAGCTATCTGCTCGGTTACAGACTCACGGAAGCTTCTGGAAGCTGTGTGTGTGTTTGAAAACAGTGTGTGTGTAAGTTTTGGACGGTTTTGATCAGTGTGAACAGTGTAAGAAGATAACTGTCTGATTACATTTACTCTCCAGTTGTAGCTGAAATTAAACACATATCAGCTCTGCGCACACACACACAAACACACAGACACACACACACACACACACATTATGTTTATGCAGAGATATTTGTTATTGATTTGAATTTAACTGTGGCTGCTAAAAAATAATTTTCAAAATACAGCTTTAAAATAGCTTCACTGTGACTCGTGGTTTTTTTTTGGGTGGAGTTTTATTGCTTGAGCTATATATTTTAAAAATCTGCAGTGGCCGTCAACTTTTTAAGGTGATGCTGCATTTTCACTACAGCGAGGTAGACTATTTTTCAAAACACAATATTTGCTTCCTTTTTTAAACATTGTCATATAATGTTCCAACATTTTGTACAAGTAAGTTTTGTCATGATTTATGTCCTGCTTGGTGTGCTGTGGAGTATTGAATCTCGGCATCATTATCATTACTAAATTACAGCTCCACATATCAACAATTTGCCACGTCACTTTTTGACTCCACACCATACATTATGTATTTAAAATTTTGGGATTCCAAACCAAAACACCTACCCATGTCACTGTGTATTGTACAATTACAATTACAGCAAATGTTGCTCCACAATCTATCAGCCCTCTCACAACCCCTTTTACCAAAGACTCCAGAACTAATGTTGGCCAGATATTTTGTGGGATCTCAGCACAGCGGTGACATTGCCATGGTGTGGCTCTGCTGTGAGTGTATCAGACACAGCAATGTGTGTCTGGTACTAGGGTGAGAGTGGTCCACCAGCCAAAGATATCCAACCAAGAGAAGTTCCGAGACTACTTTTGTTCACTCCTTCATTACACTGTAGCTTACCAGCCTGTGTGCACACACACTCTTTCTCTCTCTCTCTCTCTCTCTCTCTCTCTCTCACACACACACACACACACACACACACACACACTCTTTCTTTTACAGAGGCCTCTGAGATATATAATGGCCTGCCAGCAAATAGACTAGCTACACCCACTTCCACAACATACTCCCGCTAATATTTCTTGCCTTGAGGAAGAAAAATAGCTTCATAACAGGAAAAAAAAATCATACCTAACATCTCTGAGTGAAACAAAACTTCTACACAGTGGGCAACTTCATCATATTTAGTATTCAGTTTCTCACAAAAAAAAATTCTTTATAATATATAAAAATATCTTTATAAAATCTTTATAATACAAATATATATTACAGTTATATAATATATTGTTGAAATTATTGTCAACAATTGCAGAATATTGTCATTAGAGAAACAATACATTCCTTTAATTAAAAAAAAGATGACTGAAAAACAATATTTTAATATTTTGTCTATATAATTTGCATTAATATCCATAGTCTGTGTCTTTCATTTACATTGCATTTTTTTTGCTATGTTTACCTTTTATATATGTGTGTGTGTGTGTGTGTGTGTGTGTGTGTGTGTGTGTGTGTGTGGGTGGGTGTTTGAGTACGGCTTAGAGCCAGAAGTTTGATAAAAACTGCTTAATCATTAATCTGTTTGAATTAAAAGGTTAGTACAGGAGCACACAAACACACAACACACTTACGACTGCTCTTGCGTGTGTGCAGACAGTAATAAATATGTTCTGTGCGTGCTGTTTTTCTGAGGCATGAACATCAACACCTCTGTTCTGTATGACCCGTTCAAATTACACAAATAATTAACACCTTTGTTAGTAAATAGAAATCATATTCAACTTTGTTATGAATGAGTTTGCTTTTATTTCAAGTAAGTTCTGTGTTTTGTATATAGCATCATATTGTATATTGTTGCTCACTACTACTTTTAAATATGCAGGGATGTGCACTGGTATGTGTGTGTGAGACAGAAAGCAAGGCCTTACCATATATATATGGAGAGAGAGGGAGAGTACATTTCACAATATTTACATGTTCAGTACACTGACATACCATTCACATTATGTGAATTTATTTAGCGGGCACTTTTTATCCACTTACAGGCAAAGGCCTGTAACCCTGTATGTGTTCATATACAGTACCGTAGGGCTGTGTATGTGTAATTGTCTGATTGATGAATCTCCTCTTTCTCTGTCCCACTGCAGCCATTATGGCCTGCCAGAGGAACTACAGACGCATCCTTTGAACCTTTCTACCACCTGCCCACACACATACACACAGAGGCGCACACACACAAGCCAGCATATGTTCTGATAGTAAGCTTATTGTATATATTGTCGCTGTCCAATGAAAAACATGTATCTCCACTTTTGTCCATTTTTACTTTTATGCAGCTGCTGTTTACATTGAGTGAGAATCTCATGATGAATGGACCAACAGAAATGGCCCAAAACTGTTTACTTTCCAGTCAAAAGTAGACAACTAAGTAAAACAGGAAACTCATATACAGTATTAACAGAAGCCTTAACAAGTAAATGTCTTTTTTCAGTTTTAAAAGTTCTTTTCTGCTTTCCACCATCCAAGAAATCCCAAACTTATTTAGTGATGTTGAGGTCTGGAGTCTTTTGTATCATGTATCAGACACAGCAGTGTAGCTGCGGTTTTTACACACATCAGTGTCAAAGCTGGCTCTAGACTGGTCTTCTGCCCAGAAACTGATCACTTGTGAAGGATTAGAGCATAGCTAATACAAAATTGTGCATCAACAGATGGTCTATGGTCTCTAACACAGTGGAGTTTGGTGGAGTTTCAAGGGAAAGGCTTCTAATAAAGTGGCCTGTGAGTGTAGAAAGCAAAGTTGGAGCGAAACTTTCATTCAGAGGATAACAGGATTGTCTTTGGAATCTCTGTAGTTCTTCTTCATGCTGTCAGTCTGCTTTGGGGCGACACCAAGTACAAACACAGAAATCCAAATAAAACAGAATGGAATAAGTAGCATTATGTTTATACACTCTAAACATAAAAATATGTGAACGTAGTCAGTATGAAAGAGTAACTATGATTTGGTTACGGACTGATTTACATCGGGGTTCACTAGGTGGTAGTAGCCCTGTTCCTGCTAGCAAACCATATAGTACAGCAATTAGCCACAAGCACTGCTGATGGATGAGTGTGGAGAATTGAGCCAGACATAAAGCCAGATCATAATGATACTTTTGCACATACCATAAGATGTAATTATTCTGTATATAGCTGTTCATGTAGAGTCTTGAGCCACCCGGTACTTCTTGGCTTTATCAGCTATGGTTTGTATTTATGGCTCTGCGTGAGCTTTAAGCCTGCAGGTTCCTTTGCTGTTTCGGTATGGATGTGTTCGCTCAGTGCAGTGTGTTAGGATGCAGTGAAGCAGTGTGTTTATCAGGCTGAGTGAAAGAGAGCAGCGGAGGGAGGCGACCTTTTCATCAGCAAAAACCTCTGCGCTCCTTTTCACCCGCTTATGTCCTCTAACAAGATTATGGGATGTCCACACTACCCTTGGCGATCTCTCTCTCCTCTCTGTCTCTCTCTCTCTCTCTCGCGCTCTCTCTCTCCCTCTCTGTTACTCTCTCTCACACCCTTTCTACGTATCTCTCTCTCTCTCTCCTCCTCCTCTATTTCTGTCTCTGACTTTTTATCTGAATGACCCTCTCTCTTTCTCTCTTGTCCCTCTCTCTCCCTTCTGTCTTTGTATCTCTCTTCCTTTCTCTTTTAGGTGGGGAGAAAGGAGATCTGATTTGGGACAGGTCTTATAATCTGTGTGTCTGGGTGTGTGAGAGGTATTTTAGGGTCTTCTGTGGGGATTTTACAGGTTGTGACCTCTGAGACCCAGATCATTTTACAGGAAGATGAAGAGGTTATACTCTGTAGCTGCTTTAAGATGTGTCTGTGTTGTTTGGGGGGGTTGTTTGAGGACAGTGTTAGGACAACAAAAGATTTTGTGAGGACCTTTTTGCTTTCTAACACAAAGGAAACCTTTTTGCATTTTTTTTTGTTTTAGTTGAATTTTGGACTTGTGGATAGAAAAATTAATGGAAAACAATGGAAAGCCCTCCCAGGTAATGTAACACATGCGTCTGTTGAGTTTTGTTGAGGTGTGTGTGTGTGTGTGTGTGTGTGTGTGTGTGTGTAGGCATGTTGAGCCTTATTGAGGTGTGTGTGTGTGTGTGTATGTGTGTGTAGTAGGATTTGTTGAAGTGTTCGTGTGTATATTGAGCTTTATTGAGGTGTGTGTTTGTGTGTATGTATCTTGTGTGCGCTTGTGTGTAACTCGACGTAGGTTAAAATCATTATTATGTGTTTTATGAGCGGCCGTAACCTGCTGACTTTCAGTCGCTGCTTATCCAGTTGCACACACACGCACACACACACACACACACACACGCACACACACACACACACACACACACACACACACACACAATCAATCATATTTATTTATTTTTAACCTAGGGTTTCTTTGCAGATGTTTGCTAATTGTTGTGTTTGTTTCTTTTCTTTTTCCTCTCCTCATTACAGTCCATGTCTCCCACTCCCTCTCTTCTTAAAGCCAAGGCAGTGTCAGTGTTTAATTAAAGCAACTTACTGGGGGGAAACAAGGAGGTGTAGCAACAAAAAGAGAGCAAAACGTGCTGCTCTGTTTAAAACACCAATTATTTCCATCAGGAGTAACTTCAACGTGAACATTGCCACGGCAGATGAGACAGTCCAGCGTTTAATGTTTTTGGAATGACGGCATTACTGTTAATTTATGCAGCTGGTCGGTTGAAAGCTGTTTTATTTAACACTGGGTTTCATGTTTTCACCATCTTGTAATGCTGCAGTAAAAACAAGAAAATACTTCTTAGAATTCAGAATTAAGTTTCAGAATGTTTAGCTTTTGTACAATATGTTGTATATATACTCTACAATTCTTTTGCAAAGCTGAATCAAAGCTTTGGTTCGTGTTTATGGGTAACAGTGTGTCATACCATGTCAGAAATCACTTTGGCAAGACACATTGGCTGTGACGATTTCAGTTTGGATGATGGTAACTTCTATACATACGTTATACATCATTGCTTATTAGCTACATTTTAGATCCAGTGTAAATTTGAAGAAGCAAACTTCAGGCACTTCAAGCGGGCTTATATATATATATATATGGTGAAACTATTGCATTCATTTGTGCAACTCATCACCTGAAGAAAGTTTATTTATTGCTGAACCTCTGTAATTATTACCTTGTAGCATCACAACAAAAACGATAAAGGCTTGAACACAATCCAGAATGAGGTGATATTTCACAAAAAACAAGCAATATTTTTATTCTACAGCTCAGTGCCTCTGGCTGTTCAGCTTTAGATCCCTTCTGCACACGCACCCACACAAACATGAATTCAGTACACACACACACACACACACACAGAGTCCCCCCCCACCCCACCCAATGTTTCTTGCTTTCTCTCCAGCCAGCATTTGAATTCTGCTGGGCTCCCTGCTGGGTCTAACTCAGAAAGAGGGGAGCTTTTGAGTGCTGAAATTTTTCTCCCTCGTCTGACAAAAGCAAGCGTCCAGCTAGCATACACAACACTGCAGAGAAAGACAGAGATTATGAGAGAGACAAAGGAAAGAGAGAGTAAGAGGGAGAGAAAAATGAAGAGAGAGAGAGAGAGAAAGTGATAGGATTCTGTAGTCAGCAGATCCGCTAGGTGTCGTCCTCTTTGGTCTCTAATCGTGTCCATCAAAAAGGGACAAAGCAAATGCTGCAGATGACGCCCAGATTGTGACCAAGATTTTATTTACAGCTACTGTTCAGTTTTTAGTGTTTAGTTTTCTAGACAGATCCCTGTCTTTGTCTGAATCTCTGCTCTATTCACTGTACAGTAGGCGTAAAAATGCATCTGGAGGGAGTGATTCAACTGCATCAGTTTTGTAATAATTACAATGAATAAAGATTGCACTATTTTTTATTATCTGTATTCTGCTACTGTATCAATAGTTCATCAAGTCACATTTATATATTCATATTTTTAAAGATAATTGTTAGTCATGTCCAAATATTTAGCACAGTGCTATAGGTGGCATACGAACAAGGCATTCTATGCATCCTTTCCTCTTCATTTATCACCAATGTAGGGAAGACTGATTAGGGGCCATTTCACTTATAACTGTGTTCTGTATAGTGCTCCAAAGTAGGGAATAGTAATCAGGGACCATTTCATTTATGTGTGTGTTCTGTATAGTGCTCCAGTGTAGGGAATAGTGATGAGGGTCCATTTCTGTTCCTAGTAATAGTGTTGTATATAGTGCTCCAATGTGGGGAGTAATGATTAGGTGGCATTTCTGCTTCCTATAAGTGTGTTCTATATAGTGCTGTAAAATAGGAAATTGTGAATAGGAGCCATTTCTGCTTACATTTACATTTAGCTGACGCTCTTATCCAGAGTGAATTACAAGGTTATTTATTTTACAGGTAGGCCAGTACAGTGTTAAGAGTCTTGCCCAAGGACTCGTATTGGTGTAGCTCAGCATTTGCTACCTAGACTGGGATTCGAACCCCCATCTCCTACATGGGGTGGTAGCTCTGTGGTGGGCAGTGGTGTTAACCAATGAGCCACACCAACCACTCAACCACTGCTTCCTATAAGTGTGTTCTAAATAGTGCCCCAATGTAGGGAATAGTGATCAGGGGACCATTTCCCCTTCCCTGTAATAGTGTTCTTTACAACACTCCAGTGTATGGAATTGCATTGAGGGGCTCATTTTTGTTCCCTATAGTAGTGCTCTATTTAGTACTCCAGTGTAGGGTGTAGTGATTGGGGGGCATTTCTGTTCCCTATGATAGTGTTCAATATAGTTCTTCAAAGTAAGGAATAGTGTTTTTTGACCATGTCCAACACAGGTCCACTCGTATCTGATTCTGAATCAATCTCTATATTCCTCTATGGCATCTGTGGTGATCTCATTCTTTAGAAGCTGGAACAGCCTAAGGAGAGAAATTAAATGTCATCCAAGTAAGTGCTTTTGTGCGGGGAGAGTGAGTGGAAGGGTGGCTATTACTGCAAGTTCCGAGTGTGCTCCACTAAAACAGGATGATGTCATAGGAGATGCATGGAAACTGGAAAAATTGGCAGGTTTTTAATAATTTCTGTTCAAGATTATGCAAATTGAGTGACAAATATGACTATACCTGGGAATGTTACTGATTCATTCTGAGCCCCAATGAAACAATCATTTACAGACATTCAAATCCATGTAAACATTCAAATTTACTTCATGGTACAGATGTTAAGGTATTACCAAAGGTCTGTGTTTATTTTTTTGGTCTGAAAGAGTTCCTAAGATAAGGGTTAGGTTTAGTCAAGTCAAGTCAAGTCATAGTTTATTCATATAGCGCTTTTTACAACAGACGTTGTCATAAAGCAGCTTTACGGAAAATCCAGGTCCAAGCCCCAGTGAGCATCACCATGGGCGACAGTGACAAGGAAAAACTCCCTGAGCGCAAGAGGAACAAACCTTGAAAGCAACCAAGATGTAAATGGGGAACCCATCCATACCAGACAGCAAAAGAAAAACACAACAAGAACCATATGAACAGAAGATAGGATCTTATAATTAGTAGTTTTTTTATTGATTTTATTGAATAGAAAGAAACCTTCCTGTCACTGGACAGAAGTGGTGAGGTTAACCAGTAATAACCAGTCCATACTGTTGGACTAAATATAAATAAGTGCACATACTTCATATGCAAGTATTTTATTACTTAACTTAGGTAATTATAATGTAAAATACTGTACAAAAGTCAGAGATCTATCAACATAGCCATTAGCTACACATTTTTTATTGTTCAACTTAAAAGAAAAAATGCACTTAATGTATTTAACAGGATATTACACAGAAGCTAAATAAATATAATATCAGATTTTTTATTTGTTTTTATTATATTAATTATTATATTATATTATTTAATTTTAATATCTGATGGGGACACTTTAAGTGGTACAACACATGTGGGACATATTGTTATTATTATAATATGTTAATACTTTTATGTAATATATTTGGGGCATATTACAAATAGATAGTGGTTTTAGAGAGTTGGGTGGAGCTCCAGCCTGGTCAAACTCTCTCACTCACACACACACACACACACACACACACACACACACACACACACACACACACACGCATAGACCACTATGCTTTACCACGCACTCAAACAATAACACATTATCACAGGATATGGGTTTTCTCCTGAGGGAAATGTGATCAAATCCCACCATGAGTAGCACGCCTTCACACACACACATGCACATAAACATACAAACATATGCACACACTCTCACAACCATACATGCTTGTATGTATGGAAATAAATATGTGTCCAATAATCTGAGATAGATAATTGCTTTGTGTCCATGTATGAATGAAAATGAATGGACATCAGCTTGTGTTTGTCAGACAAAATGGCTTTGTGCCTGGTGGGGGCTGTTACGTTCCCCTCCCCCTAAAGACTGAATATTATGTTGTGTAATTATATTTCTGGCTGCACACACACACATAAATACACACATGTGCTCTAAATCGGGGCTATGCATGTAATGCATTCATTTACACACTGCTCGGGACCCTCTCAAGGTTATTTGTCTCAGACCTACTTCTCCTTACAGTCAGCATATATAGTTAGCACATGCACACACACACAAACACATTCATTACATGATAACATGCAAATCTATCTTGCACAGCTAACACAAAGCACATATGCTACCTTAACTAAGCCTACTATTAATTATAATGACTGAATAGCCCGGCCTGTGCTTAAAATCAGCAGTAATAGCAGTGTAACAGCCAATAAAACACCATGCTTTTGCTATCTGTGAGCATGGGTGAAAAATAGCAGCCTCTGCTGCTACTGTACATAAGTGCCATTATTAAGTGTTTGTTTGTAATTGACTTGATTGTTGTTTACTCTACTGGCATTGCAAGAGAGTTTATCCTGCCTCTGTTTAACTGTATTTATTTAAGGCTGTTTTACTGGAGTATGTCCATAAACAACAAATTATTCACTTTCGATGAATTGAATGACCAGATGATGTAATGGTGTGTCACCATGGTGAGAATGGTATATTATACGGAATAATGTGAAATAATGTATTTCAATGGATGAGTGACATTTGAAAATGCAGAATATTACAGTGGTAAAAATGTGCTACAGCCATAAAACAATGTGGTAAAAGAACTGAACTATAAATTAGAATGGTAGAACAGTACTGGAGCAAATTGGTGTTTTTTCAGTGGTTAAAATGGTTTTCTAGTGTATTGTGTGGGATAGTGGAATAGTGGAATGGTACAACAAAACAACTGAATGTAATGCTGAAGTTGTGGAATCTAAAACTTGGTTGAGTGGTTACCCGAATCAGTGAATGGTAAGTGAAGACTGTAAATGTGAACAGTATGTGGGTAAATTAAAATGCTAAAATGGTAAAATGAATCAAAACAGTGTAATACTGAATTACAGCTAAATGGTGAGGTAAAATAGTGTAATGGTAAATCAAAACATTGTAATGTTCATTTAAAACAGTGAAATAGTAAATTGACTCTGGTAGGTCAAAACAGTTTAATGGTACATAGAAACACCATCATGGTAAATAAATACCGTGAAAGTGTAGGTAAATTGAATGATTGTAGTAGTACATTACACATGTTGAAACAGTGTAATGGTAAAGTGAAAAAGCAAAATGATTAATTGAATTAGTCTAAGGGTTAACCGAAATATCTTACAGGTCAATCAGAACCGCTTAATGGTAAATGTAAAAAGTGTAATGGTAGATGGAAACAGTGTAATGGCAAGTGTAAACAGCATAATGGTAAACCAAAACAGCGTAAAAAGGTAAGTCAATGTGGTGTAATGGTAAATTAATGCAGCCCGATGGTTAATTGAAACAGTGTAATGGTAAACTTATATTGTAAAATTGTAAATTGAAGCAGTATAATAAATTGAAGCAGTGTAATGGTATAATTCAGTTGTGCAATGGTAGATTGAAACTGAGCAATGCCAGATTGAACCGTGCCATAGTAAAATGAAATAGAAATTGTGTAATGATAAATTATGTAATAGTAAACTGAAACAGTGTGATTTAAATGACAACATCGATGATTGTTTCAGCACTGAAAAACATTCACATGTTCAAGATTCAAGATTCAAGAGTTTTATTGTCATATGCACAGCATAACAAGCAGTTACATTGTACAATGAAATTCTTACTTTGCAGTTCCTCCATTCACGACAGTCTTAAAAAATAAATATCAATATAAAAAGGAAAGAAAAATAAGAAGTATAATAAGAATATATATATATATATACTCTACTGTATGGATGCATGTGCAAGTTGTGCATAAAGTGCATATGCATGTGTAAAGTGCGCTGTGCAAGTACAAAAGTAAACAGTATGGTGTAGCAGCAGAATATGTAGCAGTGGATTCCATGTAAATCACTTTTTTCAATAGAGCACGCCAAACCTCTTTCCTACTCCTTACACCACAACTTCTTCTAAATTCCTTTTTATCTCATAGGGAGCTCAGATGCCAAAAGATTTTTTGGCAGCGTCATTGGCTACATTCAGTCAGTTGGCCGGTTTAAATTAACTTACTGGTGTCAAGATCTGGGTCTAAGACTTCAGCTTTGTGTTGTAGGAGCCAGTGGACTTTTTCAGAAATGGCAGATTCATCCGTTGATCTATATAGTTAAGCAGTCCAGGTCAGGAAACTGTCAGACTAGCCTTATGCCACAACTAAAGATTTCTGGCTTTTGAACTCATGGACTAAAACCTGTTTTAATCCATTGGAATATACAGTTGTGGTCGGAGGTTTACATACACTCATCATTGACATGAATGCCATGGCAATACAGGTCTTTCAATAAGTTATTTGAACTGTTCGTTCTTCTTTGAGATTGAGTGTACAACATACATTTACAATATAGAACAATAATTTAAACATATACATCTACCCATGTAGATTATTAATTTAGAGGTGCTGAAAGTCTGCTGAAAAATGTCTTTTAACCTCCTAAGGCCTTTTAACGTCCTGTTAGTGATCATGACTGAATACAGCTGGTAGCTTCTCTGTGCCCACATAAAAAAGGGTTTGTTTTGCAGAACTCATTGGATTTATGAACAAAAAGTGCAATAGGAAAGTCCAAGAAGCTCAGTGTTGAGAAAGATGTACACAAGTCAGGATTGTCTGTTTCTAAAAAAGTATGTATTCCAAGCTCATCGATCATTGTGAGGTGCAGCCACTTTTCCAGAGTTTGGAAAAAGTCCCGAATTGTGACCTTAGGGTGAGAAGAAGTTGGTTCAGATGATCAGGAACAACCCAAGAACCACAAAGGCACAGGCCTGCCGTGAACTGAAAGCTGCTGGAACACCAGTGTTGTTGTCTATAGTTAAGTGCCATGGGCTGAGAGGTTTCTGTCCAAGAAATAAGCCGCTGCTCCAAAATTGACACCTTCAAGCTTGATGGAAATTTGCAGCTGACCACTTGGACAAAGAAAAAGCCTTCACTTCTGGTAGACATTTTCATGGTCTTTCATGGTCAAAAGATTGAGTTGTTAGGCATGGGGTGGGAGCATCATAATATATAGCTCTTCAGGACAACCAGGACAATGACCCCAAACACACGGCATAGCTGTCTGTGAAATTTCGGAAAACACAAAAAAACTTCTTCTTTCTTACTGTTAAAGATGTAAATTGTACACTTGTTCTGCTCCAGAAACAGAACAGTTCAAAGAAATAAATGAAAGCCTAATACTGGCATGACAGTTAAGTCCAGGATAAGCATATGTAAACATCTGACCACAACTATATGTCTTTAACCGCCTATTAAATTTTGCTTACACATTCCTCTTGTGGCTCATTAAAGCTCAGTGTGGAAGGAGGAGTTTCTGAACTCTCAATCCGCACTGCATTTCTTTGAACAAAGTATAAACAAGTATTAAAACAAGTATAAAAAGTCAATAGTACAGACTTGAAACAGTCAATACTGAAAGTAAATTGAATGTAAAAAGTATTCAAACACAAACATTTACGTAACTCACTTAATTAATTACATAATTATGTAACTGCATATGAATATTTACATTTTTGCAAAATAACAATAACTATAAACGTCAACTGAAATAGTTTTGTCTCAGATTCCGTGATATTTTCCAAAACCTCTCTCCTCCCAAAAAACTTTTTCCGTGTTTCTTTTGATTGAGCAGTGCCATTAAAGAAGAGAATAGCACATGCAGTTCAGCCAAGCTGGGCCAAACCCAAATCACTCTCTGGCAGCAAAGACTGTGAGGAGACTTGGGGGTTGAAGAGAAGAACAGTGACAAGGACAGAGGGATGGAAGGATGTAAGAGTGACGAAAGCTTGCCTGTGAGGTGGAGAATGAAAGATGGAGAGATGGAGAAGGAGTGAGGTTCCTATATCATTGCATGTTTCATGTCTAGAGGAGCCCCTATAGAACCATCCCCACATATCACAGCTTTAAACCTCTCTGGAGGCGATGAAACATTTTGGGCTTACAGCTACAGTGGAAAAATGTGAGAGTGTGTGTGTCTGAGAGAGAGAAGGAGAGAGACAGCACAGCAATCATCTGATGAAACATCGTCACAGCCGTTTGACTCATTGTCTGTTGACAAGGAGATGGTGGGAAAACCTATGATGACAGAGAAAAAGGTGCAGAATGAAAGACAGAGTGAGAGAGAGAGAGAGAGAGAGAACAGGAGAGAGGTGTAAAGAATGGAGGGAAAAGACAAAAAAGGGCAGAGAGGGTAGAAGAAAGAGAGGGAGAAAGAAGGGAGAGAAGGTGGAGAGAGACAGAAGAAAGGGAACAAGAGAAGAGAAAGGTGGGGAGAGTAGAGACATTGGGGAAAAGGGAGAGGCAGAGAGATGGAGTTGAAGAAAGAAAGACGGACACAGAGAACTGGGAGCACAAAGAAGAAAATGGGCCGGGAAACTGAAGAGGGCACAGAGAGTGCACTGAGCGAGCGAGTGAAGAGAAAGGAAGTGATAGAGAAGGAGAAAAAGAGAGAGAGAACGAGTTGAGAATGAATTGCAGGATCGGGTTATTTTTAATCCTACAATTAGTGTAACAGATATCTAAACCACAACTGCCATCAAAGCTCACCCTATTAGAGTCTCATCCACTGTAGAGCCTTGGAGATACAAAGAGAGAGAGAGAGAGAGACTCAAAGAAGCTTCAAATTATAACTCAGTTATAAATGTATTCTATAAGAAAATGTGCAGCGATGCAGCATCTCCCCTGAGCTTCTCGAATACATTAATACAAAACAGCCATTTTTTGTATTCATGTTTATGTTAACTGCTTTGGCAAAAAACTGTAACATATAATATCCATGCCAATTAAGCAGAGAGACAAAAAGACAGTCGGGCAGACAGACAGAAGGACAGGAAATAGAGAGTGTTTTTGATGATCACAGTTCAATCAGAAAGTAATATGAATTTGGACAAAGTCATGTCCGTGGCTGGAATAAGCCTCTTTCTTTAGCTGTTTTTTTTTTCCATTCTTTCCACTTTTCTGAGATTTCTGAGATTTGTCTGGCTATTATTAGACACGCACCTATAGGTATGCATGAACAACAGTTACATTTTCCCACATGCTACTCTGAGATAAGCCTTTCTGTACTGATCTCTCAGGGGCAGTAAAATATCTTCAGGACTAAACCAGCTGGATCAAACTAAGAGTCTAAACTTAATTTTTAAAGTGCTCTGTAGTCTTTATTATGATAAGTGTTAGTAGTCTCTTTATCTCTCTCTCTCTCTCTCTCTCTCTCTCTCTCTCTTTCCTTTTTTGTTAGTGATGTGTGATGCACAAAATCTGTGTGAGAAGGCTTCCAAATTTCTGCGTGAAGGAACTTTAGCACATATACAATATGAGTCCATAAGTTTGTAGACACCTGCTTATCCAGCACTGTTTCTAAAAAAATAGCATATCAAAAGGGAGTGTATCCCTCATTGCACCGTGACAGCTTTTACTCTTCTGGGAAAGTTTTACATTTGATGTTGGAACATTGCTGTGAGGATTTGATTGCATTCAGCCTTCTGATGTAAACTTGTATTTTCAGATTCTGATGTTGGATGGTTAGCTCTGATGATTAGTATCCCAAAGGTACTGGATGGAGCTCCACATCAGAGAACACAGGTCCACTGGTCCATAGACCAATGTGAAATCACACAGTTGGTGACCAAAGACAGTGGAGAACCTGTTGGTGCCACTCTTGAGTAGATACCAAAAACCTTCGGTACTGGAAAAGTAGAACAGAAGCAGTTCCACCTTCCAAGTGCCAAACGTCCCACTGCTTTGTGGAATGCCCTAAAAGTGTGTGCTGGTGTATATATATATATATATATATGTAATAACACACCTAGAGCTCCTTTAGAACACTTTGGCGTACAATTAGATTGTGTGGTCAAAACTAACTGCTGTATAATAAGCTCTTGTGGTTGACCGGTTGGTGTGGGTTTATTTGAAACAGGCTTTTAAGCTCTTGACCTTTGACTTTGTGGACCATGTAAACATTTCAGTATCAAAGCCAGAAGATGAAGAGTGATACTCTCAAATAACGAGAAAATGGAGTGCTCTCTGGTGACGATAAACTCTCTTGTAGAAGCTTCTGAGGACAAGGAAATGCTAGGAATAATTAGAGAGTGTTTATATTCACAAACAGCAGAACAGCAGGGTCAGTCTGAGAGATAGACATGAGTTAGCATTCAGAATAGCCTTTTAATCAATAAAAAGTTTTGAGAGACAGCTTGAGCCAGTGCATTATACAGGAGAGCGAGAGAGAGAGAGAGAGAGAGAGAGCATCCTTATCTTTCCATTAAAATGCTAATACATTTAAATGATGTGCCTATTGAAGCGCCACTTGTTTTATTTGCCTTATTTGTTTTAATCCCCCTCTTCAGAAATCACACTGAAGGTTAACACACACGTGCACACACTCGTTCTTTCCCTCTCTCACAGATACCCACTCATCCTCTTCTTCCTTTCATTCATTCTCTCATCCTCCTGTCACACACACACACACACACATCTCTTTCTTGCTCACTCTTTCCCTCTCTCAACACTTGTACATCACTCACTCTCTTCATCTGTCCTTCTCTCTCACACTCACATGCACACACATATTGTTTGTTACTATGAATTACTGGACCATTTCCCTGAGGTTCCACTTCCTGGAGGTTTAGCCGAACCTGAGAGGTTTGGCAAAACCTTAAACTTAAACTATTTGCCTAAGCCTAACCTTACCCTAACTTTGACCCTACCCTGACCTTAACCTTACCCTGACCTCAAAATAATGGTCCCTATAATGTGTCATAAACCTGACCCCCAAACACACACACACTTGTTTTTTCCTCATTCATTCTCTGTTTACTCACTTACTTCTCTTTACACACTTACTTTACGTCTCTGTCTTTCTATCACATACACACACACACACACACACACACACACACACACACGCACACACACACACACACATACACACACATTAACTGTGACCGATGTGGTGAGAGAGAGGACTTCCAGGACTGGCATTACAGTCACATAATTGGCCAGCACTAAACTACTATAGTAAATAAATAAATGAAAATCTCAGAGGAATGTCCTGTAAAAATGGCCAGAGTATGTAGTCAACTCATAGTGGAAAAAGTGTTAAACATAGCCACTTACGTGCATCTAATATACATAGGATATATTAGCTATTGTTACACATATGTGTGCAGTGCTGTTTCTGCCTATTTGCCACAGTGTCAGGCTGATGGTGAAATCACTGTATTTTTTTTTCCTCTGCAGCGCAGTTTAAAAGCACTCAGCCTGAATGCATAGAGAAGAGTCAAGAGAGTCTTTTTCAGCCTCAGTGTGATCCTGCACAAAAACTTCACTTGGCCTAAGGCTAATACACTGCATGCTACCAGAGAGTGTGTGGTGTGGGAGGTGTGGGTGTACCATTATGATGGTGATTCTGGCCTTAACTTGCAGCAGGGAAATAAAAAGCAGCTGGACAGTTAGTTATTACGTAAAGAGAAAGAGATAGAAATACAGTATGTTTGTGTATATATATATATATATATATATATATATATATATATATATATATATATAAAATGCAATATTTGAGCTGTGATTATTGTGATTATATGACAGTGTATATGCATGTTTGCAGTTAACTATCGATAGGCAATATGAATGTTTAAAGAGCCTTGTGTTCCCATAAAGAGCTTTTGCCATTCAGCTAATGCCAACCCTGTGGCTATGCCAGGGGCATTTAACACACCCACACTCACACACACACACACACACACAACCACACAAACGAATACACATACATACGGATATTCCAATTCTCACGCAATGTTAAATTCTTAATTACATGGTCATATAAACTCATAAATAAGCAAAGGGATTAATATATGCATAATATTGTTGCTTTAAGAGTGATCATCTGTCCATTTGTCCATCAGTCTATTTGCCTGTTTCTGTTTATCTGTTTATTCACGTTCACATTTAGGGCCACATTTGCATTTATATGGTTATCAAAAACACGCTAAAATGGCTCCGGAGTGGTCAACCTCTAAGCGTTGGCCCCTTTTTTGGGAGACGCCGAATTTAAGGAATGAAGCCCCTGGAACAGGGCTTGTGGGTTTTTTTGTTACTGTAAAATGTTAGACTGTGGTGTAGTAAGTCAGAACTTGTTGGTTTAGGGCAATTAGATAGCATGGTTTGTCATGTCATGGCCTTTCAAGAAATCGAGCTGCAGATTCAGTCAGTACTGCTAGTACTTCAGCTTGGCTTGGGAAATCCTTTCAAGATGATGTTTTGTTTAATCTGAAACATAATTAAATTGATAAGAATTTTTGCAGCGTGCATCGTATTACATTTAAGAAACCCCCACCCCCAGAATGTCTGTGCTCAGGCTCTGTTCAAAGGAAGCACATGCCAGCCTTCACCCTCCATGTGTGGTCACATGACAGGGAATCCAGCTAGAGAAGGGAATTGGCTGAGGAAAAACAAGACAATTACATAGTGCAACTACTTTCCAGTGATAAGGCGTTTGTCTGTTTACTCTTTCACAGTCACATTTATGCCCACATACCACATATTCTTGTCCATATGGTCTATTACTACTTGTACATTGACAATCAAGGCATTCGTTCGTTCATTCATTCATGCAAATGCACACACACTCACTCATAGTCACTCTCACATGCGCGCGCACACACACACACACACACACACACACACATCATCATCATCATTATTTGGTGTTCTCATCTTTCTGGTTTGGTTCATGTGTGTGTAGTCTCTCTTTGCTGGGCTTCAGCTGCCCATTAAATGACCATCTGCTGGCAGACATGCGTGATCACACTCAAAGTGAATATACACAACCTGCATGAACACACACATATACCTGGTATGTCAGAGTGTTAGAAGTACACACACTCAAGAGTGTTCAAGAGGCTTTGGTGGCTAATTAACATTTATTTAAACTTCAAATGATCTAAAACATCTTGTATGACCAGAGAGAAGGGAGGCTACAGAGAGAATGAAGAAGACAGAGAAGGGCTGTGTTTTATTGATAAAAGAAAAGGCTAGATTAGCAATTTCTCTCTCTCTCTCTCTCTCTCTGTCTTTCTCTCTCTCTCTCTCTCTCTCTCTATCTCTCTCGTGTATGTGTGTGATCACTGGAATGCTGAGAGGACTGTTGCGCTATTATTATTACTCAGACTCTCAGTAATGAGAGGACAGTCACAATGTGTGTGTGTGTGTGTGTGTGTGTGTGTGTGAGAGAGAGAGAGAGAGAGAGAGAGAGAGAGAGAAACTCTCAGGTGCTCTCATTAGCTCCTGAAGTAGAGTGTGTGGTGTTGTGTGGAGTGTGTGTTATTAGGACAGACTGGGCTGAATCCCCAGAACACTCCCACAGCAGTCTTTTGCAGACTACTTACACACTGATATGATGCATGTGTGTGTGTTTGACTTTAAACCCCCTTTATTCGTTCATTATTAGGAAACCAGTCTACCTGTTAAGAACAACACCAAGCAAACAGCTTTGCAAAAAAAAAATACAAAACAGAAAATCCTAATATCACACACACATAAATACACATTAATATTTCACCTGAGAGTAAGAGAAAGAGAGAGAGAGAGAGAGAGAGAGAGTGACCCACAAACTGCTATAATGACCATATACTAAAGGTCTGGATTTTATAATCACTGGTAGGACACCATGTAGCAAATCAGTTACAATAACAGTTAATTTACCTTCCACTGACCTCAGAATCTGTAGTTAAAGGCCTCAGTTCTTGGGTGTGTGTGTGTGTGTGTGTGTGTTGGGGGGGGTTGCGCACTCTTTTTCTCAAATGCACTCAAACACACACATACACACACACACACACACACACACACACACACACAGAGGAGATGGCCTGTATCAGTCTGTGTCCTTTTATCTGTGTGTGTGTGCGTATGTGCGTGTGTGTGTTCGTGTGCATGCGTGTGTGTGTGTGTGTGACCTCATTCCCAGAAGTGTAGCAGCTAGCTTTAAAAAGTGCAACAGCCTCTCCACACACACAGACACCAGAGAGGGTCTGTATCATTCTCTGTCGTTTTATTAGTACGTGTGTTTGTGTTTGTAAAAAGGCCGGCGGGAGCAGCTAATCTGTGAACATACAGGCTACTTACTAACTCCTTCTCTCTGTCTCACTCTCTCTCTCTCTCTCTCTCTCTCCCTGTCTTTCTCTCTCTCTTCCTCTCTCTTCTTCTCTGTCTCTCTCTCTCTGTCTCTATCTCTCTCTCTCTCTCTCTCTCTAATACCGTCCAGACATCTGGTTGTAGGTAAAGCTGCATTCACATCGTCCTGCTTCATTCTGAATGCACTAACAGCATTATTCAAATTAGTTATGTAGTGTAATTGCTTTACAGCCTTTACAGACTGTACCCAAGAGACAGTAATGCATGTCTTGTCTAGTTAGAAAGTAAAAATTGAGTTAAAATTATTTTGATTAGGTTATATACTTATTTGTTAGGTCAGATGTTGCTTTTAGTCATATAATCCAGCTGACTTTAGTATGATGCCAGTTTTTTGTCACAGTCATATCAGTATCATAAACAATATTTGTATGACCTACATTTCGAACCACTATCTAGTAGAGCAGAATGTTCATTTGTAGCTTTGTACAAATTAAAGTCACATTTGTCCATAATGCCAATCTAGGTAGATTCTGTAAATATTTTAGATTTGTGTTTACATATATATATTTATGTATTAGCATCAGCCAGTATATACACGAAAAGTACCAGATCACAGCATCAGCCCACCAGTCCCATGTCAGTTCGTCCCTTGTGATTTTAATTCAGTATAAACTGGTACTTTTTTAGTTTATAGGTTGACACTTGATTGATTGATTTTTATCCAGTATGACTCTACAGTCTCCACAGTTTTTACAATCTGACTAATAATTATAGAGTGATTGTAAGTAAGTGTGTAGTTTATACAGTCGATCAGTGTGAAGTGATTTAAGTACTCTGTGGTACTATTTTATTTTAAGTCAAATTAAATATTTATAATTTTTCTTTAACTGGAATTCATTTCTAACAAAATATTGTGTGCTAGTAAAATTATTAGAAACTCTATTATTATTTCTAACTTAGTTTTCTGCTTTTTGCCATCCATTTTCCATTTTATTGTTTTTTTAAATGGCACATTAAGCTTTTTGTTTATAATATTGTGTGTGTGTGTGTGTGTTTTTTGAGTGTTAGGTATTGTGATATTTCTTTAGGCCATTTGGGGAATCTTAACATCTAATCTTCATCCCCTTTGCTTATATAATTCCCACTCAGGTCTTAAGAAGAAGAGCAGGAGTGTGTTAGTGGGTATCAAGTGCTATAGATCACCTGTTTCAAGAAAGTCTTAGGGATGGCCATTTTAACATTTGTAATATTTTTGCTAACTAAATATCCATATTTTAACAAATAAGTATTCTAATATTTCACTGCGAGAACATTTATATCCATTTACAGTATACTACACCTAGAGCTAGCATAACAGTGCTGTTATAATAAACCTCTATGCATCGTAAAATTAGTCTTCTTCATCTTATTACTATACTATACAGTATATAAACTTCATTTCATTAAAAATCAACAAAAACAAATCATGGATGTATACACATATGGGATGTAAAAAACAAACAAGTGTGTGTGAATTTGTGTGAGAAGCTCAGTTCATGTTTATCCAGTGGTGCTATGTACTAGTTTTCAAATGTTTGTCCCAAACAGCTGAGGTCAGTCAACAGAAACCAAACTTTCTAAACAGTTTCAGTGACCTAATTATTAAATATTGTTCACTGTTTATGGAATATTTTCCGTTCTTTGGATATCTGGGATTGATATCTTCCAACATTGGAGCCTTGCTGGCTCATATTTAATTGTGGCTAACCACATTGGCCAGTTGAAGCGCTGCAATCTCTGTGCTAATGGAAGACCACTGCTTTTGTTTGTGACGAAATTTGCAAACACTTTCAAACAAAGGCGACTTTGAACATGGTTCATGTTTTACGCTTGTCTCTCTTGCATAAACAGCGTCTGCCTGTCAGCCTGGATATCCAACAAATGGAATTTTTTTTCCTGGGGGCTTCTGAGTGGCAGACCACCCGTTAAGTCAGCACCCGTTAAGCCTTAAACCTTAAATGTGACCTCATTTCCTTTACATCATCATTTTTTTTTTTCAGTTGGGCCTCCATCTCCCTTGTATCCTGCCACCTTTTTCATTTTAAACAATTTAATAATAATAATAATAATAATAATAATAATAATAATAATAATGTAAAATTGAATATAATTCCCAAAGTGATTGACAAAATCAATATAAACATTAAACACCATAACATTTATGATTTTTTTTGTCTTAGACAAGAGTATACAAGACATTAAGATAATGTTATTAAAAAGTTTTAGAAAAGGGGGGCCCAATGAAGGTCCTGGAGATCTACCAGCCTACATAAATCCAAAACTCCAACTTTCAGATAGCAGGCCTGAACCAGGTTTTTAGGGGCTTTAGGGGCATCTAAATATTACAGGCGGGTGTATTGGATCTGAACTCTTCAGAGTGGTAGATCTTCAGAACTAAACACCCCTGGTCTAGAAGGACATTCTGGAGTTTCTTTATCAGTGTTGATGTAGCAGAGTATATTAATTTGCAGTGTTATCAGTTAGGAGGAGACTTAAATATATCATGGCAGTTTGATCAGATCATTTAGTGTTAGATGTAAATGACAATCCTGTGTCAATGTGTGTATATGTGGTTTGAGAAACAAAGCAATGTATTTAAAAGGTTAAGGCATGGATCAACACCTAATCACATTAAGGCACACAAACACACGCTTACACACAGACACACGGACTGGAGGAAGTGTGAAAATGGGCTGCTGAGACAGGGAAGTCTGCTTTCTGTGTTTTCCCCCCAATTCCCTCCAGGCATACAAACACAGGAGACGTTGTGTGTGTGTGTGTGTCTGTGTGTGTGTGTGTGAGAGAGAGCCATCCTGTTGCCCCCCCCTCCAACTTATTTCACCCTGCAGGTATCACACACACACAAACTGTCCAGCACCAGCAGCACTACAGAGGATCTGGGTGTTTTTCACAATTTCTGATGATTCTTTTTAGTTCAGAAAGAAGACAAAGAAAGTGAGAAAGAGAGAGGGTATAACCTTGACATCATATCAATAACAGAACCGTTTTGGGGTTATATTGAACCATGTACAACACTTTCTGATGGAAACCATTTTACAATACAAAGAACCATTTAAGAATGCAAATGATTGAGTGTTTACGGTTCTATTTAGAACCATTTTTCCTTGAAGAACCATCTTTTTTAAGAGTATGTGGTTTTGCTGTTGCTACAAGTTATATAAAGAAGTTTTGTTTTTCTGCATGTTGTATTGTTGTTGCTGGTGTTATTGCACTGCCTGTCCTGTGACTGCTGTGCCATTATTGCTAGTATAGCCTGTTGAATATCACTGTGATAAAAAAAGAGAGTGGGGGAAGAAAGACAGAGAAACAGTGCCCAAAAACTGAATATGTGGAGAGAAGAAATGAGTGTTTCATTTTAACAAGGGTTAGTGGAGTGTGAAAGCTGTGGAAAGTTGATGTTGTCCAGAAAAAATCTAGAGGAGCTGAGAGAGTCAAGCGTTTCTTTAAATGAGAGAGAGAGAGAGAGAGAGAGAGAGAGAGAGAATTGCCTTTTCAGTGCTTGTAACTGGACCTGAGGCATCCAACTAAAAAGGAAAGAGAGGTTTAGCGGGGGAGTGAAAGGAGGAAAGATGGAGAAGGTAAACGGAGGTGAAGAGAAAGGCCAGGCTTTTGGGAGGCTCTTATCTGATGAGAAATGGCTATCATAAATAACCAATAGGAAACACACACACACATAGGTTTGTTTTTCTACAGTGTCCGACACAAGCTCATATATATGTCCTATATTTGAACAGTATAGTGCAGATAACCACCATTTAATTCGTATAATTAAGAATCAAAACTTCACCAGCAGAGAACACAAACAGCTTCTTTTAGAAGTACTGATCTTCTTAACAGTGTCGCTTTGGGGTGTTATCTTACTGCAGAATTACTTTCTTCCCAATTAAATGTTTTCCAGGGTATATTGGGAAATGTCTTGAAGTTTGTTTATGCTACTAAGCATTTATGATGTCTTCAGTAGTCAGAAAGACACAACAGTGTTGTTGAAACTGTTAAACACCTCATTGTCACATCTGGCCTGAGCATAGTTCACCAACATCATCCTGTGGGCAGCATCCTGTGACCTTTTAATGAAGGACTAGAGGGTAGATACAAGGAGGTAGTTTCAATGGTTATGTAGTTAATTTATCTGGTCATTAATCTTGTTGTTATATATAGTACCTATATGCAATAAGAAGTTTCAAAACCTAACTCTAGTCTTAGGGAAAGGTTCTTTCTGCTTTCTTGCCCTGAAAATGTATTTAAACATTCACACACACATACACACTCAGGAACCAAAAATAAGCTGGTTTTACTGGTCAGTTAGTCCATGCAATAGATCTATAATAGGAGGATTTAAAAGAGCTACAATAACCAATCAGTCACACTCTGCGGTCTGAATGGAACTTTTGTGGTTTAGATGAGGTCAGACAGCTGGACTGTACTCTGAGTTTTCTGCAGGAGCTTGTAGGCATCTCATTTGTTGTTGAGATAAGTTGTGCTTGTGTGAAGAGGGTGTTGTTTCACACACTTCTTACACACGCACACATAGAAACATGATTGACGGGTTCTTGTGTGTGTTGGGCTTTAGCTTGGATCCGATGACTTCTCGCTGCATTTGTCTGACAGTGGGTCCCCTAAGCCTCTGATGTGTGTGTTTGAAGGAGCGGCTTTCTGCATGGACATCTGGGGCTTATGGTCCTCTCCCGCTGCAGCTGAGTCCTGAGCTTTTTGCACGGGCACGCTGCATGTGACGTTCCGTTTCAGCCAAGGGCTGAAAATCCGAGTGGGCTAGTTAAGACTTTAAAGCGACGGTTCACTAGTAAATCAAATTTACTCAATCCCCCCTCTTACCCCAATCGTAGCTGACCATCCAAGACATATTTGGTGTCTGAAGTGCCTTTTTAGTTTTGCACAGGAGCTAAGAGACTAATGTAGAGCTACAAGTAATGAAAGCTTAAACTCCACCAAATAGCATTAGCATGCATAAATAGTCACACGCTTTCCCCAATCCATGTCGAGTTTTTAAGAAAACTCAAATATTCTTGTTTGAGTGGTTTCTGCCACTGTATAACATACTGCTATCTATGCTAATGAAGCAACAACAACCTGTGCAGGCAAATCAAGATATGTATACTGCTTCAACTGCTTTTATCCGTTTCTACATTCTAGGTTTTTGACCATTTATAGATAGAACATGCCAAAAGAAATGTTCTTGACAAAGGTGTATTGGCAAGCTTCAAAGTCTGTATTCTATTTAATGCACAGTTTGAAAAGTCCAGTTATCTGTTGGTAACTAATGAAAGGACTCATAGAAATAGTCCCCAAATTACTGGGAAAAAATATAGTTCCAGCAATGACGCCCTTACAAAGATGATTCGTGGGTTGTTGTTATATAAACTGTTTATCGTTGATCTAAAGCTGTTATGTTAAGCTTTCATATACCACGTCATACAGCATGACGTGAGTTATCACAGTTAAGAGAGTACATTATCATATCATCCCTAGTTGAAGCATCCCTGTCCAGTTTGTATTGCCAGGCTTGCTTAGCCTTGACCAAGCAGATGTTCTCTCTCACTGTGGTATTTGGGCTAAAGGGCTAGTGTCTGAAGAGACGGCTAAATATCCTCGTTTGTGTGGCCCCGCGTCCTTCCTGCCTCTCCTCTCTTCATCATCTCTGGTTTGTTTTCTCTCTCCCTCTTGGCTCAGGCGTGAGGCAAAGTGAGTGGAGGCAGGTCCGGCTTTGTTTTCCACCCAAAAACTGGACCCCACCCCGTACCCCCACCTCATCTCCCCTGTGTCTAAAATCCTCTCCTCCACTGAGCTGGCTCAGCATGGCTCTCTTTCTCTCTGTCTGTCTCTCATCTGGTGCCCACAAACAGCTGCTCTCTGTGTCTTACGCTCAGCCAAACAAGCAAATTGGAAAAAAAGAAACGCACTGACAAAACTCAACTCAAACTTCTGCATTCCACTCATAGTGTACTATGTGAAGTGAGGGAAGATTTCAAGATTTTCAAGATTTCAAAAAAAAATTTTTGTAAAGTTTTGATCAAACTATTGCTTAAGGAACGACAGCTGTGTTATGATGCTTAATGTTTGCGTGAAGCTTCGGTCAGTTGTGTGACACCTCTCACTGACCCTGCTTCATCTATCCCCTTCTTAACCTAGACTTGCCAGAGGTGTTTTTGTGTAAACGTGTGACGTCTCGTCTCAGCCCCCAAACCCCCCTGGTGATCCTGGTTTATTGAGGCCAATTAAGTGTGTGAAATGTGATTGTGCTTGGCAGGTGAGGTGAGGTGTATATATATTGCTGTGTTTGTTAGCACAGATTCGCAAAGAGAGAGAGAGAGTTATGAAGCCCCAGAGCTGTTGCTCTTTATAGTTCCACTTAGAGCAGAATTCACACTCTTTATGAAAGCTTTATGAGTATTTTTTTCTTTTCCACTTGATGCAGAGGACCTCCAACCCTTCAAACCCAATGTAGTACACTGAAAATGTATTGTTTTCTATTTGCTTTTTGGTTATATTTGACATAAACAAGTTATCCATATCATAAAAGCTGAAAGTGTTAAATCACTTAATAAAGCCAGTTGTTCTTTATAAAGTTTGAAAGATGCTTAAACATTGTGAATTACCCTCAGTAATTATCTGCCAATGTTAGTACCCAGTTTTTATTTATATGTCGAGTTTAGCCTTAACATAATACATAATAATCTAATAAGACATCTAATGTAAAATGTGGCATTTTACTTTTTTATTTGTTAGTTTTTATAATAGTAATTAAAATGTGTAGGAGTATATCACTCCTGGTCATGTAATTTGACCAGGGTTGCCATACTTTTGCATACTACTGTATTGTGTAAACACTTCATGATAAAAATTAACACTTTCTTTTACACTTGCAACAATGTCAATGTATTTTTAAAGATTTTTAAAGATGGTTCATCAGTATGGATGGATGCAGACACATTGCTCACCACTCCCTCTTGTTCCCTGTGTTAATATTCCTGAAAACTTGTTGCACAAAGTGTTGCTGCCAATGTGGTCAATAAGGTGGTCAATAAGTTACCTTGTTAAAGGTAAAAATGTTTTTAGCTGTTTATTATTTAACCACAAACTGTATAAAACCTTGAGAAATGGAAACTGCAACTAGGAATGGTGATGCTTTGTTAAACAGCAGAGGACACTGTTGCAATATTCTTAATTTGCTATTTATTTTTACATTTGGCTTGACCTTTTTACGTTAGTAATGGTAGTTGTCTAGCTCTTGAGTATAACTCCTACATGGGTATTCTCCCCACTTCTTCTCAAGGTTTGCTACTGTAAAAAATATTTTCTTGACCTTGGATAGAAGGATTAGTACCGATATCTTTTGTAATTTCTACACCTGATATAACACATCAGGTTTAGTACAAGGACAGTAGGCTTGGATTTATTCATCCAGTTATTAAATAATTTATACCTGAAGATGCAGTTGAATGAACATTCATATGATGCAGATTGTAGTAAGTATATTTCAGAAATATAAATACAATATCACTATTTTTTTTCAGATACAGATATCAGTACAGATATTTTTGTATGTGTAACTGTGAGAGTGAAAAGGAAAGATGGCAGATGGTGACCAGAGTGACAGATTGTGTTTAATTTTTTTCTTATACCTGCTACATCCTGACTGGTCCAGAATAAGAGACAATTTATGATTAATGAATACTCCGGACAGCTCCATCCCATCTTTTCTCCACAGTGTTTCCAACTGTGAAAGCCTGCACGTGTCTGATTGGTGCCTGGCTGTGGTCTCTGGTGGTAACGGGTGGAGGCCTGACGGCAGGTGTATGCGTGTGTGTTTAGTGGACTGTGGCTAGTGCCAGCTCCCTGCCTGATTCAGCCATCACAAGGGAGGCTAATGAAAACGCTTTAGGGGCGTGTGTATGTGTGTGTGTGTGTGGGTTTGTCCACAATAAGGTCCCAGTAGGCTGTTTGGCCCCGGATGCTGTCCTGGCAGCTCTACTTGGATTAATACAGGGAGATTAAGCTTCTCAGCAGAGGTAATTGCTCACAGTGCAGAGAAAGACAAAAGAGGTGAATTTTGCTATCTGAAGCAGGGGCTAATTTGTAACACGTTGACCAGCTATGTCTTTAAAGCGCACCTGCAGCTGAGACAAAGTCCCAGAACAATGGGTGTGTCCCACTACCTGCTGGGCTTCCCAGTCTTTACATAAGTATCATGTTAACCAAAATGGACTATTGTAACACACCTTATTAAAGCATATTACCCAATCATTTGTCACCAGAATTATAGCCTCCGAGCATCATTTACCCAACCTACAACAAGTAGTCTGAAGTGAAAGAGATGGCTAGCATGCTAATATTTGTGTGTCGGAAACTGTATTGCAATTAATACTTCCAAATGTAAATAAAAGGAGGAGGCACAGTTAACAACACACAGTTGGAAGTAGCTTACATTTGAAGAAACTGCCTTAACAATTGGCCAGAATACCTTGCAAGCACATATTATGACATAGCCAACATTCCACACCAGATCCTCCACCAAACTATCATGTGCACCATCTCCACCAAGCACCAACTTTCTTCACCAACCCCCCAACATTTCCCCAGCAAGCATCAAATTACTCTCCTTCAAAATCAACATGCTTTACCAAACATGATCATTCTACATCTATCACCATCATTCTCCAACAAACCCCTGCATTGCTCAACAAACACTAACATTCTCTACCAAACACCAACATTCCCTATCATGCAACAAGTACTGTCATTCTTCACCAAACACCAACACTCAATGCCAAACACCAAAATGTTTCTGTTTCTGCCTCCACCACCCTCACAGTTCAAACCTTGCATTGGTGTGCATGAATCTGTAATGTACTAAGTCATATGTTCTTTGAAAGACCGTCAATATTCTATGAATTGATATTTGGTGAGAGAATGATTACATTAAAATGTTTAGCAAACAAACCGACAATTTGAGCCATTGTGAATGGGAAGAGGGCAATATAGAGACCGCCAGCAATCTCACACATCTACCACTGTTTGAGTTTATTGTTTTAATTTTTTTATTTTTGTTTTTTTTTGGAGGGCTGGTCGCAGGGGGTGAGGTTGGTATTTTTAGTGTGCTCTGGTGTTACTCAGTCACACACCGTTCATTGGCACAGTCTTTTAAGCTTTGCTCACAGTCAGTGAAATAAAGAGTAGGGTAATGGGCACATATTGTATGATTTATTGGGGTCGTTGTTGTTATTTGAAATCCATTGTCATTGTTATAAAAACTGACCTGCAGGTCTTTAGTCATTTCTGTCTAGAGCTGCAAGCCTGCTAATCTATTCCAGAGTGTTGCTGTAGTGAGGTCGTGGTTCTGTATTGTTGACAGCATGTTGAAGTTGTTGAAGTTCATAGTGACATTTTCCATTCACGCTGTCTTCTAAAAACATATAAACGACCCATAAAAATGCAATGCTGTAATATACAACCGCAAACGAAACCGCAGCCGTCCAAAGAGCACAAATGCGTTCTGGTCTTGGGTCATAAAATGGAGGACTAACATCATGGAAATTTTGCCTTTCCTTTATTGATTTTTTTCTCCTCTTTTGTGGCATGTTGAGGAAAGGGAAGCTAGAGCGGAGGTAGCAGAATCAATAGTTTAACATTCAGAGGCTGGAAGTGTCGCTTGTCGTTTTTTTACTCTCTCTCTCCTTGTCTTTTACTGCTGAATGAGAAAGCAGTCTTTTCTCCAGATTCTTGTTCCCTGAGCAGCATTTTTCTTCTTTTTCAGCGAGCACTTTTTGGGCACTTTTAGTGTGTGTGTGAAATTAGCACCTTGCACAATGCCGCGAGTGCAGAGAGGCAGGATCAGCGTCACTCTCTCTTAAAGCCAAATTAACTACTCATTCATCTTTGTTTTGGCACTGAAAACAGCCTGGTAGAAAAAAGGTGGCGCTTTACAGCACATGAATTAATGCAGCAGAAAGAGCTCAGAGCAAAACCAGACAAGCCACTTAGACACCTCTTCTTACTCTCTCTTCCTTTCTATTTCTCTTTCTCCTTGTTTTTTATCTTTGTACTTTTTTTTTCTTTTCTCTACTTCTCTTTTTGCTGTGTTTAATAGATGTACGACCTATAATGCTTTCGCTCACTGTTTTCCCCTGTTTTCGTTCTGTCTTCCTTCCTTTCTTTCTCTCCCCCTCCTCTTTATAGCATATATGATACTTTTGTGCAGACTTTAATTTTTAGCACCTTTAATTTTAAGAGAGCGTGTGTGTAGTTATGAGAGTGTGGATTGGAAGTGTTAGCGAAGGGGTTAAATTAGCCAGATTCTGTCAAAAGACACATACACACACACTCTCTCCCTCACTCTGAGCTAGAGGGCCTCGTCCCTTTCTGGCAGTCTGCAGTATGTGTGGACAGCATTCTGTCCACAGTGGAGTGTGTTCAGATCTCAGTCCTTTTACAGCCAGTTTGGCTCAATTTCACATTGGATTTCTCTTTAACCTCACCAAATGCTGGCATCCATACCCACAGTCTAGTGTCCACTCCAAATGATTAAAACTGGACTTTGAAAGAGCCAAAGGGTTTTCAGTGATAAAGTGTTGACCAGTTTTTGCACCTCTTTGAAAATGGAGCTGTAGAGCATCAATAAGGATCCTTCTATTATTACAAGCTTGACATGATAGCAAAAGCAGATCCCTGTTTGGTGCTGAAGCATATACATCACATTCTACATCAGCCTGGAGAACCATTTCATCATGCAAAGAACCATTTAAGCATGCAAATGATTTTCTGACTGTTTAGACTATATAGATCCATTTTCTTTAGTAAAGAACCCTGTAGCAGACTCTGCATGTGTGTTAGTGTGCAAATTAAAGAGTAAATAATGTTATTTATATGTTGGGATGTTAGCTAATTGTATGTACTGGAAATGTGCTGCTGTTCCATTTGTTCATGAGTTCATTAGCTCACACTGCGTGAACTTCGCCTATTAAAAATCAAACAAAAAGATTGGCAAGTTTGGCTGTGAAAAACTGGAAGAGGCCATAAACATTTTTGATCTTGCAATCTTAAATGAGAATGCACAGGCTTGTGTATGTATATCTGTGTGTGTATGTGTGCTCTGCTGCTGTAGTGTGTTTCTACAGTTTAATAACCATTCCACAGCTTCTGTAAACAATAGATTCCAATTAGACATGACTGCCCTGCTACCACTGTGTGTGTGACTCTGCCCATACACAGAATCTTGTTTGAGTTTTTATGTTTGGTTTTCACTTTTTGTGTGCATGTGATCAATGGCGTAATTGGTACTTCTGACACAGCCAAAGAAGACAGAAAGAAAAAGATTCAGAAACACAGAGACAGATAGAAACAAAGAGAGAAAGATAAACACCCACGTCCACTTTATTAGATCTTACTTGTGTACATCCACGCTGGTGAACATATAGAGACTGTAGATCTACAAACAGGTGTTGAAAACAGTGTGTTGTGTGTGAGCGTGTGTGTGTTGTTGGCAGATTGAAGCTGGCGATGTTGTCCAGCAGCTGTGGTGTGAGGGGTCCAGGCTGTCTCAGGGGAGGTTTATGACCATGCTGGAGCAGAGAGCAAAGAGGATTTTGAGGGTGTATGTGTATGAGAGAGAGTGCCAGCCTGACCTCTTCAAGCCTCAAAGCCCACTTAGACAAGGAGTTTTGTTCTCTCTCTATCTTTCTTTCATTGAGTTTCTCTCTCTCTATCTAGTGCCTCATTTTGTGTTTAGTGTAGACCTACCTGAATGAATGCTCTTCATAATCTTAAAGACATTTTGATCTGAGGACTTAACCCCCCTTAAACTAGGCTACTGCTCACCAGATGCGCTCTGTGTTGCATAGCAGAGACCACATAGTAGGTTTTGTCGCAGTAAGAGCACCTATGAACATTTTTTACTCTGTATAAATTTACTGAAACTTTATTGTGACTTTATCACAAACAAACTATTCACAAACCCACTGGTGCAGGGCAAAATAAGTATAAAGGGATAAACAGTGTAACTATGCTGGTCACGTTAGCTAAAATACTAGGGTTTGTCTGCTTATGATAAAGTATGCTTGTTCAAGCATACTTGATTTAATTCACCAGTTAATTGCTAGGCTTTTATGTTTATTCAAGCTGGGCATTCATCAAACTGTGCTGGACTTTGGCATTAAGTGTCCCACCTCTCTTTAAATTGACTGCCCTTTCTGTGTAAATTTCAAGTCACGTGTTGCCTATTGTGGCTTTTTGTGATCTGGTTCTAGATTTCTTTTAAGGAGCTAATAGTTGAGTGTTGTCCAGCGAAACTGCGGAGTGCAATGTGTACATCTTCATTATAAACATCAAAATTGTGAATGCTGCACGGTGCGGCCAGTGTGTGGTAACCTTAAGCATCTGTTTGTCCACACTTGAGTTTCTCACTCTCTTATAAAATAGTTTCATAGTAATTACTGAATAATAACAATAAATACATCTAACTAAATAAAAACAATATTAACAATATTTCTTATTATTAATAACTATTAATGATAAATATTAGAATTAAATGTTGCTTCACCAAAATGAAAATAGTGAGTAAAAAAACTCACAAAGTGCAAAACAGACTTCCTTTGTTAAGTGTGTGGGCCATCATAGCTGTATCCTCTGTCTGCTCTCCTGCTGCTCATTCTGCTGCTCTGAATACTTGGATTCATATTGAAGAGATTGGTTTGGTCTGGAATTCTGACACAGCAGGAATTCCACAAAAAGTGCATTCAAACCCAGTTTTCCCAGCTCATTATGTAATCAGACCAACTCGGTGTGTATATGTGTGTGTGTGTGTGTGATTGCACATCAGCATATGAAAGCTGTCCAGCGTAAGCCTTTTGTTTTCATGTTTTTACTGCTTCACTTTGTGTGTGACCCCTGCTGTGTGTGTCTGTGTGTATACTATAGAATTCTGGGAGATTTTTACTCCAAACACCCTGTCAAAAATCACCCAGTTGATTATTTTTGTTTTGGCTGATCTGTGTTGCATGTTTATGAGATAAATAAGGTGAGGCAGGTGTGAGTACTCTTGCTGCTCTTGCTGTATTTAAATGATGCTGCTGCACCTGTACCAAAATGTCATTGCATAATTATACATGACTTATTGAGTTGAGCTACATTGCCAGTTGCGTCTTCTTGTCATTGTTGATTAAATAAGCAAATTAAAGAGTAAATAATGTTATTTATATGTTGGGATGTTAGCTAATTGTATGTACTGGAAATGTGCTGCTGTTCCATTTGTTCATGAGTTCGTGAGCTCACACTGCGTGAACTTCGCCTATTAAAAATCAAACAAAAAGATTGGCAAGTTCGGCTGTGAAAAACTGGAAGAGGCCATAAACATTTTTGATCTTGCAATCTTGAATGAGAATGCACAGGCTTGTGTATGTATATCTGTGTGTGTATGTGTGCTCTGCTGCTGTAGTGTGTTTCTACAGTTTAATAACCATTCCACAGCTTCTGTAAACAATAGATTCCAATTAGACATGACTGCCCTGCTACCACTGTGTGTGTGACTCTGCCCATACACAGAATCTTGTTTGAGTTTTTATGTTTTGTTTTCACTTTTTGTGTGCATGTGATCAATGGCGTAATAGGTACTTCTGACACAGCCAAAGAAGACAGAAAGAAAAAGATTCAGAAACACAGAGACAGATAGAAACAAAGAGAGAAAGATGAACACCCACGTCCACTTTATTAGACCTTACTTGTGTACATCCACGCTGGTGAACATATAGAGACTGTAGATCTACAAACAGGTGTTGACTCACAGTTTGTGTTAGTTATCCTTTCAACCTTCATCAGTAGTTCAAACCTCAAAGCGGCTCTTTTATATTTTTCGGTGGTGGACCATTCTTAACCTAGCACAGACAATGATGAATGTCAATTTGCAAGTATGTACATATTCTTCCTGAAGATATTCCCTCAACTGGTGTTTTGATGGCAGTGGAGAGTGCTGTTTAATATTATAATAATAATAATAATAATATTTAATATTATGATCCAAAATCTCCTATCTTAATTTGGGTTAGATCTGGTAACTCTATAACATGACGTTGCTCATATTCATCAAACCATTGGGTGACCCCTAGTGTACTATAGATAGGCTGTTGACACATCAGGATAGAAATGTTCCATAGGACGACGGATATCAGACAGAGTAACTACATATTCATTTGCTCTGATCTTTCCATCTAAGGGAACAAGTTTGTGTACTTAAACCATGCATACTACAGAGCCTCCTGGACCCTCACACATGCACTCACCCACGTCTTAAGAATGTGGTGAAGAATATGGTGAAGTCATTTAGATCCTTTCCTCTTGAGAAAATGTAGGTTAACCGGGCCTGTGGTTTTTTTTATACATGCCACAGAGGATGTAACTGAAGAATTGTATCATTCAGTACACCTTTCTGAACTCTTGAATTTGTCACCTGTCTGTATATTCACTCTTACTTTCTCTCCCTCTCACATACACTTCTCTCTCTCCTTCATGCTGAATAGTTACATTTTGCTCATTCTTTCAGTATTAGTGGTGCACTGTGAAGTCATTCTCTTCTCTCCTCTCGTTACACACACTAGCTGTGTGATAATGACTCAGTGCTGTTATCTCAGCGCCTTTCAGGACGCGTCCAAACACCCTGATCGATCTCACACACACACACACACACGCACACGCACACACACAATCTCCAGCCCCAAACAAATGGCCCTAAGCATACAGCCAACACATCAGCGTCACACACAGGCCAAATGAAGACAGATTCACTCTAACTGAGTTTTGGATGAACCCGAGTGATTGAGGGAGGGAACTGATCTATAATTCCGTCATTATGATCCGGAGAAGAGCCGTACTTTTCCTGCACAAAGCAGAGCAGGATTCGATTTACAATGATTCACTACACACTCGTACTGATGGGGCCGACGGAAGTGAGTGAAGAATATATCACAGCACTCATACTCTCCCAGCACACGCACACACACACACACACACACACACACACACACACACACACACACAGAGACTAACTAAAGATTTGCTAGCATACATTTGGACCATTAGCCATTAGAAAATATAACAATTCTAATCCACTGCTTCTTTCAATATCTGCAGTACCTTCAGTGGCATCTTCCTCTAACACATTGACACAACTAGCATGCCGTATGAATGCTGTAAATTTGACACTTTTATTCATTCACCTTCAGGTGGAAAATGCTGCACTGAACTAACTAGAATCTATTAATAGAATGCATGTGGGCTTTTGCAGTGTTAATAATCTCTATAAACAAGTCTACATGGATTTAAATATTATTATAATGATGTTATGTGTGTGTATGCCGATTATGTGTGTGTATGCCGGTTTGTGTGCGCATGTGTATAAGGAGGATGACAGCAAGGAGAGATATTTACATTCTTGTAAAGACTATTATTGAAAAGATGAGAAAGAAAATGGAGGTGTTAGGGATAGAAAGTGGGGAAAGAGAGAGACAGAAACACAAGATAATAACAGACACAGAGAGAGAGAGAGAGAGAGAGACGGTGTTTGATTGCCTAGTATTTGTCGAAGGTGGGGTTTTTTTGCTAATGAAGTTCATACTGCGCTTTGTTCTTATATGGTGTGTGTATTGATCAGTCCCACACACATATACACACACCCCTCAAGGCCCTGCTCCCAGCACTCAATAGACACTTAAATATTTAAAGCCCTGTAATTATTAACAGCGGTTCTAATGAATTACACACACCTCTCTCACTGTTTAATTTATCCATCCTAAAAATCTATAAATGTGTTGATTAGTCCAGTTATGCTCTCTTCACAGGTATTTTTACTCATGTACATATTAATGAGTGAATTAATGAATTACCAAATACCTTTATTATCATTGTACACAATAAAAGAGGTTTTCTCATAAAAAATGTTTTTTATTGAAAGGATTGTTCTGTTCTAAATCCGTTTCCTTGAACCATTCCAAATCATTCCAAATCAGTTTAAATACTTGATTTACACAACATACACCAAACTATTAAAAACTGCATGGAAGCCATAATCTGTTAAGAATCTTATTAAAAATTCTGGGTGTAAGAACTTCTCTCTTGGGCAAAATGAATACTGTTTTCAGAAACTGCTGCTATTCCTCATCCAGTGTTAAACAAAATGTTCCAAAGTTTAAATTGAGGTCAACTACAAAATAATGTGAGGTCTATAACAAACATAATGTGTCTTCTTGTCCCTGACAGTATACACACATCCACTAGTGACATAGACAGAAATTCTTTTTTGGGTGTTGGTTACAGGTTGGGGGTGCCAGCTGTAAAACATAGACATAATAAAGTCATTATAGTCGACAACCACAAACTAGCCCACTTCATTGAAGCTGAGTCATTAGAAAATGAACTTATCATTTTTGCCATAACCAGGAAGGTTTGCTGACCCGCATTTAACTGCCTGTTTATTGTATCTGACAGCATAAGGGTTAGATTCTTGAGGACATGAGATTTTTTTGAGAAATCTGGCAGGGCATGGTTCTGTAGTGTGAGGGCTTAGGGCCTCGCAGGTGCCCTTGTAGCTGCGCCCCTAACACATACATACAGGAAGTTGTCTGTCAGCAACCTCATGACTTTAGTGGGGGAAAATACACATACACACACATCTCTGTCCAGACAGTGATATATCCTGTTGAGTGTAATGTGCAGAGTTTGTATCTGATCCCACAGATTCCAGCTGAGATACCGAGCAATGAGTGTGTTAGTGTGTCTTAGCTGAGCGTGTAGACACAGCTGTTGTGAGTGATTCAACTACCAGGAGTCTAGATCAGTATTAATCATTCTGTACACCTCTCTCTCTCTCTTTCTCTCTCTCTCTCTCTCTTTCTCTCTGTCTGTGCTTTATTGACATAAATGCGACCGGTTACATTTTTTGACAGTGCAAATAATATAAACATGAGAAAGAAATATAGAATTATTACTATGGAAAATAAGAACTTGTTTGTAATCATAATTCTTGCCTAAGGGCTGAGGCATTGAGGTTTGTGTTTTTGTTTTATAGCTTGTGTCTATATATGCAATTTTGTGTTGGAAATAATTTGGTTGGGTGGGTGTGCTGTATACTCTCGCTCTTGTCTCTGCTCTCACTCTCAATTCCCAGGTGTAAAGATATAGTTATCTATTTATCTCTCTTTTTCTCTTTCGTTTTCTCTCTCTGTCCTTCTCCACTGAGAGACTGCTTCTGCTTCATTTCACACATGGCCTGTAGGGCAAGAAAGAGAGAGAAGACAAGGAGGTGAGAGGGGGAGAGAGACAAAAAGAGAGAGAGAAAGACACTGCAGGCGTTGTTCCGCTCCAAGAGATATAAACATATTCAGACTCTCAGGTATTCAGTCCACTGTGTGTGTGTGTGTGCACTCCTAAAAGGTTGTATTTCTGATAGTGCAACACAATGAGCTACAGCCAGAGCTATAAAATCTGATCTGATATCGCTCTGTTTTAGAGAAACATGATAGATTAGTTATACAGACTGTGTATCACTCCCTTCACCATCTTCATCAACTACTTCTTCCACCTGTTCTCTCTTTCTCTCACTCTCTCTGGGTCTCTTTCCCTTTTCTTTCTCACTGTGTCTTAATTCAGTTAGGTAGGCTTTATTGTTCTAACCATATTTAGATATAGACATGATTAGGCACATTATGGGTATCAGAACTCTCAGTTTAATTTCTCACTTTTTTACACTGTCTCTCCTGCTCTCTCTCTCTCTCTTTCTTCTTGGTATAAATGTTCATTAATTCTCTCTTCATCTTTCATTTCTCTCATGTTGTTTTTCCCTCATTCCTAAAGCCCATCACCAGTGCCCTGTTATCATTCTGTATCAAGTACACTCTTCACTGTGTTAAATCTCCAGTCACATGGTAAGCTGGTCTGATCTATTTTCTTTCTCTGTGGTTTAAGAGTGTGTCATTAGAGCATTTTGTCTCAGATAGAGCAGCTGATGAGAGGTGTGTGTGCGTGATTTATTCACTCATTGTTTTTATTGAGTGTGTCCTTCAGCTTGCTGCTTGTCAGAGTGAAATGAAAGGGCAAACAGTGTGTGAATATTAAAAGGGAATTCAACAGATCTTTCAAACTTTCTGCATCCATACATGGTTAAGTTGTAAGCAAACTCATTCTGATATGTTTAAGGACATTGAAATGCCTCTAAATGCTAACTTTCAAAAAAGTGACTTAAATGACTAAGTCTATGATGTCTAATTCCTGAGATATTCCTTTAGGATAGTTTGAAGCTAAGGTAAATTACTATGATCATTGACCAAAGATTAAACATGTACTGTAGTCAGGTTTTTCTGTGGTTCTGCCCTTTTCAAAACCATTGTCACATGTTTACAGCTATGAATCCAAATTCTGCGTTGCTCAAGCAACCATTGTTAATTTGTTTATGCGACTGTTCACAGCTCTTGATTCCTCAAAACATTCACAAAAACTGTGAAACACACAAATCGGTTGTTATTTCTCATCATTTGACTGGACGAAGGCGAACATGGCTGTTTTTGTCAGCCAGCAAGTTTTGTCTTTGTCTAATTCTGCACCTTTGTCTAATTCTGCACTCAGAACTAATCATCTTCCTGTTCTCCTGTGTTTGTGGTTGTGTGTGTGTGTGTGTGTGTGTGTGTGTGTGTTTGTGTGCGATTGTGTGTGTGTGTGTTTGTGTGTGTCAGGTTTATGCTACATTGTGGAGACCAAAAGCTGTTGATATACTCACACTGAAGAGACTTTTTGTCTGTGTGAGTCCCACAAGCTAGTTACCACAATGTAAATGATTTTAAGCTCATGATAAGGTTAAGGTTGGGGTGATGTTTGGGTTAGGCTAGTAGTAGTTCTGGTTAAGGTTTGAATAAGTCTCCAAAAATGAATGGAAATCTATATAGTGCTCCCACAGTTCATACAAACAAACATCGTGTGTGTGTGTGTGTGTGTGTGTGTGTGCGTGTGTGTGTGTGTGTGTGTGTGTGTGTGTGTGTGTGTGTGTGTGTGTGTGTGTGTGTGTGTGTGCTGACTCGTGGTGGAGAGTGCTGATGGAGCAAGCTGGCATGCAACAGATTTTCTTGGACTGAGGCAGGAATAGCAATGAGGGAAACAGAAAAAGAAAGAGGAGAGGGAGAGAGAGAAAGAGAGAGAGGGGGGAGTGAGAGAAAAAAAGAGGGAGGAGAGAAAGAGAGAGGAAATGAGTTTGAAAAAAGCAGTGGCAGCAGCAAGATTACACACAGCCTGCTACATTTTAGATTAGTCACACACACACATTTAATTTCCCCCTCTCTCCCCGGGCTCACAGGTATTTACTGACTCTCTCTCTCTCACACACACACACCTGTGGGCAGTGTGTGTAGAGAGAGCCTCTTTAACACCCTCAGAATTCCTCTCCATAAAAGGAACTGAGCTAGAGAAAAGCTTTATGTAACATTTTATTATAAAACCCTGGGGGACTCAGTAAGGTCATTCTCCCCAGCCTAGGGGAATCCAGCCTTAAGGGCCTTAAGACCTGATCATACTAGCATGTCAACAGCAGCAGTTCAGCCTAATTAAATTCCATTACATTCATTTCTGTGTAAACTAGTAAAATCAGTCAGTTTGAATTGAATACTTCTGCAGCAAATAGCTATTAGCTATTTTGACCTATTAGCTATTTTGGCAGGCCTTCATACAGCAGCACTGAAATGCCAAAGTGAAGCATCTTTTTGGAATGTCTAGACACGATGATAAGAAATTGATATGTATAAAATGAAAAAGAAGAAGTAAAAGATGTTAGCTGGGCTGTTTTTTGCTGTTTGTGGTTAGCAAGTTAGTTGGCATCCTAGCTTTTCTCAGGTCTAGTTAAATCAAGTGTTAGTATAGATTGTGTGTTGCGAAAGTGAGCTTTTCAGATACAAACCTCTAATCCTTTGTCTCAGCAGGAAGTTCTCCAGCTTCACTTGTTGTACTGGTATAGAGTTGCACACTAAAGTTTGAACACCCCAATCAAAAGACATGTTTGCCCAGTTTCTGTATATATCTTGGGTTTAAATTGTATTTACATTTTCGGCATTTAGCTGACGCTCTTACCAGAGCGACTTACAAGGATAATCATATTACAGGTAGGCCATTGTAGTGTTAGGAGTCTTGCCCAAGGACTCTTATTGGTGTAGCACAGCATAGTCACCCAGACCGGGATTCAAACCCCAGTCTCCCACATGTGGCGGCTACCTGGTGGGTAGTGGTGTTACCCGCTGAGCTACACCAACCACGTAATAGCAAAAATATACAATGTGCCTTGACTTTTGTGCAGTCCACATTTTATGTTTAATGTTTTTCCGCAATATGTTTAATTAATTCATTAATTTATTCATTTATCTTCTAAACTGGTTGTCTTTCTGTGTCACGGAGATGCCGGAGCCTATCTCATCGCTCATAGGACGAAATGCAGAAAACACCCTGGACAGACCACAGTATGTTTATTTCTAATTGTGCATTATAATGTGCAGAAATATGTAGAGGAAGTATTCATTTATCAGCAAAATATCATTTGGCTGGGGGGTGTTGAAACGCCCATATAGACTGACGTAATATACATAACATACGTAAAATACTTTCTCTAATCTATGCTGAAAGTATCACCTTTTACACACATACGATTATATAATTTGAAAAGTATAATGAGCTCTAAATGGTTTGGACAGACATTGAATTGCCTCATTGGGTTAAATGAGTTGCTGTTGAAGTACTTCTTTGTTGGTGGAACACGGAGAGTGTAATTGTTTTGCAATTTAGCAAAACTGAAGAAAGGCTTTATGTACATTTTTTTTATCCTGGGTGACCCAGTAAAGTCAGTTTCACTAACTGAACTGATCACCTCTTCTGAAAGCTCTCTGTCTCTCACGTGCATACACTCTTGCAGGTCTCTGTGGCTAGAGAGCAGTCTAATGGAGCTGTGATTTGGTGGTGTGCGTGTGGTGTGTGTGTGTTCCCTGTGGGCCTTAGGCTAATTGTATTTCAGTGTCAGGCGCAGTCCTTCCACACCACCAGCACTGTGGAAATAAAGCCTACAGTAATTAAGAGGAATTAATTTGTTGTTTTGTCCCCATTCACTCGTCCGTACACTCGCTATCTGTCTCTCGTGCTTTCTCTGTCTGTCTGTCTCACTTTCTCTATCTATCTATCTATCTATCTATCTATCTATCATATCATATGTTATATAAAATATTATTATTAATTATTATGGCAATTTTTTTATCCATTTGCTCAGTTTGTGTTTCTAAGTGTTGGTTGGTGGTTTCAGTGTGAAACACATTGTGTGCCTGATTGAATGCTCACTCGTTTTGGTGACTTGCAGCCATTGAGAAAACCATCAAGGCTGAAAAGCATGTGATATGATTGTGTGAGGAGAGGTGTAAAATAGAAAAGCTTCGTGTTCCAAGTGAAAATTCCATCTTTCTTTACCGCGAGGAAGGGTCAGTTTGACCACAAACATGAAAACAAAAATATTGTGCTTACCAGCATGCTATGTCAGATGGGTCACCAAGCAGCAGTTGGACCTGCTGGTGTGTGTATGTGTTTCTATATCATCATGGTTTCATGTCATGGAAAAACCTTGTTTAATAAGGCTTTTGACATTTCAAAATGTACCATATACTCTATGCAGTTCATACATTGAAGCTGATCTGCAGCCTCTTTTGAATTCATTTGATACATTGCCGATATTGCAGGTTTTCCCACCTACAAAGAATGGAGAGGTCTGTAATTTTTATCGTAGGTACACTTCAACTGTGAGAGACAATCTAAAAAAATCCAGAAAATCACATTGTATAATTTTTAAATAATTAATTTGCATTTTATTGCATGAA
>CM067478.1:26448124-26506058 GCA_034552555.1 Semaprochilodus insignis | reverse complement strand
GCAGAAAGCCTCAAAACACAACGGAAGTGTTTCCGAGGGACACTGAAAATGGACGGATGAATGAATATTCAGTCGGGTTATTGGCCAGGTTCTTGTGTTAACTTAATAAACAGTTAAACCTTAATTTTAGCCACTCTGTGTGCATTGTTTAAGGTGGAACGAAATGTAAACACGAGAAACTGGCCAATAAACCGAATGAATATTCATTAATAAACAGATAAACTTTTCTTTCAGTCACTCGGTGTGCATTGTTTAAGGTGGAACGAAATATAAACACAAAAACTTGGCCAATAACCCGACTGAATATTCATTAATAAACACATAAAACTTACTTTTGCTGTAACTGGGGCTGTCTCGGCTCTACGTCCAGGTCCGGGTCCGTCCACTTTCAGTGTCCCTCGGAAACACTTCCGTTGTGTTTTGAGGCTTTCTGCATGTGTTTTGGAAGTTGCATGTGTTTTTAGTGTTTGTTGCGCGTTTGAGACTTTGCAGCGCGTTCGGTTAATGGTTTGCAAGCGGTCTCATTTTGATGCTTGTGTTTTCAGATCTTGCAGCGCGTTTGGCTAATGTTGTGCAAGTCGTGTCATTTTGATGCTTGTGTTTTGAGACTTTGCAGCGCGTTTTTAACTTGCAGTGCGTTGGGCTTTCTCGGCCACCGTACATGAATGATTTGAAACCGCTGGATTTTCATTTTGCTGTTCATGTTAACAGTTTGATACTTTCACACAGGCTGACATGGTATTTTAAAAAATTAACCAGAAGCAAAAACTTAAAATCTATGTAATTAACTAAAAAATGAGTAAAAATGGAAAAAATGCTACTTCTTTTACTTCATTTAAATCATGAATATTATCAAACTAAATACTAGTTAAACATTTTGTGCCGCACACAGATTTCCTAGCTGGTCTACCAGACTAAAACTATCACTCAATCAGAAGTCAGAATGCAGTCTAGGGTAATCAGTTATACAGTGCTCTTTTTATTCTTTTATTTTATTCTTTTTTTATTCTTTTTATTGAGGCGCATGGCTGATTTGACTGTTTATCCGTCTGGAAATAGAAATGTCAAATATGAAGGGCCAGCATTTGTGAGCTGTATCAGTCACACTGCCACATTGAGAGTTTCTTAGGCGTGTGTGTTGGGATGTTTCATTCTTTTCCTGTTGCTTGCAAGAATTACCCCTGTTGATGAGAATATCAAATGAGAGTAAACGTTTATAGTAATGGTGAGCATTTTAAATGTTGTCATCAGCCTGGGTGACTGAAGTGTAACATACTATCCCCACAGTTTTGAATACCTGAAAGTGCACAACTAATTGAGCTGTTCATGCTTTGGCCACATGTCATGGCGAAGCATGGATAATTCTATAAAATGAAAGCTTGTTTAGGGTTAATGCTGGCTGTTGCACCAACATTTTCACTTCCATTTTCCATTTCCATTATTCAGTTTTTTTTATATATTTGTCCATTTTTGTGTTTCTGAGTTGATATCATCTGCACTGTTTATGTATTCACAGCTTTCTGCATGCTGTACTGCATGTGCATATTGCACTTTTAATTTAATTTCTTTTCATGATTCTTCTCATAATTCTCTTCTTAATGACTTCTCAGTTGTCCTCTCTTTTCCACAGTCTCTGTGCCGCTATTGGGCATTATTTTTTTTTCCCATTTTTTGTTGATTTTTGTTCCATTTGTTTGTATTGCTTTGTGATCTCTGTAGGTTCTCCCATGCCATCCTCTCTGTCCAGTCCATCAGAACATAGCCATTCGCAGCCTCCATCCCCCAGCCTCCATGACCCCCAGCGTGCCGAGCTCAGCAGCGCCGCCCTGCAGGCCGCGCATTCACATGAGGAGTTCACACTTTATAGAGCTGTAACGCACAGCAGCACTGCTGAGGGTAAGCTAACTACTCACCCACTCTTTCCCTCTCTTTCTCTCTCCTTCTCTCCCCCTTTTCTTTGTTTCAGTCTCTACCACATCCCATCTTTCTGTCTCTTTTATTATATACATTTCTCTTAATCTCTGCCTTACACTTTTTCTGTTTGTCTTTGTATTTTTCTTTGTAGTTTTCTCTTCTGTATCTCTACCTGTATCTGTCTCTCACTCTGCATCTCCTTCTCTCTTTCTCTCTCTCTCTCTCTTTCTCTCTCTGTAAGCTGTTCAGTGTGTAATAGTGAACCACACACCAGCCATGTGGAAAGTTTTATTGGAGCAATGTCACGTCCAATCAGCATCCAACAGCTCCTGTGGAGAGTGTGGACATTTAGTACAGAAACATTCCTCCATCATTTTCTTTTTGTACTGTGCAGAAACTTCTCTCAATTTTTTCTTGGTTTTAACTCTCATTTTTCAGTGCTCTTAAAAGCTGCCCTGGATGGTAGAGTGTGGTTTAGCATTGGAATGAATGGTGGGGGCACAGAAAGACAGGCAGTATGTGTGTGTGTATGAGTGGGAGAGATTTAGTGTAGCGGACCGTCACACACACCAATGTTAGTGTATCCAAATGTGCTGTGTTCATGCTTATTACAACCTGAGCCAAACGCTGATTTGTTTTGTGCAAATATGGCTCTATATTCTTATCTGTGGCAAAAAAAGACAACATATTCCACTCTTTCCATCTCTTCCTCTCGGTCTCTTTATTTTTTTCAATTCATGTACACTTGCACTGTATGTTTATCCCTGCTACACACATATTCTCTCTCTCTCTCTCTCTCTCTCTCTCTCTCTTTTACTTTCCTTCCCTGTATTGTATGTCATGCTCCTGCCTGGCTGGTCTAAAAGCTTCTGTGCCTCTAGTCACCCAAAGTCTGACAGAGTCTAAGAGGGTGACAATGCTACAGGGCCGAATGCTCACACACACACACGTACACACGTGTGTGTATATGTATAGGGCAGAACATTTACATTTAACAAATTTTTACTTAACTGCATGTTAAGTAAAAGCACGGTGGCACAGTGGCACAGTAGGTTGCACTGTCACCTCACAGCAAGGAGGGCCTGGGTTTGATTCCCAGCTGGTGCGTTCGCGATCCTTTCTGTGTGCATGTTCTCCCTGTGTCTGGGTGAATTTCCTCCAAGTGCTTTAGTTTCCTCCCACAGTCCAAAGACACCTTGACTCACCTGTGAATTCAAGATGCTAAGTTGAAGACAGTAAGTGGACACAGTGTTTAAAAACTCCAGCAGCACTGCTGTGTCTGATCCACACGTACCACACTAACAGGTGTGCTGAGAATGATACCCCATCCAAATAACACCTGCTTTTTGGTGGTCAAGTGGGGGTCCTGACCGTTAAAGAAAGGCAACAAAGTATGCAGAGAATATATAGTACATAATGTAATTTTTTATGTAATATATTATTATAAAGCATGGAACCACACAGAAAGCTCTAATTCCACATACTCATCCATCTTACCATGACCAGCATATACATGATAATAGGAGGTAGAGGAAATAAACACTCATAGTGGATCATAGAAATACGTTAGATGTGAACACCATGGTGGACCTTGTAGGATTAGATTTGTTGGTTAAACAGTGTTGACCTGTCCGGATTTAATGTGCTGTACTAAATTTTACAAGCTGTTCACAATTCTAAGTGCCTGGCTGTTTACTCACTGTGATTCTGCACTTTATCGGATTTAGCCTTTTCACTGGACGACGCTCATAACCTTCTGCATCTGCTTTAAACGGGTACATTTTTAACCTCCTTTGCTTTATGAAAGCATCTTACTGTGAAAGCATCTTACATGTTGGTGTGCTTGGGTGTAGCCTTTTTGTTTTTCGTCTCGTTAGGAAACCAAATGTCTTCATGTTAAAAAAAAAATTAATATTTAGTGGTTGTGGAGACATTTGTCTACTTTATGGTCTATAAGAACAATTTATATATATTTCTATATATGATAATTTTCTATATAAACAATATTGATACTTGGGTAAAATACTGACACATAAAACAAGTAAAGGTGACTTAAAATAAAACTGCTTGAGTAAAAGTTCAAAAGCATCAGGTCAAAAAACTATTTTATATTTTATTAAAGCTACTTTTGCCCAAGATGTGAGCAGTCACAGAATACAGCAAAGCTGAATGAAATTAAACAAAAAAAAGGAAATTAGTAAACATAAACAGGTGAAGTGTAACTGAGTACAAAACTGTATTGTGTATTGTTCTTTGCTCAACAATACACTTGAATAAAAGTGAAAATATTATTATTAGAAAATACTCAGCACAAATCCACTAATAATTTACTAAAGTACACTTAGTGTACTTAGTATAAGTGTACTTGAGGAAATGTAACTAGTTACTATCCACCTCTGAGTGAGTGATTTAGCAGCTAGCTGGAATAGTCAGCCAACATGGGGCCCACCTGAATACCAGGGGGCATTTCTCACCCTGCCTACACCAACCCCAAAATCAATCTATCTTTAAAATATTTCTATGAAGTATTTAACGAGGGACATATTTATGTTTGTTTTAACTCAGAACGATCAACTTTAAGAGCTCTTGACAAACTTTATGAGTGTTGGTCAGGGGGATAAACATTTTTGTGTCACTTATAGTTCCCTTTACTGACCCAAAAAAATAACACTGTGTCAACCAACTCCTGTGCCAACCATTTGTGTTTATGTGTGTGTATGTCTAATGTAAACCAGTTCTGTGTCGCTGTACTGGTAATGGAAGAGGCTTTTATCTAAAGTGGCTTTTCCTTTTCTTTAATAGCCGTGTGGAGTTATGGGTAATACTGCTCCGAATTTAAACCCCAAACTTACCGGCAGCCTCCACAACTCACACTCCACTTAACCTTCATTAAATGTGTGTGTGTGCAAGTGTGTATGAGTGTGTGTGTTCTGCTATTGATCAACGATCGGGAAGCACTACAGCACCTCCTTATTTTGAGCAATCGTTGACATCCCAGACAAGCCGAGGTGCCGTGGATGATTGCCACAGAGACGTGGGGGGATGGCAAGAGAGAGGGGAAAGAAAGAAAGAAAAGGGAGAGGGGGGAAAAGAGAAAGAAAGAAAGAAAGAAAGAAGGAAAGAATAAAGAGAGTGAGCAAAGCAGAAGAAACAAAGATGGAGTGAAAGGAGAGACTAAGAGAAATAAACAAAGAATGAGAGATAGACAGAAAAAGAGACAAGGCAGAAGAAAGAGGAACAGAGAAAGAGAGGAAGAGAGAGGTGGCTCTGAAAGACTGTGAGTAAAGTTCAGGTCAGATTGCTGACTAAACTATTGAACTCAGGTAAAACAGAGAGAGAAAGAGAGAGCGAGTGAGAGAGACACTGGTCAGCTCTAAAGTGTATTTGGAGTGGACTGTGAGCAGACACAGTCTGTCTGTGCAGTTTCATCATTTCTTTGAAGTTTAAATAACAGAGACAGGCTCTGAAACCAGCACTGAGATGATTCTTGCATTCTCAGTTCAGTTTGGTTCAGCTTGTTTGTAGCACTTGCAGGGGTGTAAAAATGCATTGGAAATTTGGCATGTTGGAATCAATAATAAAAATATTTAATAAATGGTTCATTTGAATGTGGTAGTGTTGTAATTGATTATATGATATTCAGTTAATTGTTATTTTTTGGCCAAATTAAACTTCAGCTTCTGTCAGATGGATTTTACAGCCTGCAGGTCACACCCATGTTCACACACACACACGCACACACACACACACACACTACTGTCAGATGCACTGGGCAAGAAAGTAGCAATTTTAGACAGAACAAATTTTCAATAACGTTTACCTGAAATGTCCATAGTCCACTGAACAAGCACCACAGACAGCTTAAAGAATTTTTTATTTTAATATATATTTATATTTTACACATATGTACACAATGACACACTGTTATATACAAACCTCCAGAAATCTTATGACAGTCTGTCAGTGGTAATAAAAGCAGAAAGCAGTGACTAGTAAATTTGACTAGTGTCAAATAAGAAACAGCACAAATATATGTTTTAACGTCATTGTTTTTTGTAAATATACTCTCATTCCAAATTTGAGGCCTGCAAAAAGCTCCCAAAAAAGCTGGGAGAGAAACATGTGTACCGCTCTATCATCTTTTGTTTTAACAACACTTAATAATCTCCTGAAGGCAGAAGACACCAACCAGTTTTGAAAGCAGGATTTATTCTGTTCTTCCTTTATACAAATCCTGAGCTGTGCAACTGTTTGGGACTTTTGTTGTTGTATTTTGTGCTTCATAATGTACGTCAAGGTAGCCTTTACAGATTATTAGATTTTACTGATTATTACACCTTAATATATTTCTGATTGCTGATAGATTGTAAACACAAAATCCAACTTAAGTTGTTGGATTACTCACTTTTTTGCAAAGTTGATCCATCCTTGCTCAGTAAGGACTAGGTTTTGCAGGATGCTCTTCTTATGTCCAAGCCTGATAGAACTGCCCTGACTTGCAATACAACAGTGATCTTGTTGAGGTACAGCATTAACTGTCTTGTCTGTGTACTGTTTGCATTTAAGTACAGTTTAAATTTCATAGCACTGCTTTGAAAGTGGCACTGCCTTCTTTATGATATATAATAGAGTTTTAGAGCTCCAACTGTTTTCTTTTAATGATAGGTGAGCGGAGGTCAAATTTAATATTATTGTTTAATATTATTTTTCCCTTTCCACATGTTCATGTTGACTTAATCATGAATCATATTGTACTTCTATCTTTTTGTATGTATTATTAACATATTTGTAATTTAGTTGTTTCCTCTGTATATGTATAACTTTAATTTTATTGTATTTACCTTTTTCTTACAACTATATCTGGATGTCTCTCCAGCTCTCAAGGACAGTAGTTAGAAACGTTAGTAATAGAGGAAAGGTGATGGAGGAAATGTGATGGTGTGTCTGTGTTTTTTCCAGCACTGTGATTGAACTGCATCTTTCCAGGGGTCAGTAAGGTCAGGGATAGGTAGAGGCTTTAACACTCCAGAAATTACATATGTAAATTACTTGAAAATACTGAACATCCAGGAATATGTAGTGTTTTTCTAATACTTTGCATATATATATATGCATATATATATTGTTTTGGTAGTGTTGTTTGTCAGGTTTTCAGACCTGTTCATCAAAAGATGAACAAAGCAAACAAAATGTATATATATATTTATATTTTTGCTCCACAGGAAAAAAAAAAAAGTGCAAGTAACACAAAGAGTTTCACCACTCATTCAGGAGCAGGAGCTTTATAATGAGCTTTCGTACTCACTTTTGCATGTCCATGACCCAGTTTGTCAGGTAAGTATAGGTAGATGGGACATTTATAATGGGATGCAGTAAGTCAATGCACCAGTTTGGTTGTCAGCATGTCAACTTCAGAGACAACTGTGATTGGTGAAAAAAATTGCCATCCAAACAAATTGCTTTTTCTTCTGTTGTTTGTAATTGTGCTGTTCATATTGACCATGGCATTTTCAAGTGTTTTTCTCCATTTTCAGATTTTGTAGCTGAATGGAATGAATGTAAAAGACTGTATACATTTATTTATTAAAATAACTATAAATAACATTTGGAGTGTAAAGGCCAGTCTTAATGTTCCCACACACCAAACAATAGTAGCAAACTGTGACTATTAGGCCTTCGGTTCAATCAATGAACACATTTTGTGACATTACAGTTTTGTATCAGTTGTATAACTCTATATAAACTCACTGTTTTTGAACTGAAAGTTCAGAATTCTAATAAGAATTAATTGTTGTGTTAAGCTCTCCTAATATATATTAAAAGCCACTGACTACAGGCTTTTTTCTGTTTTCATTCTGGGTTTCATTCAAGGCAGTAATAGCAAGTTGCTGAGTGGTGCATTTCACAGAGAAATTGAACAGTGCTGTAAATCCATGGGCAAATTGTGTGTACCTTAATTGAAGACAGAAAGCTTTGTGTTATGTAGCCTTTATTGCCAGCTACAAGGTTACTAATGTTTTCTGCAGGTGTGAAGGTTCTAAAATGACTTATTGAGATTTTGAACTGAGTAGCACTCGGCTCAACCAGAGGCAGGTTGCCACATGTATAACTGATCTGCTTAGCAGAAATGAACGGAAATGAAGTGTATTTTTGCTGTCTGTTACAGCATTGTTGCGTGGACCAGAATTGCACACCAGAATTCACATTTGTGTCTGTACAGATTTCTCTCTCACACATAAACACACACACTGCTGATTTAGAGGACAGTAAGACCCCTTTGTTAGGTGCTGAAAGTAGTGTGTCATTTAAAGTTGAGTGCAGGGTTCTGCTCAACTATCCTCATTAAAAAGTGTGTGTGTGTGTGTGTGTGTTTGCAAGTGTGTAAGGCAGAGGAAATGTGCGTGTGTGTGTGTGTGTGTGTCGGTGTGTAATAAGCTGAAAGAAAAAAGTGTGTGTGTGTGTGTGTGTGTGGGTAATAGAGGGTGAAAGAGGGAGGAAGAGTGTGTGGGAATGTGCATGTGCCACTTAAACATTTGTTCTCATTTCTTCCACACTGAGAAATACACCCAGGTTTCTCCCAATTAGAGACACATCACCGCCCGAAAGCTTCATCATTCGTAATCTTTAAACTATGATTATTCCTCTTTTTGGGAAGCTAGAAATGTTAAACAGTGCTTTGCAAGGCACAAACAGTGTTTAGAGATTAACTCGCTCATTAGGCCTTGAGAGACCGCATAGATCCAACAAAAACACCCTTTCCTCAGATAACATTTAATGATCTCTTGGGTCCAACAACAACTACAAATATATTTACTAGAAAATGTTCTTTGGAGGAAATCAAGTCCAAATGAAACTAAACATAGTTAGATATTTATCTGACACAATCTGTTCTCATTTCATCAGTGTTGAGAAATACACTCACTTTTTTGTAATGACAAACACTGTATCGCCAAAAGTTTATCATTCGTAATCTTTAAACCATTTTTAAACTGCTTTTAGAAAGCTAGTGGTCTTAAATATTACCACTTTTGGAATAAACTGGTGAACTAACTCATTAAGTTATTATTGATCACTTAGGTCCAACATATGGCCTCTTTTCAACGTATTTACTTGACAGAAGCTTTGCAGACTAAAACTTTTTCATTTGTTAATTTGTCAGACAAATCAAGTTAAAATGAATATACGTAAATATTTTTTGTTCTCTGTCAGAGTTGGAATATCAGTTCTCTTTAGCATTGAGATTTCTACTAATAATAAAACACATCACTTCCTAAGAATGTGTCATGAGTAATCAATCCTTGTTTGGAAAGCAGGAGATTTGTACGACACAAGGTGTATTTAGAGATATTAGGGATCACTTAGGTCCAACAAAAACATTATGCTGGAAGGGAGCTCTCTAGAATAAGTCCAAATTAAGCAAAACAGAATGTGACAGAGGAAAAAAAATCTCTTTAGTGATGAAAACACTATCCGACTTTCCCAATTAAAAACACTTCTCTAAAAACACTGATAAGTCCTCTTATTAGAACAGTGGGTTTAAAGATACCATGCATACCTATAAGTAATCTCACTTATAAGTGATCATTTAGCTCCAAGAAAAAACTTATCTGATTAGTTCCTCATGGCTTTCTCAGATTCCTTACTTGACAGCTGCTCTCTGGTCTAAATGTTCTTCTCCTGTTCATTATCCTGACTAAACCTGAGTCAACATTAGATTTTTTTCCATCAGCAGTGGAAAATCTGTTCTCAGATATATACTTAGGTTTCTTACAGTTCAAAACAATTACAATTCATCGCTGCTGTGTATAATCTGTAATCTTTAAACAGTGATTATTCCTCTTCTTGGAAAACTAGCAGTGCTGAATACGGGCATTTAGTACGACATAAAGTGTGCTTAGAGTTTTATTTGCTCATTGGTTTGTTAATGATCACTTGGTCCAACAAATACACCCTCTTTGTAGATTATTAGACAGCTCTGTGGACAAATTTGATTGTTCAACATGAAGCTACTCTATTAAAAGTGCCAAAGTCACTGGTAACATCAGCAAAAATAATCAGAGATCACAAAGGCCAGTGTAGTGTTTCTAGGTTTCATTATCGATGAGATGTTTAAATCACCGAAACAACACCTGCAAATTGTGGAGGCACCCTTGAGGAATTTGGCTTCAGATGAATATTCTTAGTGTCGAACCTACAGTCTTCCTCCACTCATTTACTAAAATCTGAACAGGCATCTGTTTATCTCACATTCAATTTAGCGTTCCGTATTCAATTTCCTTTTTCTCTTTTATTGCCTCAGAACTACAACTTTGCATTTTAATTCACCCTTTTATTCACCTCCAAATGGTGATATCAGGGGACTCATCAAAGAAGGAGAATAATATCCCTCCGCTCTCCACAGCAATTACTCTGAATTATGGCGCATTATGAACCTGCGGCTTGGCTCGGCATCTCTGGAACGTCTGAAATTGCCTCTGCTCTTTCTGACAGTTTGAGAAATCTACAACACTCTGAGTAGCATAATTACTTTTCTGTCTTTTGACTTCTTGTCTCTTTCTTAATCTCTCTCTCTCTTACTTGCTCCCAATCTCTGTCTTTTCTCTCTACTATTTTTTTTCTCTTACTTTGCTTCTCATTCTCTCTCCACATCTCTCTTTTTTCCTCTTTGTTCCGCTTACCCTTCTTCTGTTTATATCTCCCACTCTCTCTAACTCACTCTTTTTTCTCTGTTCCTCTCTTTTTACCTGTTTCATCTTCTTTTTTATCTTCTGTCTTTTTCTCTGTCTGTCTCTCTATTTTTCTGCTGTCTTCTTCTGTCCCTCTCTTTCTTTCTCTCTCTCTCTCTCTGTCTCTCTTTCTCTCTCTCCCTCTTTCTCTCCCTGTCCAGTGCATTACTTTTGTAAGATTATTGGTCGTCACACAAAAAGAAAGATTTAAGAGATTTGCTCTCTCTCTTTCTCTCTCTCTCTCTCTCTCTCTCTCTCTCTCTCTCTCTCTCTCAGTATGTTATATCCCTGCCTGAGGTTGCATTGATCTCCTGAAATGATTTGCCCTCCAGTTTGTCAATATTTAAAAACCACTTTTGTCCCCCAGAAAATCACAGAGAGCGGGCCGAAAAATGTCATAACCTGCTGATATTTATCTTCCACAAATAGTGAAATGTCCTGCTGTGTGACGAGAGAGGGATTCTGGGTGGGAAGGGCGATGATGAATCCTTTGTTTTTTTCTATTTCTTTTCTTCTCCAAGTTATCCTCCCTGCCATTCCATGCTAAAAGGAAGTCCCCCATCTCGCCTCAGACCCTGCGTCATTAATAACGCTAGGAAAATACACTGCATTCCTATTTGGAGATGAAGGGCAGCCACATATAACTCAGATTGCAGTGAACTGGTAATGGTTATGGCACACGATTTTCAGTACAGTTCAGCCTGCTTTATTGCCCTGAATAATAAACAGTCCATTTGCTGCACCACAGTTCAGAAATATTAAGGAGTGTTAAAATGAGGAAGTGAACATTTTACAGTCCATACAGAACTTTGAATGGATGTCAATGCAACACAGTTTTCAGTTCAGCCCATCACCTATAGAGCAGATGTTATTTAGGCGGTCGACTGTTCTCAGCTCTGCAGTGACAGTGACCTGATGGTGGTGTGTTAGGTAGTGTGTGTTGTGGTGGTGTGAGTGCATAAGACACAGCAGTGGTGCTGGAGATTTTATACATCTCAGTGTCACTGCCAGACTGAGAAAAGTCTACCAATTGATCCAACCAACAGTGTCCTGTGGGCAGTGTCCTGTGACCATAAATGAAGGACTAGAGAATGACCAATAAAAACTGCTCAGCAGCTCAACTATCCTTTTATTAGAAGAGATAGTAGATACAATAGTTTCTTTAATTTTGAAGCTAAGCATGTTTTGTGGCTAATCAAAGTGAAAAAAATCCTGCAAATTCCCATATCTCATTGTTTTCTCTCTTTCCCTCTCTCCCTCTCTCTCTCTTTCAATTTGTACTGTAAGTCATTCTCTCTCTTTCTCTCTCTCTCTCTGTTGCTCCTGTGATGGAGTGAGGGACTTGGTGTTAAATTGGCTGTAAGAGCAGCTTTGGTTGAAAAAAAGAAAAATCAGCAGGACAGGCCTTGAATCACTCTCCTTTTTCTTTCATTTGTTTTTTTCTCTTATTCCTCATTTTTGTGTGGGAAATGGATGTCTCCTCAACACTGCACCTACATTGTTAGAACTCTCCTCAGCCACTCACACACTAATGCGCACACACACACACCTGTCATCCACAGCCGCTTTACAAAAGAGGTATTTTCAATTCTGTCTGGGTCGTTGATCAGAGGACGGCGTGTCCTGGCCGACACAAAGACACTCACACACACACACACACACATACAGAGGTTGATCTCTGCAGTGGAGAGTGAATTTACCCAGAACTCCTCCTGCCTCTCATCTGCTGAGGCTTAAAACACTACCGTTAACTTCCTCCCTCCCTCCCTCCCTCCCTCCCTCCCTCTCTCTCTCTCTCTCTCTCTCTCTCTCTCTGTCTTTCAATCCCCCTCTCCCTATCTATCTCACTCCACTTATCCTTTATCTCTTTCAGTCCTCACTCTCAATCTTTCTTCTTCCTTTTTATTTTTTATCTTTCTTTCTTTCACTCTTTCATACTCTCTGTCCCTATTTGTCTCTCTCCACTCACACTTTATCCGCTTCATTCCTCTCCGTCTTATCATCTATCTCCTTTAGCTCTCTTTTGTTTTATTTTTCACTTACCTTCTATGTCATGTTGCCCATCCCTCTTTCACTTTCCCTCTCCATCTCATTTCGTGTCTCTTACCCTCTGTTCCTCTCTCTTTTCTTTCTCCTCTTTCTTTCTCACGCCCTTTTTCTCTATTTTCTTTCTGTCTTTTTGCTTTTCTTCCTTTCTCTGTCTGTCTTACTCTCGCCTCGTTCTTTCTGTCTTTTTCTGTTTCTGTCTTTTTTCTTTTTGTTCTTTTTTCCTCCGCTCTCTGCATGATATGGCCATTCACTTACCAGCAATGGTGTGTTGTGATTAATACTCATTCTCTCCCTCTCATCCTCTCTTCTTCTCCTTCTCTCTCAGTGTTTAGTTTGAATTAGGATTTAAACAGAACTTGTATATGCTTTGCTTCTTTTGTTTTGCTTCTCTTCTCTAAGCACAGGGTTTTTAATTGATTGGATGCCGTTACGATTTTTTCAGTAGTGAACCTCCAGCCTTTTCAGCCTCTGTGGCCATATAGCTCATCCTTTGGAGATGTAAGAAACTTTAAGAGGAGCTAAGAGGCTTAGAGTTTAGCGAAAGCTCATTTAGGCCTCCTCTTACCCACAGCGTCAATGGATCATTAACGTCCAGTTCACCAGAGGGCCGGAGTGTCTTAATTAGCCCGCTAGCCATCTGGATTACCCTAAAAGTCAATAGCGCCTGCCGTTAAGTGTTAGTTTTATGACACCTCTCGTGTGAACCCTCTCGAGTCTGTGGCTGGGATTCAGATGGTTGCTTACTTTGTCGGTTTGCTTGTGAAGTTGAAAACCCATCTTTGCAAAAAATAAGCTCCATGTAGTATGTAAACATAGGTGATCTTTGAAGAGATACATTGCACCACATAGTCTGAACTATCCATATGTGCAAATGAAGTTTTTTATGTATCTTTAATTGATTTTGTCACATGAACCAACACATTCACAGCCTACATTAGTTTACCCACCATACGTAATAAAGGTATTAAAAGTGCTTTTGCCTGGACTGCTTCTTAAATGAGGGCAGCCAATCAGAAGAGATATTATTTACTAACAAATAATTTTTCATGCAAAACCTCCTTAGGTTTAGCACATATCTGCTTTATGCTACCAAAAGTATTTACAGTACATTACAGTAACATCTTTTAAAGTTTAAAGGAAGTCGATGTGACAGGCAGGATATATTATAAATAATGACAAATAAAAGATTTATAAATGTAAGTGATACCTATAAAATAGCTGGGGTTGGGGGTGGGGTTAGTTGGGTGATGCAGTACACTATATCCAAACGTTACATTAATGTACATTGAAAGAACCAATACTATAAAAACTGCAAGCATTAAAATAATGAAAAAAAATAGTGAAAAAACAAACTGCAAACATTACAGTAGTGCAGGACTAGTGAAAAACAGCAAAGAGCCAAAAGTATGAGTAACAAAAGTTTTAGTACTGCAAATTCTGAAATTGTGTAAATTGAAGAAACAGTTGTATAAGTACTGCAAACCTTAATATGCAAAGTAAAAGATCCAATAACATATGTTTATAAGTAAAAAATGATTAATGCAAATTTAAAGACTTAGTATTACCTGGGGACATGGAGTCATTACTGAGGACTGATTTTAATCCAGCACCAATCTGTAGCATCCTTAGTCTTTAGTCTGCTCAGTAATACTTTTGGACTGAATTACCTGTATTATTTGTTCAAATTATTAACTCAAAGCTCCCTTAGTAATAATACTCCTGCTCAGATCCGATCTCAGTAATGTTAGAACAAAACCAAGTAGAGGGACACAGACAAGGGTGAAGTTGGTTTCCTTTACCAGCTTCTTGTTTAAATTTCTTGTTTCACCTTAAATTGTATAGCTGTTACATGCTGGGGGCTAAGGCGTTTTGGCAACTACTGCACTGTTTAAGGTGGAATGGAAAGATTTGAACAAGAAGCTGGTGAATGAGAGACTTACTACAGCTTTGTAGAAAACAGTGCCTCCTTTTATTTTCTTTCGTGACCTGAAGACTGGGCTATAAGCTAAAATGGATCTTGATTTGACCCTTAATCCTCAAGTTCACACCAAGAAATCTGCAGCATTTTGATGATGGCTGAACTTCAAGGGCAAGGGAAATGAAATATCTTAAAGGTTCCTCCTGTAAGACTCCTGATGTATAAAGCTGATGTAAATGTCCACACAATGATGTTTTGATCCGGGCTAGTTGGGGTAATCTGGGGAAATTTCAGAGATCCTTCATTCTGTACAAAGTCAAAATACACACCTATTACATTACTGAACCTTCTCTGGTAAACTAATCCTGCTCAAATAGGGCTTTAGTCTACTTCAAATTTGACAGTAGTGTAAATCCAGAAACTATAGTGTAGCATTTTGTAGTTGAGTTCTTTGGTGGATGAGCGGAAGAAATATAAAGTGTTCTAGGTAAGAAAGTCATGTGTTTTCACATCGTTCTTCTGGTCTGACTGTAATCCCCCTCTCGCCGATAAAACTGAAAGAAGTTCTGCAAGGTGAGACATGACAGGTCGGCTTGTTGTTGACAAATAACCTTTCCCTCTGCTCCTGTCAGGACCCGGGAAATTTTGGCATTGGCTTTCTGAGACTCACACACTTCTGAAATGTCAGTTTAGCATCTCCAACACGTTATTGACGACAGGCTGGCTGACATTTCCCCAGTTCCTTGTCTAAAGGAAGAAATCCCACTTATCATAATGCCAGGGACTGTGTGTGTGCTGAAACAATGATTTCTGTCTTAAAACAAGAATAAAGACTGATATTCTTACACTGGACCCCCTAGTGAGGCCACTGGGAGAAAGAACTTCTGGCAACAAATCTCAAACACAGGTGACCTTATTTACAAAAGCTGCTCTAAAGCTACAGCGAAAGAACGTTTTTCATATCCACTACGCTTGATGTGGCACTTTTCATGATATGTGTATTCTATGCACTGCACACTTGCAATAACAGTTTCCTAGCATGCAGTCATAGTAGCACATTACAATGAGCATAGAACCTTTTAAATACACTTTAATGCCGCATCCTCTTTGACAAAACTCTAAACTCTAAATTGTTATGCTGAAGTAGGTTTTGAAGGTTTTCAAAAAGTTGAATGTTGTCATTTTTGTTTTTCTAGACTATTCAAATATAATTACATAATTAATTATTCTTATTCTTATAGCATAACGGTATTACATATTTTTGCGCACAGGGCAATACATGCAAAAATAAATTTTCATCAAACTCAGTCATAATAAAATGTTTCTTCTTCTATTTACAAACTCAAACGTGTTATCCTTTCAAGTGTATAATATGCACTTTCAATAGAATTTCCTCAGCTACAAGTTGTGTGCATGAACATGTTATGATGCTGTAAAACGGTATGGAATTCTGTCATCCATTCTGATTGGGATAATTATAGCCTAAACTCCTGTGGCCAAAACCCTGCTTTTCCTGCTTTTCTTGCACTTACTTCTCCTCTTACTACGGCTGCTTCCTCATTTTCCTCTCTCTCTGGGCTGTTGTATCCTGCTTTAGTGGATCCCAGACAAGTCAGTTCACTTCAGGTCAGTTTGAGGTTGTCAAAATACTGGCATTTTGCACAAGTGTAGCATTACAGTATTAACACCAAATATTTATTGGGTTGCACACAGTTCAATTCAAAGGGCCTACTTAATAGGACTGCTTACTGCAGCATTGCCAGAGCACTGGCAACAGGCCAGAATAATTTAGTACACTAAAACATGCAGAATAGTACAGTTTGAGAATATGCATAAGAAAATAATTGCAAATGTTTTTTTCTCCTTGTTTCACTCTCTTTGCAAAAGCAATAAATGAAATGCTTAACAGAACAGAGCCGATAGTAAATTTAAAAATCAGTAACATTCACTTTCAAATGTTTTTTCAAATGTTTTAGGCATCTAAGAAAGTTTTAAGAATTTAAAAGCTAATTAAGTAAGTAGTAAGCATTTGTATTCTCAGAAAAAAAATTCATATTTGAATGAATACAAATTACATGAATGCACTGTTCATGTATTTGTTTTTTTCCATTTCCACCCTTTTCCTCCTCAAAGAAGTCCAGTATTATTTGGAGGCAGTTTGTAGGTCTGTATATTCGCACAGTCTCTCTCTCTCCCCCTCCCTCTCTCTCTCTTTCTCCCCCTCTCTCACTTTTCCCTCTGTCTTTGTCTCTCACTCTCTCTCATTTCTCTCTTCAACTTTGTCTGTCTCTCCCTACTGCCCGTCTCCTGTACCCTGCTGTCCTCCACCACCTGTCATTTGTAGTCCATCACTCTATAAGGCACCATTTAACTCCAGCTAAACCCCCCGTCTTCACTTCACTCTGGACTGTGGTGTGTGTGTGTGTGTGTGTGTGAGCGCGCGCGTGTGTGTGTGATGGAGGCTGATGGATGTGTCCTATTGAGCACCCCTGCTCGTCTCCCTATTTTGCACTTACTTTGAGGAAGTAGCATTTCTAAAAGATGAGTGCAAAGCCACTGTGGGGATTAAAGAGCAAGTGTGCCACTTGTTTGTTGAAAAAAGAGTGATAGATGGTGTGTGTGTGTGTGTGTGTGTGTGTACAGGCCAAGGTGAAGGAGAAAGGCCAGAAGCTGACAGCTAGCATGTAAACAGCAACTTTGGGGTGTGCATTAGCACTTCTGCTAGCGGACAGATTCACACACACACACTCTGGCAGTAGAGGTCAAATTGTCTGTGCACTGCTGTGAAACACAAGAGGAGATGAGAGAGTGTGCGAGATTTGTTGGGACAGATAAGCGATCACATCGCTGCTGTTTTCAACAGCTATCAGCTTGCTGCCATTAGGAGATAAATTCACACGCACATGTACACACATGTAGTGCAGTCTGACACAATCAAAAAGACTTAGTACCATACTTTTATCTATAACAAATGAAACAATACACAAATTCAGGCCCCAAGATAGTTACTACTAAACATACTTATCGTTACCATGAACATACTTAGCGTTACAATGATATCATTATGTCACAATATACAAATTGTGAATATGGTCAGTACTTAAGAACACTTTCAGCTGCATGTCATACAGAAAAGAAAATGATTCCTGTTTAGTGCAGCAGTATGTTTGGAACACCTTCATAAAAATGATTGTATTAATTTTTTTGTGGGTCCTTTTTTTTGTTGTTCTAGCTTCTTAGAAAAATCTTTAAGTTAAAACTAAATATTGTAATATTGTGGGAAAAGAAAAAAAAGACACCAAACGTGTCTTGGTGGATGGACTACATTGAGGGGTGGGGGGTGTATTTTTTTTTTTTTTTTTGATTGCTTTAAAATATTTTTTTCTTAACCTGAGACCCTGACAGGCCACATTTTGATGACTTAAGACCATCCATCAGCGATTATGTTTCAAAGACTGCTTCATAAATCCTCATAAACCTCATGCATCTGTTCAGTCCATCTACACACTCAAGGCTTAGCAGTGGTTTGGGGTGTAAGAGAGAGGGGTCATGACCCCTGGGGGTCAGGAGGCTTAAGTGAGTGTTATTGGGCGTGTCAGGGGGCAGCTGGGGGCAAGAATATGAGCGAGGGATGAAGAAAGAGTGCAGCGTGACAAATGGCCATCTGCAGTGTGGAACAGCAACTTAGGTTACACATGCATGGCGGCAAAACAGAGCTGTGTTAACAGAGATGTCATGAAAAAGACATCTCCATGTGCGTGTGTGTGCGCCACCTTTGTGCATTTTAAAAAAGTTATAGCTGTTAATGTATATAAAATGCATAAGGGACATTTGTTTTAGATAAATGTAGTGTTTTAAAAAAATCTAATATATAGAAAAAATGTGGGTCCTGGCAACCAAATACCCGCTAGACAACCAAAACATATCTAATTATTTATTTTGAAGTTATAGATTACTTATAGATACTTCTTAATCATGAACAAGATTAGTATATTTTCACAAATTTTCTTCTGTGCTTAAAAGGAGGATTTTTGATGGCTCTATTAGAGATTTGTTTTTATCTTTAAACACCTTTGAACTGCTTTATGTCAGAAATCTGTGTTGTTGCGTGCAGTTTTTATCTAAACACTTCTGATGATGTAATCTCATCCTGAGCTCAGTGGGGTTGCTGTGGCTTTTCTGGCTGTTCTGCATTAGAGGCTGAAGTTAGTCTTGCTGGGATTTGTGTACTATCCGCCTGTTTTGTTGGATTATTTATAGTAAGCCGGGCTTTCTCTTCTCTAACGGCCGGTTTGGGCTTTGAAGTCATCTCTCTTGGGGATCCTCTGCATTTCTGTTTAAAAGAGCCGCTTCCTCTAAGCCTAATGGTACTCGCAACTTGTCTTGTCAGTATGTGTGTGTGTGTTTGTGTGTGTGTATGTTCAGTGCAAGAGGAAAAATTTTAACTCTTAAAAGTTATCTTGCATTATTGTCATTTTCATATAATTGAATTAATATGATATAATTCTACTTTTGGAATGACATAGTTACATTAGTGACAACGGTTTTGTTTTCTTCAATTTTTGTTTTGTTTTGACATGCTTGACTCCTCTCCTATTCAGTGTCAAAATACAAACGTTGTGACAATGTAAGAAATTATTGTTCCTACCTTAAAGTAAGAAACAATTACTTTTCATTAAATTCCTATTATAATAAAATTAGATTAAAAGTTTACATTCTGCACTTTCCACACAACTTTTCTGAGTGATTAAAAAGTAAACAACGTGAAGAGGTTAATAAGGGTTAGTAAGTTTGGGTTTTAGGTGGGAGCCAGAGCTGTAGCAAGATAATTTAGGGGCAACTTTGACAGCCATTGTGTGTGTGTGTGATCGAGAATTCTAGAGGTTAGATACTGCCTGTGGTTTGGCCAGAGAATAGATTCATCTTTGTGTCTTTTGTTTGGGTGGTAGTGCGTCTTGAGACGTGTGTGTGCATGTGTGTGTTTATCTCTTTGTGGGTCCCAAATGGATTGTGGGGGCAATAGTGTGTTCTCCACAAGGAAAAGTGTTTTTTTTTACCCCAAAAAATTAGAAAAAGAAATTATTATTATTATTATTATTATTATTATTATTATTAGAAAAAGATAAAAAGGTGCTAAAGCTGATATTGTTTCACAAAGATGAAGATTAAATAATCTTCATCTCAAGTAGACTTGCTTTATATGGTTTCTAACACTGTATGGCATGTTTCTATGTACAAATGTGGACAAAATGACTCTAAACACACACAATAGTGAAATCTTATAGTAGTCAGTTTGGCATAAAGAGGGGAAATCTGAAAAATTACTTTTTGGCAAAACTATTGCTTTAAAGTCATAGTTTGGCTTGGTAAAGGACATCGTGTGTGTATGTGTGTGTGTGTGTGTGTGTGTGTGTTAGACCTCTTCTTCTGCATGGAGTCTCTGAGAAACGCCCAGTGGCAGGATGTGTTCAGAGTGATCAAATCACAGCAGATCCGCTCTCATCTCTGACCCTGTCGCCTGCAGCACAGAGCCACACACTCACTCACTCACTCACTCACTATCTGCATTCACCTCTCTCTCTCATCACTCTGTTTCTAACTCTCTCTATCTGCCCTCTACACTAGCTAGAACATCATCCCACGGTGTGTTAAAGTTACAGAACAGAGGTCTGTACAAAACAAATTAATATTACATGGTGTAATATATGCATTTAAAACCATATTTAACAACCCAAAAGAATGAACATAGTGTGATTACATGTAATTTGTGTGGCTTTAACATAGCAAAATAACGTAAAACTTCTTCTCAGTCTCTGCCACCCCCTCACTTATTGTACTTTATTACTGAGTAATATAGTCATTTCACATTGTATATTATTGCATTAGTACAGTCTAGAACATTGTATAAACAAAACTTTGAATTGCTTTGTGTCTGTCTTTTGCACTTAACACCCAGTACATTAAATGATGCAGGCAACATGTGATATGTGGACCAAACACAATCTGTGGGAAGTCTTAGAGTTCTGTTTAAAAGTCACTACACATCTCACCATATGAACTCAAACCACGTCATTTCGGCAAAAACGATGTTTCACTTTAAGTTGCTGGATCCGTAGTTTGTATACTTCAAACTTTAGTGGAAACTGATCTGAAACCTCAATGTCGTAGTAGTTCTTGGTAGTGTCGTGTGTGTATACATTAGTAACTTTTAGGAGCAAGAAAAAATGTAACATACAACCCACACACACTGACACACATGCAACTATAAACCCACACACATACTCACATACACACACATTTGCACACTATATGGAAATAAAATACAAACCAATACACATTGGGCTTGCATTATCATGCTGTATATTGCTATTGGTGACAGAGGAAGAATAGGAGGAAGAAAGAGAGCGAGAGGGATAGGGAGAGAGAGATTGCTATGTGGGTCAAATACTCACATGGTGGCACACTGGCAGTGTTTGGACTGCAGGAGGGCTGGGGTTGGGGGGGCAGTAGGTGCCCATGTCAGCTGGCATCACTATAACCTGTCACTTCACTGAAAGATCAGACAGTGGAGAAAGTGAAAGAGAGAGAGAATAACAGAGTTGAAAGTGAAGGAAACGCCCAAATGCACAGGCCACTGGAAAAGGGCTAAGCTGTGGAAAATGCGTCTGTCACACCAGGGCTCATCTATGGCTTTGACACTGGCCTGTGTGTGTCTTTGGTGGCCTGTATGTGTGTGTTGGTGTTAAATTTAGTCAACAAAGACAAAAAGTCATCAACTTTAGAAAAATCCATAGTATCCTCAGTGGTCATTCTGACAGACTATAGTACACTAAAGGAAGTATAGAGTCCTATTGGCTTCTGTAGCAATTATTTTGTAGTAACTTATATGAAACTTGTGACAGCAATGCTGTGATAGGGTTCATATTGAGGATATGACAGAAGGTATAATGATCAGATTAGCCAGTTAATGGAATGCCAGTTGATAGATTAATCAATTAAAATAAAAAATAAAAATCCAAGTTACCTAGAGGGTGCCTGAGTACCTTTCTGGATGGTCGTCACACCCTGACTCCCCCCACCACCGTTAGCCCACTCAGGCCTGCCGCTGCGCTAAACTGCAGTAAAAACGTGCTGTATAAATAACACATGGCCTCCTCTTGGAAAGAACTGTTCGGCATGAACCTCCCACTGTTTCATCCCATCTGTGATAGAAGAGTGAAATTTACTTTTTGGCTTATGCAATTGTGCACTCTCCCTTTTTCTCTCTTGCTCTTTCCCTCTCTCTGTCTTTTTCTTTCTGTTTTTCCCTGTATCTCCCCTTTTCTTTTTATATCTCTCTGCCTCTCTCTCTCTCTCTCTCTCTCTCTCTGTCTCTCTCTCTCTTTCTCTCTGTCTCTCTCTCTCTCTCTCTCTTTCTCTGTCTCTTTTCACTCCTCCCCTCTCAGTTTAGGCTTAGTAAATTCAATTTATCAGGGGTTTGGATGAGGACATCACCCTCATACACAGAATTTAACTATGTGATATCTCTGTTTAATTTGAACCATTAAATTGTAATAAAGCTCTAATACAGCCAGCTAAGCTGTTTAGCATAAAGGCTAGAGCATGTGTGTGTATGTGTGTGGCATGTGTATCATCCCTTGCAACTTCAGTGTGGTCTGCACACTGTCAATGTGCTTATGGGAGCAGTTTTTGTAAATACTGATTATACAGCACTGATGTAACACATTCTATCCAGTCTGCGTTAAGTCTGCAGTATACTTTGAATGACAAAAGAACTAAACAAAATCGGACTACAGCAGAACACGCTGTCTAAAGCAAGTTTGCATAAACAAAAAGAACTATAGTATCAGCATAGCTAGAAGCCCACTTTGTGCAGTGACAGTTAATTGCATTTATGTTTATGCATTTATTGCACTTTGAAAGACCAAGAAAGCCCTTGTGTGGTTTCCGATACTGTATGACATGCCGTTGTCTATAAAAAGGAAAAAAAGGATTTAGGCTTTGATGGCTATTACTATGGCCTTTAACTATACTGTCCAACCTGTTTAGCATGAATTTAAGACTTGTATTAAATAAGTCAGCAGGTTCTTAGCAGAGTTGTTAGTAGTAGACATACGGTAATCGGAACTGAAGGACAGAATTGCTCTCCAGTAATGAAGCATCTAATGTTGGTTATGATTTCCACTGCTAGGAATGCTGCTACGGCCTCATATGAGCCATCCTACATAAACCCAAGGGCACATTTAGAGCAGTTATAGCGCCAGAGTACTCAAACCTGGCCCTCTAATCATTCCAATTGTACGTTTATATATGTAGGCGAGTGTGTGTGTGTGAGTGTGTGTGAGTGTGTGTGTGTGTGTGTGTGTGTGTGTGTGTGTGTGTGTGTGTGTGATTCCACGGTTGTTCCATTCTTCAGGCCCTGAAGCAGGCAGCAGTCAGACAGCTGGTGAACAGTTAAACCCATCATCACCCTGCTGTAATGTCTCCCAGATGTTGCCCAGAGAAAAAAAGAAACACATTCAGACGCATTTACTTAACCATTGCAATTAATTACTGAGAATAGTGTATGTCTCCTCCCAGTTACACCCCTTCTTTCATGCCATTGGTTATTCCTGCTGTCCATGTTTGTCTTCACACATTGAGCACCCCACTAAGATCTATAGAAACGGGGGTGGCATTAAAGTTATTTACAATAAAGATTCAAAATGAGTCAATTACTGGAATGGTTCACAGATTTGTTTAATGGAGAATCAGACCCTAAATCTAAATAGTTTTGAACACTTTGTCAAGCTTCAGCTTGAAACTGGAGCCACATAACACAGCTGATTAGGCGACATGTTAAAAAAATATCTCCTAAAATGATTTTATTTTTGTCATTTTGCGTCAGAAGTGGCCCATTTGTATTGAAATCAGATATTTTGTTAAATGCTCCAGGCTGTTTTATTAGCTTCTCTTCAAAAAAGTTTCAACTTGTCAATATTGTCATGACATTCATCGTCTGAAGCTCACAAACGTAGGATGTTTGTTACCTCTGAAAGCTATATTTAGCTAGTTTCTCTCAAAAGCTGGAATAGTAGAATTTATGCTTCATGTTTTTTATGTCTGTCACACTCATTCTCTTTAAGTGTTTGTGAATGGCACATGTGTACACAAGACCAATTCATTTTATCTAAAATTATCATCTGTTTTCAAACTGTTGGCTAATATCAGCAATCATGTAATTTATTTTAGCATATCATTAGATAATCTTCCTTTATCATATCATTAGCTTATCTTCCTTTAGCTTACCCCGGGCTAATCGTTCTGTGGTATACCATTGGCTAATCTCCCTTATGCATACCATTGGCTAGCCTTCTTTTTTCTTTTTCTCATGAACCTACCTTGCTGTTTCACACTTTTGGTGTTCTTGTCTTTATAATACCATTGTGGTAACATTCCTTTAGCATATTGTTGACTAACCTTAGTGTCTGTTTGTGTTTCCACAGAGCACGTGCCCTGTCAGCAGCAGCAGCAGGGTCAGTCCCCGCTACCACCGGCACCCCCCCCACATAAGCAGCAGCCGTTGGTGACGGCTCTGAACCACAGCTCAACGAACCGGCGGAACGCCAGCCCGGCACCCCCGGCCCCCCCGCCCGCAGAGCTGCCCACCACGCCCGAGTCCGTCCCGCTGCAGGACAGCTGGGTCCTGGGCAGCAATGTGCCACTGGAAAGCCGGTGAGATATACGCAGATACCTGCACACAAATACACACTCAAACCCATGTTCCCAATGACATATAACATGAATTTGGTTACAGATAAATGTGTACAATGATTGTAGGCACACCTGGGGTTACATACACCAATCAGGATGTCAATGGAAGTGCCTAAAAACAACAGCAGTTGAAACACAGTGAAAATGGAGGAAGAGAGAAATTAAAGATTTTCTGATAAGCACAAACTCAAAATACAACACGAGGTAAAACCACTTTCACTGCAAGCTTTTTAAGACTGAGCTACATAGGCTCTTAGGTAAGACTGGGTGGGTTCGAATATCGTAGACTCGCTGCCATTTCACTGACATGCAAAAAGACCCATCACAGGTTTAGCACAATGTGTATGCAACAAACTTGCTTTAGCAAAGTGGAGTAACAGGCAGCAAACACACAAGGATATTTTGTTTACTTGTTAGTTATTTGAGAATGTATTGTGATTTTATTTTTTTTTTATTATTATTTTTTTTTTTTGTAGGCATGATTTTTTCTAGCTTAGCAACTGTACCTCTATCTCACCTTTAAAGGCTTATGGGCATGTGGAGTTGGAAATGCTTGCTGCTAGTTTCAGCTTGATAAAATCATTTGTTTCCCATCTGACTGATAAAAACCTGTGCAGGATAAGCAATAGCTAGTTTAAGTTCTCTGTGAGAGGTGAGATTCTGGAATCTGTGGCCTGATTTTAGCATGTACTCTGAGGCAGTCTACTTCTGTGTACTTCTCTGAAAATGTCTGAAATACAGCAAAAGAGTCTCACACCTCAAACCTCAGCATCTGCCACACCAGTCCACAGAGCATTAACCAAATTCTTCTCCCAAGCATCTAAACACTTGCTATTACTCAAGAAAGAAATTATTATTATTGTGGTTAAAACAGTTTGACTAATGAATTATTTTATAATATATTAAGCAGATTTAAATAGTTACCAAACGGATAGATAGTATCACAGCTGTTATTAAAGAATCACCTGTGTGCTATAGCTTCTTGGTAAAGGCTGAGATCTGTGGACATGCCCTTTTTGAATGATTTACATGAATAATAAGTATTAAGTATTTCCTTGTGACCTTTATTGTGAAGTTGTCTACACTTACCTCTTAAGAAACACTTTTTAAGTTCACAAGAGTGTTTAAAAAATGACATTACCAGTTACTTTACATTACTTTAGATATGTATTAGATATGTACCTGATTTACCTGATGTGTGTATATGCACCCACCTGCCACTTCATTAGGTACACCTCCTTGTACCTGCACTCATAGCCCATTTTATCATTTATCATCCCCATTTACCACACTTTGTGGTTCTGCAATTACAGACTGTAGACCATCTGAATCTCGCTTTGTTAGCCCCTTTCACCCTGTTCTTCAATGGTCAGGACCCAATGTTGGGTCATTCTCAGCCCTGCAGTGACACTGAAATGGTGGCACCTATGCAAGGCACCACCAACTGCTCTCTGTGCACCATAGATAGGGCTGCCCACCACCGGGCAAGTGTGCTCACTGCCCCCTAGTGTGTGTGTTAAATGCAGAGGGTCAAATTTCTCTGTATACAAGCAATGTTGAGCAGTTATTCTTCTTGTAGAAGCCAAAGCCTGCCCTTTTCTCTTCTTATCTCAATTCAGAACATCACTCCATGTTCCAGCAGTCTTTATAAACTAGTGAAATAAATCTGCCAATCACTCACAAGTCCCACAGAGCCTTCAAAACATTCATACAAGACCTGAGTATTATGATACTGTTTTATAGCAACCCATAAACAGCTTTTTAAAAACCCATGTACATTCACCGTCCGCTGTTAGAAATCGTCCATTTTATGATCTCCATTTTGTAGGTCCACTATAAAAGAGCTCAATTATAGACTGTAGATCATCTGTTGCTGTACAGTTTATCAGCTCCCTTCCACCACATTCCTCATTGATCAGTTTCTGATTACAAAAGCAGTGTTGTCCAGATCTTATTCAGGTGGTGGATCCTTCTAAGCACATCCGTGACACTGACATGGTGTGTGAGGTGCTGATATAAGTTGTTGCTGATATGAGGTGTTGCTAGAGTGTTAACAGGAATAAGCAGCTCTGTGGGTAGAAATTGACCATTGATGAAGGTCCAAAGGATGGCTAACACAAACTGTGCATCAACAGATGAGCTACAGTCTTTAAGTGTGCACCAACAAGGCAGAAAACATGGTTTTCTAAAAGTGGCCAGTGACTCTATGTTTTCTGTCATGTAGTGACTGTATGTTTTCTGTCAGTAACGGTCAGTAACTGCCCATTTAGCATTTTTTTTTCAACTCTTTAACAGTATAACCTGTAAACTCTTATGGTTTGTTTGTGGGTTGCCACACTTATAACTACAGAATTTGCATATGTTTCATAGTAGTTACTTAGTTATTCAAGTAGTTGCAGAATAATTAATAATACACACTGAATAATTGACAATTGACACTGAACAATTGATAGTAGTTACTGAATAATTTTTAGCAGTAATGGAAAAAACAATAATAGAGACTCAATTTTACCTCACTGTCACCTGATTCATTTAAAAGTTGGAAGTTATTACATATGTTGTTTTAATATTTAAGTATAATTTGCATGTATAGCTTGTTTAGTTAAATCTTTATGTAAAATACATTCAGTTTACATTCTCTACAAACACGTTTGAGTCTGAACATATTTGTGTTTCAGATGACAAAAAAATGTGACAATATGTAAAGGTTGTTTTTTCCTGTCCTCAAAAAAGGCTGTGCATTTCATCAAGTTCAAATTCTAATAAAATCTCCTCTATATATGGTATAGACTGGAAGTGAAGAATTTCTTCAGTTGTTTTAATGAGCTATGAGGGAGAAATTGCTTTTGTACATGTACAGCATGCTTTTGCTGGTCATAACTGAGATTTCCGTGACTCAGACATTGTCAGTTACATCACCATGTGCTTTAAATCAGAATGAAGAGTGTTAAAGGCCTGGCTCACAGGTTTCCCAGTGCACATAACACACATAAAACACACACTGGTCTGGTGAACCTCAGAGAGGGGCGCTGAATGTTTTTCTCCCGTAAATCAGTGCAACTTTGACCCTTTAGGTGACCGCTGAGCTGATTCACAAGGGTCATATTGCAAACAAGGAGGGAGACTGTGTTTGGGAAATGTGTGTATTTTAGCACTGTAATGATGTGTGTGTGTCTGTGTGTGTCTAGCCTGTTTTACTCTGACACTTCATAATGAACGAGGGATTCCTTCTCTCTTTTAAAAAGCCCACTCCACTAATCCTCCCCCACCCGGTCCCCAATCCTTTAGCTGCCTATGGGATCAGAGTGAAATAAAACCTTCCAGAAACAACCATACTGAGGTTAGAGACCCTTTCACTGTCAGAAATATGTTAGAGGGAGAGGGAGAGGATGTGAGAGGGAGGGAGAGAGATGAGTGATAAAAAAAAGAGCACAAAGAAAGAGTTAAAGAGCAGATAGTGAGAGACAAAAAAGAGAGAGGAGAAGAAGACAGGGAAAGAAGAAAACAAGAGAAAAGAAAAGGAGAATAAAGAAAAAAAAAATGAATAAAACAACAGAGGAGAGAGAAAGAAATAAGACTACAGAGACTAGTAAGAGTACAGAGACAGAAAGAGAAGAGAGACACAGAAAGAGAAAAGAGAGAGAGAAAGAGAGATGAAGAGAATAAATGTGTTATGCAGACAGTACGGAAGAGAGATGCTGTGAGAAAGACAGCAGTGGAGCAGCACAAACGAGCCGAGAATGAAAGGAGTAACATAAAGAAAGATAAAAGCCTGAAAATGGATGGATGAGCACAAAGGAGAGCAGAACAGATGAGTCAAGAAAAGAGGAAACACTGTGGCCTTGGCAACCACTGAAAACGCTGTCTTCTCTACTTCTCTCTTATCTTCTCGCTCGTCTCTGATTCTAATAATGAATAATAAATTGCAGTAATAAGCATAAATAAATAGACATATAAATGAATAAATAAAGTAAAATAAATAAATCAAGTAAAATGATGCAATTAGACAATGTCTATTTAATTTATATAGACCAATATGTTTTATATATATATATAGAGAGAGAGAGAGAGAGAGACAGACAGAGAGAGAGAGAGACAGAGAGAGAGAGACAGAGAGAGAGACGTTCACTGCACTGTACCACCTCTTCTCAATCAATGAATCCCGTTGCCCCCCCTGAAGGTATTTATAGCTGGATCATCCTCATTCAGTGCCATCTGCAGGAGCCTGAAGCTACAACCACCTTAAACACATAAAGTGACTTTTTTGGTCCAATGAGCTTTTTAATTTTTTTTATCAGTTTATTTTCATCTCTCTTCTTTTATTCTTCTCTTTCTCTTTTTGTCTATCCATTTTCTCCCTCTCACTCTTTCTCTCTCTATCCCTCTCTCTCTCTATCTATCCTTCTTCCTCTCTCTCTTACTCTGTATCTCACATGTTCTCTTTCACTCAACCTATCCCTTTTCTCTTTCTCTTTCTCCTTTCTTTCTTTCTTTCTTTCTTTCTTTCTCTCTAACTCTCTCTCTCTCTGTCCCTCTCTCTATGGTCATATCATATCCTCTGGTTGACCTTGGCTCATATTGACAAAACAATATGTAAACATCTATTATTAATGAGGGGCTCCAGTCCCTTTGCTCAAACTGAAGGCTGTCATTGGGGCACACACACTCAGGTATTGCTCCACTTAATTTGCACACACATACACACACGCACAGGAATTTCTGTGTTTTGACCAAAACTCTTGGTGTGGCTGTAAGTCTAGCTTGGTGTCCTAGGTGAACACACTCACACACACAGCTGTTTTTTGTAAAACAGGCTTAAAAATGCAGTATATGTTGCTAGCTGATAGTCTTCCTTAAGTCTTTATACGCAGACCTAGTTTGCTGTTTATGGTAAAAATCAACAAAAGCTCCAGTTGCATGGCAGACTCGTAGTTCAGAGAGAAATAATGAAAAACATCTTGATGAGAAATAGGACACAAATGCGCCGCCGGGTTTTTTTTTCCTCTTTGTCTTTTTTTTTAACGCACACAGGCGCTGCGCCACGTGCGACACCGATCAAGCACATTGATTTATTTGAAACAGGGCGTGCGAGGGACGCTGGCCAGAGAAATAAAGAAAACATTTCATTACGGTGGATAAGCCTGTGGAAACAATGTCAAACTCAAACCATAAGCCTGGGTCTGCTGGATAAACCATTAAGCCTGTTGTTTTGTTTGGGATTTCACTATCGATGTGAATGAGCACTGCTGTAACCTGCCTACTTTTGCTGAGCCATAGGCATAGTTGTTCAATATGAGCAGTGCTGTAAAATATGGCTTTTACACTGAATATATTATAGCATTTTGGTGTATTGTGTTCTCTTCTGTGAGACGTGCTTTATTGAAACACAATAAATGTCTCTTCAAGGAGGGGGTGCGGATATGGTTTTGCATACCATACCTCTAGAGCCACAAAGCCCCCCACCAAAGGTTAGCCATCCCAGCGACCTATCCATCCTGCCTACAAGTCCCGGCCAGCACTAGTGTCTCCGGGTGCTCGTTCCTCATTGGTGAGCACAAGGCTGCGTAAGTCTGGCACTACGGGGATGATGATCGTTTACGATGCACTCAACCCAAAGTCTGCAGCTACTGCCAATTCTCCCAGTTGGCTTCCATTTTTCACTGCTTGCCATGGTACTCCCATGCTTTCTCCTTTTCCAGCTCTAAGTTGCACTAAAGCTTCTCAGCTGTCAAGCCTTGCCATGCTTTCAAGTTTTGACATTGTTGAAGTTCTTTGAAGCGCCATTTAACTGTTGCAGAGGGAGCTATCTCACTTCTGATACCAAATGTAGCATCTTGGCGAAGAAGGAGACATGGGAGAGGCTATTTCTGCTATGAGAGGTGCACTGAACTGAAACAACATCATAAATCACATGCCTTGCCAATGAAACAAAGCATCATCTAACACAATAAATGTCCCTTCAATCAAAGCAAGTGGCAGCCATCACAGTATCATATACAGCATATAACTTTTAAGTCCCATACTGTTGTACAAGCAATAGTGATTACAGATAAACAAGAGGGCAGTACATGCTTTCTGAAGATGCTTTTCAAAGCATATTACTTACAAAGCACTATACTTCCATAGCATTTACTTTAGCCATAGCCATAACAGTACAAAAGACATGTACTGTTATAAATGTTTCTTTACTGAAAACAATATTAAAGAAGATTATTTCCATACCATTTACCTCCTTTGTAGCCATAGCTATGTAATAAACACAGTGCTGTATAAGGTTTACACTGAAGAGCCATTTAAAGCACGTAACTTTTACTTCTAATCAATTTTCCTCAGCTGTATTTATACTGGAAGCACCAATAAAAGCACATTGCTTTAAATTCCGTCTATTTCCCTTACTAAATTCAACATATATTTACAGAGTACTGTAATTCATGCTTCTATAAGAAAGTATGTTTATTTGCTTTAGCCATAGTTATTCAGTAGGTACAAAGCTGTAATTGTATGCATTTATTCTGAAAACATTGTTTAAAGTATATCGCTTTAAACTTACCCTAGCCTTTGCTCTAGTTATTCATTATGAACAGTATTATGATTTATGCTTTTATACTAGAATCATATTGCCGTAATTTCCATAGCATTTGCCTTCATTTCCACTACACGTTGATTGGCTTTTGTTTTTTTTCCCCATATTTAAGCTCACATTGGCTCAGTTAGCATCCTAGTGTGCCTACCCTCATTTCTGTGTTTGATGACACCTGTCTTGGCACTCTTGAAGCAATAATAAAAAAAGGAAAAAAGACTGAAAAGATTCAGAGACACCTGTCAGTTCTTTATAGTACTATGTGAATGTATTTCTTCATTCCGCTAAAGTTTTTGAATTGCATTTTAAGTGAAGAGGCAGCTTAAGTGTTTAGCAAGCTGTACCTTACACAAGCCTTCACAGGAGCAAGGAAAAAAAGGTTGTGATTTGCTGCCTTCTTATTATAGGCAGGCAAATGCACCTTTATTTTCAGTCAAGCTGTTTCTGTATAGCAACCGACAGCCATGGTGGAGCGAGTGAACTGCACGTTTCACTGTAGGAGTCATCTTGTGATTTGACCCAGAGGTGACCCATGAGGTACTCCACAAAAATACACTGCTAAACAAAGCCTTGTCTTTGACCTCCATTTTGAAAACTGTAGGGTGAACATGAAGAATAAGGTTTGACCCTGATTGTGCATGATTAGGAAAGCTCATTTAGATATCTGTTTGTTATCAGATAGCTGTGTAATTAGAGAAATTTGCCTATGAATAGCATCTGTAAAGTTTAAAACCATAGACATTAGCAGATTCTGTGAGTACAGAAGAGTTTGTTGGTTTTTATTCTAGTGTCTTTCAGCTGTTTGACTTTCATTTTCTCAGGAAGTCCATCATATAAATTATTTTGTGCCTGTCTTGCCTGTGTCATTAACATATGGTAGAATAGATCTATAACAAGCCTGAATGAAATTGCATTAGGTTATGAATTACTCCATGCAGTAAGTCTGACCAACCGTTTCTTAATTACAGTACTAAAAAGTTTGGGCACCTCTAATCATATAAAGAGTTTTCTTATTTTTCTTCTTTTATACTTTTTAGAATATGACTGAACATAGAAATATGAGGTGGCCAAAAAATTTTGATAGTAGCTCTCTTCTTCATGAGGAAACGTCTGGGATGCTGAACAGGACTGAAAAAGGATAAATATAGTAAATGTATGTTGTTGTTGTTATTGTTGTTGTTGTTTAAAATAAATTATTAAATTCTTTGCTGATGCTAAGTTTGTCTTTAATTGAAATTTGCAGATGAAAATAATCAATTTTATAAAACCTAAATTTAAGAATGACCTTAACCTTAACTTAGGCCTATAATATAAATCTAGTCCTAAACCCAGATGGGAACCCTCTAGGCTGTCAGAGAAGACCTAATGATTTCAGAAACTAGAAAATGCATGCTTATAATTTTTGTTCATTTTTATCAATAGAATGAGGCTTGTATTTAAACTCTGCAAGTTTTACAGTACTACTCGTTTCATTTATGGATGGAATCAGAGATTCCTTGGAATAAGGATGGAATATGGATGGAATAAGAGATTCCTTTTTATTTGCAATGGGTTGGATCACATTTTGTGGGAAAAATGTCACTCCAGGAAATCCTAGATATGTTGCCGACTGTAAATAGGTGAGGCCAATCATTCCTTGAGTAGAGAGTTTAGGGCCATTTTGTGCCATTTTTGCTTACACACAGAGGAATTTGTCTTCTGCATTTAACCCATCCATGAAGTGAAACACCCACATACACACACTCTAGTGAACACACACTAGGTGACAGACAGCACACTTGCCCGGAGTGGTGGGCAGCCCTACCCATGGCACCCGGGGAGCAGTTGGGGGTTAGGTGCCTTGCTCAAGGGCACTTCAGCCGTTACTGTCGGTTCAAACTGGCGACCCTCTGGTTACAAGGCTGGTTCCCTAACCTCCAGCCCACAGCTGCCCCCAAAGATAGTTGTCATTTCAACTGTCACTGATGGATATTGTCATTTTGTATCAGTGGATAGTTAGAAATGAAACACAGTGGTGGAAGCACATGATATGAATATGCTAGGTGCAAACATCAAGTAAAACGTGGAATGTCTTTTAGAAGCTTCTGTGTTTAATGGCCAGAACACATTGGCGTGAATTGCCATTAGCATAGTGCTAACAAACCGCTAAAATCCCTTATAGCTGCTAGCAGAAGTTAGCATTATTGTAGGTGGGATAAGAGGGGTTTTTTTCTCATGTTTTGATCCAGTTTATATTTGGAATGGAAGGCTAAGTTCTAATATTCACAACGCCCTACTAAGATGGCTCTTAATCAACCAAATCACCAAAATTCAGTTAGTTAACAAATTTCAAATGATTATGCATCAGCCTTTAAATTAAATTGTCCTGAAACAACACAGTCAGTAATATTTAAACTGAAACACCTCCAGACCTTGAAGTGGTGCTATATATGACAAATATAGTCACTGATCTTTTAGACATTGCTGCTTTTTAAATCCTTTGGCTTTCAGTGTGAACTTTCTCATATCAACATGTTCATGTAGTATGTGCAATCAAACCACTTTGAAAGCTGTTGAAAGCCTTGAGATTGAAGCTGATAGATGTTTTCTTTGTGGTGAGATTAGCCAAATGTAGTGCATGTTTTTAGGGTCAGCCAGGGAAGCCAAAACACAGATCAAGTGTGAGATGCCTGACTGAGAAAATATGCATTTCTTTTTTTACAGTGCCTATAGGAATGCAGAGTGCCTCATTTCTGCTTTTTCCTCCCCCTGTGCTCAGCAGTGCCTTTTAAAGAGACTTCTCTCAAATGTTCAAATGCTGGGAAAGGCTCAGAGCAACTATGCATGGAGAACAGCAACTTTAGCGAATAGCAATAGATTCTATTTACATGTACCTGCACAATCAGGTTGTGATGGTACTTTTTTTCTTCCTTTCTTTCTTTTTTCTCTCTCTGTCTTTTCATTCTTGCACCAACTTCCTATCTTTCTGTCTCTCTTATACTGAAACTCTCTCTCTCTATTTTATGCCAGGCCTCACTGTCTCTGTCTTTCCATCTGTCTTTCTTGAACTCTCTCACTTTCTCTGTTTTTGCATCTCTCTTTTTCCCTGTCGTTCTTCATGCTGCCTGATGGTGAGTCACGAGTTGAATTTTGATGTGCCTCAGAGTGTTTGTTTATAGCCCCAGAATGAATAGCGAAGTCTATAAAATGTGAATTTATTTATATTGACACTTTTTATCTCTCTCTGAAGGCCTCCTCTCCTTTGCCTCAAAGCTTTAGATAGTGGATAATAAGAGTGGCTCTATATGATCTATGAAAGAAAATATTGGAAAGTGGGCGTATGGTTGGTGTTTATGTTGGGTGTTGTCGTTTTAGGGCAGTAAGCCCGCACTGTCACTGACTCATCACTTCTGTCAACAACATGCCATCTAGCAGTCCAAAAATAACTATGACAGACTTTTTTTGCTGAGAAATGTTCATTTCATCTCTTATATAATACATTTTTTTATTACTGACATTGTTATGAAGATGTAATTTTAAGCTTCTTTGCACCGTCATTAGGTGTTTTAAATTGGGGTGCTGAAATTTTTAGCAGCATATAGATACACTGTGATGCCAAACTAAATGTTGTGTTTAATGTATTATTCATAGTAGTATTATTATTATCGTTGCTGATGTTGTTGGTGGTTTTTCCCTTTGGAATTGATTAGATAACGTGAAAGAGAACATGTCATAATATACATGCCACAGTATACACCCTCCTGTCTCTCCTTTCTCTTACAAAAGCTAATTAACTGAGCACCAACGATTCAGATGGCTTTAAAGTCTTTGCTATGCTAAAAATATTTCTAAGTTGTTGTTGTTGTTTTTGCAGTTGCAGTTCCCTAATGTCTTGATTTATTCTGAAAAAATATTGAGGAATTAATATAGCTTCACTGTAGTCTATTTAGTTATTAATTAAATATGATTTGTTATCAGTAATGCATATCCTGCTGTCATATTGTTTTATGTAGTTATTAGCTATAATTTCTTATTAGTAATAATAAAGGCTATAGTGTTTTGTGTAAACTCCTGAGAGTGCACTGTTCACAAATCAGCTGTGAAGGTATTTGTTAAAGGATGACTAAACCCGTAACATATACATGGTTAGAGGAGTAGATTCCAAGCCAGTGCTGTGGCTCCGCTAATCAATCACCTACGGGCATTCCCTCTCTTTTGCTTCAGAACATACCGTCACACTCTCCGCTGCGATAAAGTGACATTATGCAGAGCTGCCTGTAATACACAGTGCATTTGTACACACACACAAACACACCATATCTGTGGGGTTCAAATATCTGTAAAGGCTTTCACTCATTCAAGTCTGTGATTTAGAAGTCTATAGTCACCCAAATCTTTTGTGTAAATCCCCAGAACATTTCAAAAATTCAATCTCAAACCAGTTTCAGGTCTTCACTTCATCAAGGTTTCATAGACTTGACTGTGTTAAGGCCATGATTTTTAAAGGTTGCTTTAAAGCAACCTCTTGTAGTCCTTGGGCCTTTACTGAGGTGGAGTAAGTGGTCTGTAATTGGCCATCAGTGCCACTTTGTAAAAAAATCAATGAAACAATGTTTTTCAAATAATAAACAATATTAGGACAAGCCCTGCAACAACAGTGCACAAAGCAGCTTCATCAAGTTTTCACCCCTTGTCTCTAGAAACAAAACACACTTCCTCCAGCATTTAACTTGCTCGTTCTTCAGTGAATGAAACATTCTGTGTAATTTACCAATGTTCCATCTGCAGTAAAAGAAGCTCATGTGGCCTCATCTTTTTATATTTCATGTTTAATGACACGTTGCATATTCCACGGGTAGGAACCCAAACGTTACTGTGTTGAAATTTTAATCAAAAACGAGATTTGTTTTCCTGTGGGCCTTTATGCTTTATAGTGATAGGTAAGTGGGCCTTGAGGTGGAAAAGGCTAAGAACCCCTGCTTTAGCACCCAGATTGACCTATAAAAGTGAACAAAACTTTAGTGTACACTACTAAGCTTCTTTCAACAACAGGTGTTGCTCTGAAATTCACCTGCTATTCAGCACAGTGCATGTTTTAAAACAACCAATGCAGTATTCAACTACACATAGTGACATATTATGCAGTTTATTGTTCACTGTGAGTCATGCTGTATCCTAAACCGCAATGGGTCATATGGGTCAAGAGATGTTTGGCTTCTGTATTTATGAAAAAGGTGACTACTGACTGACTTCTAGTGTTTATGAACAGTGGTAGCCTTGTAGCTCTGTGGAAATTTGGATCTTTGATATACAATGCAAGACGAAACCATTTCTTTTCTTTGCTTACTACTATTAAAAGCTTTTTGTATGTACAGTATGTTGTAATTGGTTTTTTTTTTTATTTCTCACTCACAACCTAAATAAACAAGTGAAGAAACTGTGTGACCAGATAATAAACCACTGTCGATACAGAAAGTAAATCAAAAGACTATTTGGGTAATTATGTAACTGCATTTAACCCCTATTGCAAAATAGTATATGATGTAGACTTAGTTAAGTTATAAAAAAGTTTGTACTAATTGTTTTCTTTTAAAAGTTTAATGAGAACATTTAATTAGATGTTTAAGGCTATTCTCTAATGCTCAGTATACTTTTAGCAGTAGTCTCTGTCTCTTATTAAAAGTGTGATAAAACCTAATCATTTCAGTGGCTGAACAAGCCTTTTGAACCACGTAGGTAGAGAAAGTCTATTAAAAGTGTTACAGAATGAGCGACTGAAATTTAATTAGCGTTAATCATTGTCGTTTCAATTAGGTGAGTAAAATTGGTCTTAAAAGCCTCACGCCATTATCAAATGATCAATTAAAGTATCATTTCTCTTTTAGGTTGTTGTGCTCTGTCATCAGACTACAGATACTAATCTGAATAGCCAAAGCGAAGGGTATGAAATGTGCCGTCAGGCTGTTCAAAAGAAAGAAAAATGCTAATGCAAAAAAGGAGTTATACACAGACATTGTATTCAATTTTCTATGCAACCAGTTTATATTAGACAGTTATTTAAATGTAATTAAAATACACATAGATAAAAATGAAGAAACATTACCAAAAAGGTAAGGTGCTTTTTTTCCTACTGTACAACAAGACTGTATCTACAACAATAACTGTTCATTACCTTTACCAAAGTAAAGCATTCTCTTTAACTGATAAACATATATTGAACATTCCAAAAAAGATTTGCAAACAAGAACTAGAACTAATGTTGAAGGACAGAAGCAACAGGAAAAATCTTCCTTGATTTATTTAACCTATTATAGTTTGTTAAACCTTAATAGTTACAGAGACTGATGTAAGGTTAAGAAAATATTTAAGAACAATTTATATATACCTTTAGGTAGAGTTAAAGTCACATCGATATTGCAGAGCCGGGGTCATAAGGTCAGGAAAAATCTCAGAGTACCTTGTTCTGGGAATTGATGTTTTGCGCTGATCTTGGAATCTTATCAGAGGAAAGAAAAGATGCCAATGAAAGAGGAAATGAAGGAGATACTTCAGGGTGGAATTAAAACGGAACTCCACATCATCTCCTTGCTTTTGATTACAGGGATTACATCTCTTCCGAGGTTACACTAAGACAGACTGTAATTAAAACCATACTTATCCTCACACACACACACACACGCACACACACACAAACACACACTTGCAGATAAACAAGATGAAGATTTCCTGAGGAGTAAAAGTTAGAGGAATTTGTTGACCACACACAATACAAGCAAAAATACACTTTCAAAAACATGTTGTTGCATTTAAATACCAGTCAAACACAGTATGTCAGTATGTGGAGTCAGCATATTGTCGCTGTCAGCTCAAAACTTCTTTAAGTATTTTTTTATTTACATTGTGTGACTATTTAATGATGAATGGACCAAAAGAAATGTCCCAAAACATCTTTACATTTACATATATTAGAAGTAAACAATACATTTGGAAATGCAAAATTGTGTTGTAGATAAAACACACAGCTAATCTGAACATGTTTTTCCTTCAGCTCATTGTTTTCTGTATTATAGTAAGATATACGGGTTCGATCTCCTTTAATATTTAGAGACATACAGAAAAAACAGTGTGAGTGTGTGTATGTGTAGCCAACAGAGGTCCAGAGAACCAGGCAAATTCAGATCACAGCAACGTATTAGAAACAATAGTGACCAACTTAAAGCTTTCCAGGATTATAGGGCATTATGCTCCCTCTCCGACGACACATGGACTTTTAATGTAGTTGGTCTTTGGGAAAGCAGAAATAGCAACATTAAGTATTGGTGTTTTTGAAGCACTGTAGACTGGTGGAGAAATGGCAAAACTAAACTCCACAGGTCAGTAGAATGTGACGTTGGGGATATACAGGCCCCGAATTCTGTAATTTTGTATCATTTCTATTGGTTAATTTATCATGAAATATTCACACAGAGTGGATTTGCGAGGTTTTGATCTGGAAGCAATAACATTATTTTGGCTTTCAGTTTATTGACTTTGGCTGTAATTGTCTTGTTGTAATATATTTTATTCACGTGGAAATGATTTACACGTTTAAAGGATATTGTGTTTGCTTGTGTGTGTGGTCTCCTCAGACTGTGTGCATTTCTTTTTGCGTGTGTGATCATATTTCTGTGACTGATTGATATCTGGACTCTCTTATATTCCCGAGTTTGTTCAGCCAAAATTGTAATTAGAACTAGCGTGACTATCTCATCAAAACCCAAAGCTCTGACGGCCTTCTTCTTCTTCTTTTTCTTCTTCTCCTTCTTCTGCTAATTGTTTGTCATATCTCCCATCTCCCTAATGTAGAAAATTAACAAAGCAAGCAGTTCTTCAAAACGGGCATGAGCGCCTGATAGAGATGGATGTGTATCCTCCCGTGGGCCAGGAGGGCAGCTATGAAGACGGGTACGTGCCCACCAATCTTCCCACGGTGCCAGCTGCTGATGCCAAGCTCCACACTGAGCCAAAAAACTGCCCAAAATCTGCTCCTTAGAGACCCCCTGCCTACCCTTCCTTAATTTAACATCTCAATCCCTCGCTTACCCCAACCCCGTTCCATACAGCTGCTGGTTTAAATTAGTGTTACCTGGGGAGTTTATTTATATATATGTATCTTGATGTTGGAACAAAACATCAAATCTCCAAAGTGATAGAAAAAAAGCTTTCCTTTTTTCCAAATAATTAATCATTTCTTTTGGTCCATTCATCATGAAATTTATAGACAATGTCAGGGGTGAGAGGTACTTCCATATTTGGAGCTGTAAGGTTTTGTTCTGACAGCAGCATTACGTATATATATATTTATATATATATAATTTATAGAAGGTGCTTTGCAATTATTACTGTTGTTTTCAGACAGAAGGTTAGTGTTACCTGGGGAGATACATTTTTATGTTTATGAAGGGTTTCTTTCCAAAAATAATTCTGTATATTTTGTATATCCATTTGTAATAGTGTTGCATATTATGTAGTGAAAGTGGTATTAATCATAATATAGCATTGGTATTTCTTGTATGTGTAAAACGAACGTCCAACAATGCATCAAATAAAAAAGAACATTCTTGAAAGTGGTCTATAATGCATTTTGGAACTAAACCCTTCATACATGTATGTATGTATATTTATGTACATGTGTGTATGTATGTATGTATGTATGTATATACATTCACTGAGCACTTTTTAGGTGTTCCTTAGGTGCTTTCTACTTTCACTTCTCTCATTTTATCAGACCCATGTACCAGACAGGTGCACTTCACAGTTTTCCTGTACAGACAGCTCATCTGTCACTGTGCATACTTTGTTGACCTGTTTTTTAATAGTCAGGATCCCACAGAACCCTGACAGAGCAGATGTTATTTGGGTGGTGAATCATTCTCAATGACACTTGATGTGGTGGTGGCGTGTTGGTGTGTGTTGCACTGCTACGAGTGGATCAGACACGGCAGTGCTGCTGGAGTTTTAAACACTGTGTCCACTCACCCTCCACTGAATTAGATACTACTACCTTGTTTGTCCATTTGGTAGATGTGAAGTCAGAGACGATACCTATTAAAGAACAGGGTGAAAGGTAACAAAGTATGCAGAGATACGGATGCATTGTATTTGTAGAACCACACGGTACAACCTAAAGTACTAACTTACTAAGTGTTTATTGGCAGTGTTTGCCCAGTCATCTTCAGTTAAAGGTACACCTTACCTTTTTTTTACACTTCAAATCAAAAACTAATGTGTGAACATTAAGCATATTTTAATTGATATACACATAACCACATGGATACACATTCAATGTTATGTTCTGTGTTCTCTAGACGAGTGCTGACCTGAACATCCAGGTCTTGAAGTCTGTGCAGAAATATATGGGAAATTATACAAATACATTATCCCCAGCCAGTTGGCCAGTCAAATCCCGCATTACATTACACAGCCTCATCTGGTAAAAGTAATCCAGTTCCAAAAGGGCTTTAGAGATATGATTGATTGGCAGTTGCTTCCTCCACAGAAGCTTGCATAGCTGAGATAGGGTTATGAATGATTACAGGTGTTATGGAAATCCACTCTTACACAAATTAATTTACCGTTTCTCCATAAATCAATTTAACAAACATTAAACAGTACTTAATTCTTTAATTTGACACACACTTTAAATGATATTCCGGTGTAACTAGATTACATTTTGGACTGCGTTATAGGCATCAAGAAGCTCAGGCCGCAGCCTCCAATTGGCTAGATTAATAAGCTTTGGTTTACATAGAGAGAACAACAACTGTCCTCTCAGTACACGGCAAACCTCTCTCTTTACCTTTCCGCTGCTCATTCTCTCTCTCCCATATCTCTTTCTATCTCTTTTTCTTCCTTCTTTTTTTACCTCTCTTTTGCTCTCCTTCTCTCTGTGTTCTTCTAATACAGAGTAACTCTGTCTTTATACAGTGTAATGCTCTCTTTCTGTTACCCCCACTTTATCTTTCTCCTCCTCCTTCTTTCTTTTCACCCTTCTCTTTTCTCTCTAGCCCTTCTTAATTGCTCTTTCTGTTTTCCCTCATTTCCCTCAATCTCCCTTTCTTTCTCTTGCTTTTTCTCTCCCTTTTTTGTTCTCCTTGTGCTCAAACCCCTGCGCTGCCTCTCTCCTTCACTTCATCTCTCCATCTCTCTAATTCTGTTTATTAGAACGCTACAAGTTTGTTCAGTAAGGTCACTAATTAGATTTGAATTTGATGCTCAGTGTTAGTTGATATCGCAGCTTGAATCACTGTCTCGTTGCCGTGTGTCTACATGGCATCCTCTGTCACTTGTTTAGAAACCCAGCAAAGATACACACACGCACACACACACACACATACACACACAATTATGCCGCTTTGGAGAATTGCTTTGAAAACTGTTGTCTAACTGAGCACCTGCCTCCAAGTTTTGTCAGACTGCACTGAAAATGTTGGAACATGTTTAGTTTAAAGGAACTTTTTGACAGTTATGACAACTTTATGATGGGAGTGACCTACCACTTATACCTCACAGGTGTCTTTTTACACTATGATTCGAAGTAAGACAATAAGAAATAGTAGATAAGAATTTGTCATTGCAAAGACGAATAGTGCCTTTGTATAGTATCCACCTTAACAGCTTCATTTCAAAAGCTGTAATAGAGACTGCAAATACATATAAGGTAAATGCCATTTAAATGATAATTTCCACCAATTTATCAACATTTCTGCATAATTGAATGGTTAAGAAACACCCGTAAAAAGTACAACTTAAAATAATTACTTCAGTTTGTGACAAGCAATTGAATAAGTTAAAAACTCAACTCAAAAAAAATACTTTGACTGAAAGAATTATTTGTTCAAAGTCCTTTTTTAGGTTGAATTAACCCAATATAAATTACAGTAATTTATTTCTCAGTAAACAGAATGTATGTACTTGAATGTCAGTACTACTCAAGTGGTAAAACTGAATTACAGCCAATATTTTTATATATAGATAAAAAGCTACTGTTTTATATTTTCCTTTTGATGTAGCTACTGATATATTTAAATGTAGAGTAACATTTTAGAATTGTGGGAATAAATCAAAATAGAAATTATCTTTATTGTTGTGATCCTCAAATGCTGATGTTTGTAGCTTGATCAGTCCTTGAATAGAAGCCTAAACCTGCCTAAGATAAATGCTGTAGTCTGAAAATTGACTTCTAGCTGTTCCAATTCTTCACGCAGTCCATTTCATTGTTTACGCTTTCATGTGTTTACACTAACACTCAATTACAGGCAGAAATACATAAATCAATTCAATTACACAGCAATGTTTAATGTAGAAATGTTTTATACCAGTGCTTCAATAATGCTTTTAGTAATTTTTTTCATGGTAGCTAGCTTAGCTATGTCATGTTACGTCAACCTAGTAGGCACTATTTAAGATTTTTATGTGCCTGCTATTGTTTAAATATGTATGTTTCACCTCTTAATGGGCCTGTAACAATCTTTACTTTGTATGTCTCAGTTTGTTAGTACCATTTTAATATATAAAACCTAGAACTTCTACTTCTAGTACATCTTTTATTATTTTGGCATTAGCCTGATACCTGCTACCTGTCCAACCTACTAGAATCTCTGGATATATTCTGAGGCCATAGCAAATATAATGTGTAAAAAAGTTGAAGTAAGTCTGGAGGAAATAGTGATGCTTAACCGACAGTTCATCATCTGAATTCATTTAATGGAGATACAGATACGTAGGAATGTTGAGACAGTAAAAAACTCTGTTGGTTATTTTAAAGACTGAGCAATAATCTATCTCTCTCTCTCTCTCTCTTTCTCTCTCACTTTTGGTCTTTCAGGCACTTCCTCTTTAAGACAGGCACAGGAACAACCCCTCTGTTCAGCACGGCAACTCCGGGCTACACCATGGCAACAGGGGCGGTGTATTCACCCCCCACGCGGCCACTGCCCCGCAACACACTCTCTCGCAGCGCCTTCAAGTTCAAGAAGTCATCCAAGTACTGCTCATGGAGGTGCACGGCCCTCAGCGCCGTTGCAGTGTCCGTCCTGTTGTCCATCGTACTCTGCTACTGTGTTGGTAAGATCAAAATCCTTCTGTTACTGACTCAGCTATACATAATGGAACTACAACACTAAGTCAGATAAAGTTGGGTGGCATAGGAAATGCAAGTAAAATAGAAAGCAGTGGTTTCTAAAACTGACTTTGACTGAATTTGACTTTGACTGAACACAAAAAAGTTGTAAAGAATCAATTCAGGTTGAGTAATGCTGTACATGAATTAATGATACCAACAAGTGATTGGTACAAAAGCGGCATACAGGAAAGGCCTAGTTCTTGAGGAGCAAAGATGAGACAGGCATTGCCAGGCAGGCAACAAATGCGTGGTAAAATTATTATAGCTGAATAGCTGTGCTCTCTGACGGCCCTGCATCAAGAACCGTCATTCGTCTGTAATTAAACCACATGGGCTTAGGGTTACTTCATCAAGCACTACAATCCATAGTGACATCCACAGATGCAGTCCTGACCTGTCCCCAGTAGAGAACGTGTGACACATCTGTAACTTCATACTTGGCTTGGACTTCAGTTCATGAGACACCGTTTTTGACTTGGACATTTTTCTTTTTCCTGTGTGTGTAAGTAGGCATTACCTACTTGTTACTAGAACTCTGTAAGACTAATCAGTAGGTACAGCGCCTCTTGCATAATAAATATGTGCATCCAAAAGCCATAAACACACAAAACACTTCTACTTTGATCTCCACTGTTGCCTTTATAGGCTATATTAACACCTCAATACTGTATTGGTCTAACACCTCCCGCCTAAACACACTGGTCATGAATGAAAACCTACAAGAAGTGTGACAATCCAATAATAGATGCTGATGTACTGTCAGATGAAGCTGCAGAATATGAACATATGGGTGTTTGGCCTGCTGATTCCAAATTTAGAGTTGACTGATAATTAGTTCATAAATATTCATTTGTTTTTTTGGCTTAATCAGTCTGAATGTGATTCTGTCTTTTTCACACAGCTGTGCAGATGCAAGTGAATTGGCTCCTATAGAATTAATATCTACATGGCATTGCTGTCTTCATAAAACATCTGGATTGATTCTGAAGGATGGAAAAGGTTTCTTGTGTTAATTTTTTATTAACACACACTGTTTAGTTCTACCATCCCCTAAAGGAGCTAAGTAAAAGTGAGTTTAACAGTCATCATATTGATTTATCAGTGATTGATCACCGCTCTGATTTATCAGTCCACTCAGGCTACAGCAGAGCTCAGTAACACTGAGATTAATAACTGATCATCACACTGATTTATCAGTCTACTCAGGCTTTAGCAGAGCTCAGTAGCACTGAGATTAATAACTGATCATCACACTGATTTATCAGTCAACTCAGACTTTAGCAGAGCTCAGTAACACTGAGATTAATAACTGATCATTACATTGATTTATCATTCCACTCAGACTTGAGCACAGCTCAGTAACACTGAGATGAATAACTGCTAATCACATTGATTTATCATTCTACTTAGGCTTTAGCAGAGCTCAGTAACACTGATATTAATAACACTGGATAAATTACTGATGTTGGTTAACAGTTTTAATTCATACAGTTTGGAAGCTATGAGGTTATAAGGGGTACTGTCGGAGACTGACTCCATGCTTTTTCTTCGTTGAAATGCTTGCTGAAGCACACACACAGGTTTTGGTAGGTGTTTACTTTTTTGCAGTATAATGCCTGCAGCTAATAATCAGACTCATTTTCTTTTTTTAAATCAAGACTTGACTCCAAATCAAATGAAGAACATCTCTGTGAATGTCTCTGATGTATGCACTCGGATAACACGAGTTGGGCCTGACTGCTGCATGACCATAAACTACACATAACACACATGCACCTAGCAAGAGCAACAGGTGGTTGTTAGTGTCTGAAGCTGGTCCTGACTTCCTGTCATAGTGTCTGCATCTCTGCAAGACTTATTTTCAGGGCGGGGTTGTCATGGTAACTAAGCGGCGGCAGTACGGCCGGTTGCCGTGGCAACCTCTGCCAAACTCGTTGCCTTGCTGTCTCGCTTTGTGCACTGCTTTTAGCCAGGTTTGATTAGTCGGGGTTTGAGGATGGCTGTGTGTCGACCCCACTCATTACAGAGCCAGAATCAGAATTAGAATCAGGGGTTTTATTACACTTATACACTCGATTTTTCTGTATTAAAGTGTAATTTTTAGCATATTCTATTGGTTATATTGTCCTTCTACCTTGTTGAGTTCAGTGAAGATTTTGTAAAAATGATTCGATAGCTTTAACATTTTATATCGTCACTGTCATATTAAAATTTGTTTTTTTTTTCTGCACTATTTGCAAACACCAGCTGGCTTTCACATTATGTAAACGTTTCATGACAAAGGCACCAATAGAAATGATTCAGCATTACTTGGTGGAAAAGCATCCTAACATTAACATACATTCAAGTTAGGACCACTTTCTTACTCCTATGAAGCAAAGTTTGCAGAGATGCAAGGTTTTATTGCAGTGAAGTGTTGTGTTTTACAGTATGTGGAAGTATTATAGTTGCAAATCAACAAGAATGAATGAATGAATATATTTTTGGTGAGGAGCTGAAGAGAACCGAACCCTCAAGGGTGCAGCGTGAGGCTGCTGGAAGCGGAGCTTTATTGATATTCAATACACACATATACACAAACACACACACACACAGACACACACACACACATTCATAGCTATAGCATGAGCGTGTTCTTCCCCCAGGCCATTTGTGTAATGTCTTTACTCCAGTGGAGAAGGAAAGAATTGGAGATAAAGAGAACAAGAGACAGAGAAAATGAGATAAACCACACACACACACAAGCATGCATTAAATATACAGTCACAGTTAGCCATGCATTCAAAACCAAGATATGCATAAAATCACAGACAAACACACATACACACATATAGGAACTTGATTTACTTCTATCTCTCTCAAAGATTAAAGCTTTGAATGCTGTTTATCCAATGAGAATCATTTTGGTGGCTTACCATGTCTTGCAGGTGGTTATTGGGAGTCAGGTTTTTTCTATATAGTTAAACGATTATTTAGGCTTGTTTTTTCACTTACTTTCATTTAGCATTCTACTTCCTTATGCAAGTGGATTATTTTGTCTATGTAATGCTTGTGTGTATGCAGACTAATTCACTGTAGAGCTCGATTAGCATAATCAACATGCTCCTTAGCTTTATATTAAACAGTGTACACAATGTATTCTTTCTCTTTCTCTCTCTTCTCTCTCTTTCTCTCTTTATCTCTCTCTCTTTCTTTTTCAAACGCACAAACACACACACATACACACACACACACACACACACACATCCACATCCTAAGACAAACACCCTCATTTCAATATAATTTTGCTTTGAGCACACTTGAGTTAAATGTATGCAGAATCTGTTGTTATTTACTGAAGGCCTATTCATCAGCTGTCAGAGTGAGTAGTGTCCACTTTAAGCCAGAGGAAAAAGCTTCCAAGAATTATATATATATACACTCACACACAAACATATATATATATATATATATATATATATGCTCACTGCTGACTGAACAAATTGTCATCCGTGACTAAACAGTTGTAATCCTATGTGTTATGGGCTGGACAAGTCTCTGGATATAGGCCACATCAATGTTTAGCCACTCGTACATCAAGGAATGGCACAGTTTTGCAGATTTTGTGCATGCCTTCCCAGACACAATTCTGAGGAGAATTTCCTGTAGACTAGGATTTTTTCCACTGCTAGAAGACCTGTATGAATGGATGCTTCCATACCCCTGCAAATTCAGCTACTTCCGTCACACCTGGCCCTTTGGAATGTAATCACTCCATTTTGCCAATCAGTACCATTTGCTTTGGACCCATTTTCCACACATGGAACAAGACATTCACTGCACTGTAACAGCTCCTTTCAATCTATGAATTCTGTTGCACACCCCATAGGTTCATAGCCTGTTCATCATATAAATAATGTGCCAAGCCTTGTTACATGAACTTACATTGAAAGTGAATAATTTTTTTACAGTCTCCTACACATATAGGTAAATACCTATATGGATATGTCTACACTTTCAGTATCATTTCCCACTGACGTTATTCTCTATTTTTCTCTATATTTCTCTATATTTTTATAAAATTGTGCAATGGCCAAATTTTCATAATATTGTCATGTATTATTGTCATGTTATTAATTGAATTCAGCAACTGTCAATTACAAATACATGTTAGACAGTGTTAATAGAATTATAATGAGAGTACACACACACAGCTCACACATACACATGCTTTTGTCACGTGCCGTATGCGGTGATATCAGTAAGAGGAAATGAAGCGTGGCTCTTTTTCTCTTCCAGTGTGACATATGCAAACCGTCTTTTTGATAAAAACAGAAAGAGGGGCACGAGCGAGTCTCATTATGACTCAATGGGACGACATCAGTCTGCCTAATGACTTCACACATTTAACCATGTGGAAAAGAGTATGGCAGTAATGTACTGTTATAGTCCAAAAGTCCCCTCAGTTCATCTTCAGACTTCTTCATCAGAGTGTGCAGTGCAGTGTGTCATTGTCTTCTTCTGTGAGTTCTATCGTTTTGAAGGTGTGGATGAATGGAAAGTTTTATTCTATGATGAAGCCAAAGAAAAGTGCAGTGATTTACAATGGTGTGTTTTTGAGCTATGACAAGACGTTTATTTAATAACTTAAATGCCTTTAAATCTCACAAATACTACATGTTCATTACATCTATTCTCTCCCCGAGGTCACATAAGCAGTCTTAATTCACTTTTACATGGCCATTTTCAAACCTTGCTGTACCAGGCACCTGTCCCCAAGCCACCAATGAGAGCCTTGAGAGGTGGTGGGAAGGCGGTGCCTGAACCTTACTTGTTGACAACAGGTTATTAGTGTTTCTGTGCCTTTGAGTCTAATGAATGTAAATAAGCTCTGTTCTGATTGATCTGTATTGTGGCTCATTCAAAAAGCAGTTAGGGCTGAAACACCCCTTAGAACTTTAGGGTGAATGGATGACATCACAAAGTCAGCGAATTCAAAACAGATTGTTCTTGTAGCTTTCTTACTATATATGGACCGTATTAAGTGAGGAGTGAATAGAATGTTTTGAAACGTTAGCAGTGTTTACATTGTTACAATTCTTTTTTCAAAATCCAAAGTTTGATTTCACCTGGTATGGGATATAAACCTAATAAAACACTGTTATAGGTATTTTAAAGGACCTATACTGTACTTTTTCTTGTGCGCATCTTTTACCCCTGAGGTCCACTTTTAAGATTCAGCATGAAGCGGCAGAGCTAAACTGCTGTAGGTTGACCAAGGGGATATATTTAAACTCACTAAAACAGTGAATTCAAAATAGCCTGGTTTTATAGTTTAGTGTCTGATATAAACTGGAGAGTGAACGTACATTTCAAAACATTAACAATGTTTATATAATGCACGAAAAAAGTGCAATTTCATTCAAGTTGACTCAAATTACTATTCACAGCTTTTGTAGTGTAGTTACATCTTATTTCTTTTCTACTTTTATTTCAGGACTCACTTTATCATGATATGGGTGCTTTAAAAGTGACAGGCAACAGATAAGCAGATGTTTAGCACAACAGTGTTACCTAGGTATTTACACACATCAGTGTCACTGCTAGGTTGGAGGGTTTTTCCTTTTTGTCTTTCTTTTTCTATGTTTTCTCCCCATGTTCCATTTCTAATGGCATTCCAGTACTGAACCTAATCCATCTCTTCTCCTCGTCTTTGCTCTGAACTACACTTAAGTGCATGCGTAAAGTTGTTATTTGTTATTTATTCACTGTTTATTAGCAGTATTTTGTGGTGAGTTCCTGATGAACGTGTTTTGGTGGTCTCAGCGGGGTCTCTGCGGCCGCTCTCATCATTACCGAGCATTAAGACTGCTGAAGATTCACTCAGCGGGAGCTTTAAGAGAGGCCACAAAATTATGGAAATATATGGACAGCTAATCATCACGACGCCCTGTAGGGGACAAACATTATCAGCCCTCCTCCCCCCGAAAAATAAAAAACACATCCCTGATCGCTTTCTTCTTCTTTCTTCTGATGCTCCTTTCTGAGTCCCAGTCTCACTTTCATCATCAAACCTCATTATCCTGCACCACATTCAGCATGAAAAAAACTCCATCCAAATCACCCAGAACTTAAAAAAAAAAAACTTTGCGCTTTAATTCGGGACATTCTAGCAGATATCTCTGTTGGAATATGTACATGTTTCTACCTCTTTCCTTTTTGCTGTCACTGTGAATTATAAGCATGCACTGGGAGCTGGACTGAAATTGATTATTATTGCTCTCGGTATTTTCTGCTCAGCCTGTTTGCTTCTCCTTAAGTATGAAAATAGGATTCTGTTGGCAGCAAATCAGCATGACACGGGAGACTGTTTTAAGTTGGGTGTGCTGAAATTTTATGCAGCAAATATGTGATGTGAATTGTGACATTACACAAAACTTTTTGCCGTTATTTCATTTCAGTTTTTTTGGATGATTAGCATCAAACACAACATCTTGTGACATGCTGTAATGTGGAGACGACAATATACACACCGAACTGACCCATCAAGCCACTGATTACTCTGCTCTCCTTCTGAATGAACTCTGAGCAGAGTGGTGACCAATCGGATCAGCCCCATAATCACTTGAATGCACACTGTTTGGGAGATAAGGGTAGATGAAAAAATGAAATGTATTCAAAGCGTGGGAATTATGTTTAGTTTAAAATCTGTATTAGTAGTGTTCCGTTGATGTCACACAGTAAAGGCAGTGTGACATAGTTTCACATAGACATAGTTTACCTATCATCATTATATCAGTTTTGCTGTCATTTTGTATGATTTGTTACCACACTGATAAATTAAAGCAAGAATCTAAACAACTGAGTTTTCCTGCCGCTGTTTGCCCCCGCCCTAAACAGCATACTAACACAGTTGATAAAAGTACCATAAGAAGTGCACTCATTGGTGTAGTAGGTCAAGTATAGAAGTGTTTGGTTTGATACACAGCGTTAGGTCAGCCATTGAGACACATTCAACAGTCCAGAAGCTCCAGTGACTGATTTGAACTTTTAGCTTGTTAACAGCTCTTTAAACATCTCCAGGTGAATGATAAAAGTATTTTCTGATTCACAAAGGTGTTCTGCTTATAAGCTGCCTGAACTGACTGCTGCACCATTTAAGGTGAAATGGAAAAAAACAGGGTACAGTTCCTTGTGGACATCACCGTGTGTTCAGTGTAGTTCGAGAAACCTGAACAGAGTGAGTCATAGCCTGGGTGTGTGTGTGTGTCTGTCATCATGGAGATGGAGAGTAACACCTCAAATGCACACACTCTCATCTCACACAATCCATCTGCTGTAACAAACCCACCCAGGATGAGGCGGGAGAGGGGGGAACGACAAGAATAGAAAAAGACATAGCAGAGTAACAGAAATGGAAATGGAGAGAGAAAGAATGAGAAACAGGAATAGAAAATGGAAAGAATAATGGAGAGAGAGGGGTAGATAGAGATACATAGGGTGAAAGGAGGAGAACGAGAGAGTGGAGAAATTGGGAGAGAGAAATAAAAAAGACAAGTTTGACAAAAGACAGAAAAGAGGCAGAGAGAGAGAAGGGAGAGAGATAAAGAATAAAGGAGATACACAGATAAAAGGAAAGCGAGAGATACAAAGATACATAAGGAGAGAAAGGAAAAGCAGAAAGAAAAAGAGAAGGAGAAAGAGAGAGAAAGAGAGAGAGAGAGAGAAAGAGAGAGAGAGAGCAGTCTCAAAGCTCTACATTTTGAACAGAGGTAGCATAGCAACGTGGAGACTTTTCATCAGCTCGATCAATACAGCGTCTTCTACAACATCCATCCAAAATCTGCTTTCTCGACCAGAGAAACAGCCACACACAGTGATCTCACATCACCTTTATTGTGTCTGTTCTATAGTTTGGCCAAACCCAAACCCCAACCACAGATGTTTTGTACTGGAGCTATGGAGCTAATGTAGATAACAAGTGAAAGAATCTGTTAGCTTTGTTAGCAAACTGCAGACTTACATTATCAAACTGTGTCTAGTTGTTAAGTAATCTGGTTTCTGACACTACATGACGTATTGCTTGTAACTACTGGATGTTACGATTGTCTTTACAAACTAGACATAGGTAGCTTGAGGAGGTGTACAAAATAACAGAAACACCACATACTCATATGGATTGCCCATTTTATCAGAAACACCTCCACTACAAGTGCATTTTCTACTCTTACAGTTGCAGACTGTAGATCATCACAATTAATCAGCCTCCTCCAACATTGTTCATCAGCGGAAAAGACTCAACACAGGACCACACACATGAACAGATATCCTTTGAGTAGTGGATCATTCTCAGCACAGACATGGTTGCGTTGCTTGAATTTATACACGAGGCAGTGTCACTGCTAGGGTGAGGATAGTCAACCAAAAATATTCAACCAGCAGTGGTCCTGTGGTATGGAACTGGCTACTAACGAAGAGCTTGAAGATAAATTACATTTTGCATGTCTCCAAAATGGTAATTTTGCACAACAATGCAAAAATCATCATCATGGAATTTTTCACAGTATGACAGCTTCCATGTTAGCAAAAAATGAAGAAACTTGATCTACAGTGTCTGTACACACACATATTGTACCATCAAGGTGGTTGACAGTGAGGATGCACAGTGTTTAATAACTCCACTGTGTTCGATACACTCATGCCAGCGCAACACACACTATCATGTCTGATCAAACCTCAGTGGAATGTTCTGGAACAGTCCGATCCACAACATCTCCACCTCGTAACAGCAGGACTTAGAATATCTGCCGCCAACATCTACACCCTCAGAGGTTGATTAAAAATAACAGAACACACTCAGTGATCACATGTGCAGTGTGTCCAGCGCATACACCAGAAACACACCTTCATTCAGTGTGTCCACAGCTCAAAAACACATAAATGCATCTCTCCAGTGATTGACTATTCTCTACTCTGAACCATTTCCACACATGTGCAAGGCCACTCTGCTTTGTGTGCAGAAGATTTGAGCAGTTACTGATGCGTCTCCCAGAAGAAATCATTATTCATCCTTTCATTCTTTCATTCAGGAACGATTATCAGGCCTCTGCTCTTAATCGGATGGACTGAGTAAAGCCTTTGACCGCAGCTTCGACACACCACAGCCATGCTTTATCATTCTGTCGGTCCACATAGCTTATGTGCCCCCAGGAGAACCGCCCATGATGGAGCCTTCAGGGGCCTCCAGGGGCCTTGAGCTCAACCAAAGGAAACACAGCATGCCAAAAGAACCACTCAAATCCCCACAGCTTGTGAAAAAACACTTGTAAATATTCGCCTGCTTTTAACACCTCCGAAGATGTACAGGCAGACAGGAAACTGGAATAGAGAGGAAAGAGTGAGAGCGACTCTTCTTTTTATAGCTTTTTTTCATTATTGCATAAATTACACTCGGGGAAAGAAAGAGCCCTGCACATGCAATCTTTCCACTTACTATTTACTTTTATTTTCTGATCTGCGCTTTTTAAAGGCGAGACACAATTACCCCGCAGCTTTTATGTATTTTTGCAGCTTTTCTCTTACCCTAAATATAGAGTTTGTTGGACAGTGAATATTTACAGTGAGTGTTTAGCACTTACCTTTTAGGATATAGATGAGCTGTTTCTTCTGAGAGAAATCAAATTGTCAAATTGACAGTCATGTCGCCACAAGGCTGATTCTGCTCCTGACAGATAATCGTTCCTGAATGGAGGAGGGAATGAATGAATGACAGTTTCTTTTGGGAGACTTATCAGTAATGGACCTGTTAAAATCTTCCACATGCAAAATGAAGTGGCCTTAAAGTGAAGGAAAAAGGTACATTAGGTTTTTGTGTAAGTAATGTATGTTGTATGTGTTGCACATGCTATGTCCTTTTTTCCATACCTTAACAAAAAAATCATCACATGTCAATCATATGGTAGAGTATCACTTTTTATTCCAATGCCCTCTCGATACACACCCTGGTCATAAATCTCTTGTAGTTCTACCTTGCTGGTGTGCAGTTAGAGACTGTTACTGTAAAGTTTGCTTTAGCTGTACTCTAGTCCTTCATCATTGCTCAGTATTTGACCATATGGAGCAGTGACATGTAAAATATGTACAGTGTACAGAGCAGCTGGTGGCTGAATAAAAAAAATAAATATTTATATTTATTTATACATATATGATATTAATTATGTAATATTTCTTTATTTGTTCCAGATTCCTAATATGCTGTAGACAAGTACCATGATGTATAAATGTATATATGTATGTGTAACAAATTGGTACTATATATTAAAGAAAATAGTTACTTCCGATGTCACCAGTGCTAAATTTCTGAGATTAGACATTAGACATAAAATCCTGGGTGGATCCAGAAGTTGAATCGATTAGATGACAATCAGCTGACCCTACCATTTTTAAGAACTTCTCCAACTAATTCTGGTCTTTAACACACACATCTGTGTGGATGCCATGTCTCAGTCAAATGAGATTACTAAGGACCTAAGAAAGTTATTTGTCAATCCTCTTTAGCTGGAATTTCTGACTGTCAGACAGATGGAGGAAATTTAACACCACTGTTGCCCTTTGCCCATTTTGAAGTGGTCATCCAATAAACATTACTCTAAATGTAACGCGTGTGAAGGATCACGAAGAGCTAATGAGCACCATCTAAGGATCTGTAGGCATCACATGCACCTGCTAATGTCAGTGTTAATTAGTCCACCATCAGACAAATACTAAACAAGAATAGTATATATTAAATGATGGAAAACATGGAGAAATCCAGTACTCTCCAGGAAGAACATTCTTGTTTAAAGTTAACTAGAGAGTTTACTATGTAGTGTTAGGTTCTAGGTTCATTTGATGATGGCATTTATACAAGATATACATTCTGGATTGTATCAAGAATTTCTAAAGGAGAATTTCTGAAGGAGAATAAAGGAGAAGGGCATCACCAATCTCACCAGACGGTGGGTCCTGCAGAAAAACCTTAAAAACACAGAACATTTAAAATAGATAGAATTTTTATTTTGGTAAATTTCAAACATTAATCCATTTGAAAAACTGAGGCAGAACTTAAGGTGTGGACACCAGCATAACAGTGTTGAAGCAGTCTGTAATGAGGGATGAGTCAAGATTCCTCTAAGCCAATGTGCAGGGCTGATTAACAGTTATAGGAACTGTTTGGTTAAAGTCATGGCTACTCACTTTTAAAGTTAGACTGCTTAGTTTGATATATGAATGAAAAATGATATACATTTTGTGTTATGTGTTTAATTTGAGTTAAGTAATGAGTTAAGCAAAATCTGATCATATTTTAGGTCACATTTATGTAGTAATAAGATAAAGTGTTCATAAACTTTCAAGCAGCACTGTATTTATATGTATATACTGGTGTGTTATTTAGGTCAAAGATGTATATTCGGTACGCAAATTGAATGGTCTAAAAACCACAGAAACACACTCACTGTCATGACCTGTTGTACATCTGCTCAGAAATGCATACGCACATCTCGCAGGAAGCCTGATATTTTTAGTGATCTGACACATTCACATACTCACACGTTTCTCAGAGAGAAAGAGAGAAAGAGAGAGAGACTGGTGCAGTAGCTTTCCAAGTGAGTGTTCTGTTGTGAGTCAGGTGGTTTACATAACCCTCAGAGCTGCCGCTGTATAGGCTTTTAGACCAGCCAACAGTTCCAGCTTCAGACACAGTGTTAAAAGTGCTCAGATTCCCTCTCACTCCCCCTCTCTCCCTCTCTCTCTCTTTCCCACCTAGGGATGCTGGTTTTAACACATACAGCAGACCTACATGTTAAAGTATGCTACATAACACAGGAGGGGAAAGTTGGAACTACGGAATTACCTTTGTGCAAGCATGTTTGTTGTACAAAGTGGCAAAAACACAGACACCTTAGTTAAAGCAAGTACTCTTGTGTGTTGAAGACTTAGAAGAAAAATCTAAATTATTTTCCAAGTAGATTCCCAGTTGGTGGACTGTTTCTGCTAGTAAAATAGTCAAAAGTTCTGAATGCAGCAAATGTTGAGAACAGGAACAGCATCTTGAAACTTAAATTCTCTCCATGCTTTTTTTCTCTGTTTTTATTTTTAATAGTTAGTCGTAAAGTGTTCCACAGCCTATATAGATTTTTTGTTTGTCTGGTGATATTTGTTGTAGGTGTGGGTGTAGCTGCTTTTGGTGAATTTTTAAAGGCGGGCTCTTTTGATTTATTTTCTGTTTTCTGTTCGCTGGTGAAGTTAGAAAGAGGCAGATGGCGAACATTACTACTAGCTACTAACTGTAGTGACTCTCTTCTAATTATCATTACAATGGTACAGAGATTCTGAGCTAGAGCAAGCTAGAGAGAGCTAGAAAGAGAGAGATGAAGAAGAGCAAAGGAATTGGTGGGGATGCAATGAGGGAGAAAACGGGTAGATGATACAAGATATTAGGAAGATAAGGGAATGAGAGACAAGAAGATGCAGAATATTAATAGAGAGTTGCAAATATGGGAAACAAATATGGAAACAAAAAAAAGAAAATATGAGAGCAAGGAGGAGAGAAGGGAGAGAAACAGCGAGAAGCAGCAAGAAAGTGGGTGGTGTAAGTTTCTTGTATTGAGCTGCTGAAGCTCTAATTGGTCTCCAAAATTCTTATGTTTAACTTACTTGTTAAACACTTGTTTGAGGTAAGTGTCTGATGTTGTAGCAGCTTGGTACAGTGGTAGTGTTACAGCTTAGGTGCAAATCTAAAGGAGCAAACCTCAGACACCAGCTATGTCTTGACTGATCAACTTTACTACTAGCAGTGGCAAAAATCCCAGTCTACAGGAAATTCCCTTCAGAATGGATGCCAGGGAAGGGATTCATGAAATCTGACTGAACTGCACAGTTGCTGTGCTGTACATCCAGAAACTTGTCCAGTCCATACCTAATCGAAAACAGCTGTTATTTGTGCTTATTGCACAATATTAGAAACAATTTATTCACAGGTGAGAATTTTTTTGCCTGTTTAGTTTATGTTTTAGGTAATAGGGGAAAGCTGAACAAAGCTGACCGACTGCTTAAAGCCAGTATTTAAAATGTGCGTACCCACTTTTGAATATATAGTCTGTCATATATGAGCCTGTATATTGCCAGCATCAGAGGCTTCTTTGATCTTTCTGTTCCTCTTCTTTGCATCCATGTATGTTTTTCCTTCTTTGTCCTCTAACTAAAAGATATTTGCTACAAGTGTGTGTGACTAATTGAGTATCGGAGGAGTGGTCAATAGAGCGCTTCATTAGCACAGGATGGAAGAAAGCAACTTTTCTGCTGGTTGTGAGTTAATGGAGTCGTGTATGTGCGTGTGTGCGCGTGTGTGTCTCAGTGGGGGGCCTGCCATCTCGCTGACGGACGTGCCAATGCCGCCCATTCTCCCATGACCCTCTGTTTTACAGCAGGTCAGAGTGCTGAGTACCAGGCTACAGCTAACAGGCTAGCACAGCAGGATGCTAATTTAATGAGACAGACGGAGGCAGACAGAAAGAGAGAGAGAGGAACAGAGAGGGTCGAGGTGGGGGGTTGAAGGAATGAGAGGGAAATGGGAAGAGGGTAAGAAAAAAGAGGGAAAGAAAGAGGGAGAGAAAGAGGTCTGAAGAGAGAGGTAAAGAGATAGACTAAGAGAAAGTGATGTGAAAGAGGTGGAGGTAGAGAAAAGGGTAAATGACAAAGAGAATGTGATGGACAGTAAGAGGGGGACAATGGGAAGGGGATGAGGAAAGGAAGAAAAACAAGGGAATGAAATGGAAAAGGTGATGGGGAGTAAAAAACGAGTGAGAGAGATTAAAAGAGAAAGCGCTAGAAAGAGAGAGATGAAGATGAACAAAGGGGTCAGTGGGGATGCAGTGACAGAAAATGAATAGATGATAAAAGAAAGGAGTAGAATAAGGGAATGAGAGCTGAGAAGATGCAGAATATAAATAGTTACAAATGTGGGAGATGGAAACAAAAATAAAGAAAATGTGAGAGCAAGAAGACAGAGCGAGAGAAAAGAGAGAAGAACAGAGAGGGGAAAAGAAAGTGTGTGGTATAGGTTTCTTTTATTATGCTACTGAAGCTGTAATTGGTCTGCAAAATTCCTCCATTTAACTTACATATTTTTTCTGTCTCTCCGTCTGTCATGCTCTTTCTCTGTCCCTTCCCTCCACCCTGCCTCACTGTCTCAATCTCTCTCTCATTACGGGTCTCTCAGCCTTAGAATCGTTTCGGTTCATAAGGTAATGAAGTATCCAGACTGAATATATTTACTGTATATTGCTAGAAAACTAGGAGGCAGTGGAAGCACTTTTATACACACACCCCACACATTGGTGTGCGTAGGGGGAGCTTGATTTATGGGCGTGGGGTGTGTGTCTGTGTGCTCAGGGGGCAGTGTGTGCCCAGTGGGGTTTTTGGCAGGACTAAATTACCCCCTTATTAGAGTCAGCGCTGCAGTACAGCCTGCTATCACTCACACACGCACACACACACACACACACACACACACACACACACACACACACACACACACAAGGAACTGCCATCTACCTGTTATACACACCCAGAATACCACACACATACTACATTTACGCATTCGATAGAACTATATGCTTACACATTCTGTCACACACCTAAATAACACACACAATCAAATGCAACACACTCCTAAGTACCACACACACACACACGCACACATGCATGCACGCATACACACACACTACAAGCAAAAGTCTTAGGAAATTTGTTTATAACTAATCATACTGGCAGTAAGTGTGATTTTACACTATATGATATTGGAATAAATGCAAATAAAACTTTTTTTGATT
>CM067478.1:26378383-26448052 GCA_034552555.1 Semaprochilodus insignis | reverse complement strand
TATATATATATATATATATATATATATATATATATATATATATATAAAAGAAACAGTAAAGAAAAATATTCTGTTTAAAATGATCAAAGATCACATGTAATGACATATGTAGTGAATTAAAGAAATGTATTCATTAGTTCAGTTATTAGTATACCTGTTTATTCATCTGTCATTCCCCTAGTTCACATAGTATCACGTCAAACATCTGGGCATTTTAGGAACAAGAATGAATGTTGCATTAAGTAAAGACACTACTGGTGAATAGGGTAAAAAACTAAACTACTAGAGATCATCATGAAACTTCCCCAGTTGATTTCTTCCATTAAGACAATTACTTTTTGTATTGAAATTTTATGTTCAAATATGCAAATTAGGAATTTTTGCACATAATAAATGTAATAAATTTGCATACATTTTTCAAGAACAGAACTCTAAACAGTGGATGGATGGAAGTCGGGTAAAAAATTCTTGTTTGATTTTGTTGATATATTACATCAAAGGTTTTTATAGAGCGAATCTTGGATTTCTCTTTTTATCACTTTCTAAATAAAAAAATACTGTCAACAGCCATCTATTGGAAACCCCCATTTACATGTATTGGAAACCACTATTTACTGGCGAAATATCTGATCATATCCGTAGCATCAACAGTATATATCTGTAATAATAAAAATATAAAACAACGTTATAAGCTCAAGCTAATAAATACCACATGAACATAGACTCACACCCACATACACTTACCCACAGCTCTCAGAATATATCATTCTCTGCTTCTCGAGTATAGCAATAACCCAACAAATAGCTTCATCTTTCAGCATCAAAGCTTTGACGTTTTTATTGCCGTTCAGTCTGACCAATCAAGCGGCTGTCCCTCTGGGCTCTGTCCAATAGGACTCTTTCATAATTAAACCCCTTTCTTTTATAATTAAAGTGGATAGAGGCTGTTTAGAGCAGATGCTGATGTGCCTTTATTATTGTTATGCAACGTTGTGCTCACTAACAGCTGCAAAACTGGTTTAATGACAGTCTGCCTGTGGTCTGTGTGTCTGTGAGTGTGTGTGAGTGAGTGTGAGGACAGCATTAAAACATAGCATTGCACTCAACTGAAATGCATTAAATAGTGTGAGAGAGAGAGAGATATGGGTGAGAAAGGCAGTGAAAGGAGAGACAGGGGAAAGAGAGACATTGAAAGCTAGAGCGAATCAAAGCCCTAATGTTTTTTTCTGCGCTGCGCTCACAGTGCTCTTCTTTAGGATCCCAGCAAATAAGACTTTTTCTGAATTTAAACCTCTCCGAAGAGGATAGATAAAATACAGAAGGAGAGAAAAAATTAAGGAAGACAGAGAAAAGAGAGAGAGAGAGAGAGAGAGAGAGAGAGAGAGAGAAAGAGAGGACAGAAAGTAGAAAGACAAAGGCAGTGAATGAAAGAAAGAAAGAAAGAAAGAAAGAAAGAAAGAAATAAAGAAAGAGAAAGAAAATAAAAAAGTAAGAAAGAACAAATTTGAAAAAGGAAGCAAAAAGTAATAAAATGAAAAAGAAACGTAGAGAATGCAAGGAAGGAGGAATGAGGGAGAATGAAAGAGAAAAAGAGGTAGAGACAGCATTGTCTGCTGTGCAGGATCAGTGGACGCTGTATTGACTGAATTTACACTAATTCTATTTGCTGCAGTGAAACTAAACCTGGACTGTCTACTGTGATAGACCACACATACACCCCCTCTACATTCTCCCTCTCGGCTGAGAAAAAAGGAAAATGGATGGTAAAAAAGAAAAGAGGCGAATAAAGTAATGAGAGAGAAAAAGATGCAGAATACGATAGAGAGTTACTCATGGGAGAGATGGAAAGAGATACAGAAAATGTGAGAGCGAGAAAGAGAGGAACAGAGAGAGGGAGCAAGAAAGTGGGTGTTGTAGGTTTCTTTTATTAAGTGCTAATAGGCCTGCAAAATTCTACCATTTAACTTGATCATGCTCTCTCTCTGTCCCCACCCACTCTCTCACACTCTGAAAGACAGAGACAGTGAAAGAGAGACATAGAAAATGAAGAGTGAGAAAGAGATGGAGGAACATAAAATTAAAAAAAGAAAGAAAAAGGAAGAGAGAAAGAAATTAAATAATGAAAATAAAAGGGAGAAAATGTGAGGAAAACGAGGGAGAGAGAATATGAGAGAAAAGGAGGTAGAGACAGCATTGTCTGCTGTGCAGTATCAGTGGACGCTGTATTGACTGTGTGATTTTACACTAATTCTATTTGCTGCAGTGAAACTAAACCTGCACTGTCTGCTGTGATAGACCACACATACACTTTTGTCTTCTACATTTGTCTCCACCTCCCTCTCTCTCTCTGCTGAGCATTTGTTTTTCCATTGTGAGAGATGAGCTCATCTGTTTCAATTTTCTGAGGGACGTTTTAATGGTTTTGGGGAACAGGATTCTCACCGCAGGACAGAAGAATATTCTCTCAGTACACAAAAAATGTCTGCTTATTAATTTAATTATTATGGATAGCCAAGTATGCTGTTTGGAAAATGAGACTATGTGTTGATGCTAAGATGATGATAAGGGGGAGTGCTAGAAGGTTGGCTAACAGTTAAACATAGTCGTTACAGACTGACAAAGTGAGGTGAGGAAATTTTAGTAATGGTAAATAGTGTGCATTGTCATCATCATCATCATCATCATCATCATCATCAGTAACCTACTGTATACATTTGAAAGGGTTTCACAATGAGTTTAGTTAGTATTACGACTGCTACTACTACTACTTCAAATACTACTACTACTACTGCTACTAATACTACTACTACTACTCATAATAATAATAAACTGTTTTCAGATTGCACATTCACAAAACAAGTCTAACAAATGATTTAAAGTAATTTAAAACAGGCTAAAAATACAGTGGAAATTTGACTGAAACAAAATACTTGTTGGTACTTGTAGTGATTTGCTTGATGCTTAATGCTTGGTTGGTTTTTAATCTCTGTCTCTGTCTCTGTCTCTGTCTCTCTCTCTCTCTCTCTCTCTCTCTCTCTCTCTCTCTCTTTTCTGTCTCAGCCATGCACCTGTTTGGTCTGAACTGGCAGCTGCAGGAGGCTGAGGGTTTTGCCTTTGAGAACGGAGTCAAAACAGACACAACACCGTCCAACACAGTTACTGCACTGTCTGCTGAACACGGTAAACACACACACACTTGATTAAGTTTGGGTTATACTTTTTTGCACTAGAAATGTGAAGTTAATGTACTGGAATCTTGTAGGTTTTTGGCTGGTGCACAAGTTTTATTTAGTTTTTTATTTCTAGTTTACTGAACAAAACGATACATACAGGGGCGAAAATACATATAAAGCAGTGCTATTAATGGTTATAATGGCTTAGCAAGTTGCACACTGACCAGATGTTTTGGTAGCCATTGACAAGCAAATGGCAGAATTCTAGATGGATATTTGACTACTCTTTTTGGCAGAATTGGTAGTGATTGTAATGGGGCAATAATCTTTATAGGGAGAGAGTCCTCTCTGGATTGTTGCCACCTTTATTTAACTCCCTGATGGAAACCTCTACCAGGGTGGACTCAAATGCAGATGTTGTTACAACAGGGGAAAACAGAACAAAACGAAACAGGAGCAAGGAGTGATACAGGGGCTTGGGTAATGGTGTGCTGCTTGTTGAGTGGGGAGGTGAAGAGTTTGCCGGAGGGAAGGAGGGACAAACTCAAGGAATATAAACGGAAAAGGGAGGAAGTGAACAGATACCTGGAGGAGGAAAACATGAGTAAAGTCACGAAAGACTGACGCGACGGATAAAACAAAAATAGAACCGGGGGGGATTCGAGCCGTCAACGGGGCTAGAAGCACTGCGAGAGCAACGCTTCTCAGATCTGCACTCCTTGAACTTCTCTATTGGACTGTTTGTTGGTAAATGCATTGAATGCTGTCAAATAAACCCTTTTTATGTGTGCACAAATAAGGTACCAGCTGTACTCAGCTATGATCATTAACAGGAAGTTAGGTGGCCTTGACCTTTGCAAGTTAAAATATTTTTTGAAACTTTCAAAACCCCTGAATTAATAATCTAATTGGGGGGGTTCCCTGCTAAGGGACATTAAACCAAATATTATGTGTGCTGTGTGTATATTTTTGATCATGTATGTAAAATGTTGACTATTTTAATTTCAGAAAACCCAACAAAACTAGTTTTTATTACTATTAAAAATGTGTGTAGTGCACTCATTCTGCCCACATGCCCCCAAAAAAGAAAAGTACAAAAGAAATAATTAAAAAATTCAATATTGCTATGTCTATGACAAGAATATATAAACGTCCAACCACAGATGTAGCTTATTGCAAAAGTTAGAAGCAAACTTGAGACACCCGACATGCATTGGTCGAATGACTCCATTTGGGCTTGGGTTGGGGGTTTGGACGAGCTGTGAGTTGTTTTGGTTTGTCTACAGATTGCGTTTTCCAGCAGGTCTTCCATGATATAGCAGTAAGTGCCACAGTGATTGGTAGTGATTGCCTGGAAACTGGTTGTAAACACTGATAGATTTGTGTAGGCAGCTCAGTCACTCATTTGTTTCATTCCTGAACGGAGGAAGTTGTTATTCTGTCTCTCTGCTGTACAACAGCGCTGACACAATAAGCCTGGCATTTATTTCAGCAGAATACGTACTGAAGCGGCCTTTTATTTTCTCCTGCCACCCACTCTCTTGCTCTCTATCTCTCTTTCTGTCTCCTTCTCTTTATATAAACAAATGTATGGACTTTATTTAATAAGTTCTCAGTTAAATTTTTTTCCTAGTCTAAGTGAAAAAAATACATATATAATACACTACATACAGGATATATGCTATACACTATATATATATAGTGTGTGTGTGTGTGTGTGTGTGTGTGTGTGTGTTTAATTAAGGTGTGAGTGTGTGTGTGATTTGTTAAATGACTCTCTAAAGCTCAATCAATAAACACATACACACACACACACACTGTGCCCCTCTCCTCCTTCACTTCACCTTGTCCTGCTTTCCTCTACGAGCTGTGTGAGCACAGAGGCCTCACACTTATAAACAACCATACACACAGTTACAAACAACCACACATACACACACACATACGTAAACAAACAACTACCCTACACACACTCAGCCTGTGCCAAATTGAGCACTCAAGGTGTATCCACTTTTAATGTAGGTAATGGGCTCACACTGTGAAATGAAGCAGGATGTTCTATTAATACCTGGGTGATGTACTAGAACTGCTGGCTGCCATGTGTGGTGGAAGGGGATGAGCCAGGAGAGGTTGCTGCAGTGAGGTTCCTAATGTTAGGTTAATGTATTTGTACTTGATTTACTGCATTTTTGTGACAGTATTTTCATGTTGGCTTTTTGCATTATCCAGCTAATGAATTCAAAATGGTATTAAGGAAATTGAATATGTTATAGCTAACGTAAAGCTACCTTATATTACACTATGTGAGCTATGCTATGTATGTTAGTAGAGAACTCTTTGGTCGTGTTAAGTCAATTGTGTTTCAAATTGCTTCCTTGAGCAGATAAATCTGATGATTGTGAACGTATTTAGGGAAATCAAAGAGAACAAAGAGAAATGATGTCAGTTAATTATTTACTATTGTCGTAATAGCGTCATTAGTACATTGTTGTTTTTGCATTTGAGACCTAAACATTGAATCAGACTTTCTTTTTGAGATGTGTAATCCAACCCAACACCTCTGATTTTTAAATTACTCATCTAGTAATTACTCATTACTCTCATCTACTTTACTCAGTAAAGTACTTTATTTATTTATTTATTTTTTTGGTCGAAAGGTTATTGTTAATAATCTACAAACCCTGCAAACATAAAGACTGTATAGAGAGAAGTACATAGTACATATCGGAAGTCTTCAAATCCAGACCTTGAATCCAGTTTCTTGTCCTGTGTTTTGTAGTAAGTGTTAGTTAATTCAACTGTGGTAGTTAATGTGACTGACTTACCATCTAGTGTCCTACCTTTTGAAATCCAGAACCAGACACAAGATTAAAGATCTGGATTAAAAAACCTCTGGTATTTATTGTAATATAGTGAGAGACAGTGAAGCCAGTTATGCCATGGACGGATATGGCATTGCTCTCTTCTCCTACTCATATGGTCAATGCTTATAATGGTTGCACCACTTGGAAGTCCAAGCCACAAAGATTGTTAATGTAGAACAATTTTACTTTTAGAGATGACAAGTGGCAAGACTAAAAAAGTTACAGAGGGAAAACCTGCTACGCAACCTGTGATCAAACAGCAACCATTATTCTTTGAAATTCAAAGAAAAAAAAAAACAAAAAAAACATGGCAAGGTGTCATCAAATCTTTCATGGTCAGTTTATGACCAGCGCCACCCTCACAAATGCTCAAAAATTCTGTCCCCTCTTCTGCAATTATTAGCCTCAAGCAGCCTAATGAAGGTTCAGCCACTGGGTACTAATGCAGCCCCTCCACAGCTCCCTCAGTGAATTGCAAAGAGCGTGAGTTAGTTTTATGAAAGTCATAAAGAGGCGGCTAATGTCGTCTCTGAAAGGGAAGCCGAGAAACACACGCTGTGAAATCGCATTGTCGTACGGTTAATGTTTTAGAGAGAGAGTGAGAGACGGAGGGAGGGAGAGGTTAGAGGAAGTTTAGATGAAGTTGAGAGATGGCGAACCAGAGAGAGAGAGAAAAAGCAAGATGTTTGTGTTTGTAATGAGGTTATCAGTCACATTAAAGCTTTTGTTTTCCTTGGGTTTAGCCCCATGCTGTGGCATCGTTAGCAAAAGCTTGTGAGAAAGAACACTAGCCAAAAGCACCTAGTGCTCATGTGTCAGGGCCTGCAGCCAGATCACAACCCCCACATTCAGCACCACAGAGTGTATTCTTACACTATACAAAATGTTATTTCACTGTCCACTATATATTTGCACAATACACTACATTCTTTCACTATATACAATTTATTCATTATGCAATACCCCTTATTATTACACAATACGCTATGTTCTTTCTTCTTAATCATACACTTTACACTTTACATTATTACTGTATGTACCATATTTTTAAACAACACAAAGTATTATTATACTATACTATGTGTATTATGTTCTTAAACTATACACTGCAATTACAGAATGTATCTTATTTGTCCACACTCTACCTATTAATCACTGTTGAGTTTCTGAACTCCAAAATTAATATGGTAGTGTCACTGCTGTGCTGAGAACAGTCCAACACATATGGACACCAGCAGACATCCTGTGGTGATCCCTTTCCATTGATGGATCCATGTGTGGACATCAGCATCTCCTTTGAACCGGTAAAATGCATTTCCTGAAGAAAATGCAGAGTGATTGTGCAGCTGAAGCTTGTTGCAAACAGGTTACTAAGGTGTTGCTAGGTGGTTGCTATGGTATCCCAGGTGATCGCCAGGGTGTTGCTAGGCGGTTGCTGTGATATCCCAGCTGGTTGTTAAGTTGTTAAAAGGCACTTGCCAGGTTATCCCAAATGGTTGCTAGGGTTTTGCTAGGTGGTCAGTATGGTATACAAGGTGGTTGCTGCTTCATCCTAGCTGCTTGCTAGGATGTTGCTAGATGGTTGCTATGGTATTCCTGCTGTTTTCTAGGGTGCTAGTCGGCAGTTGCTAGCGTGTCCCAGCTCATTGTTATTGTGTTGCTAGGTGGTTGCTGTAGTAACCCAGGTGGTTACTAAGGTGTTGCTTGTTGGTTGTTATGGTATCCCAGGAAGTTGCTAAGGTGCTGCTAGGTGGTTGCTATGTTCTCCCTTGTTGTTGCTAAGGTGTTGCTGGGTGTTTGCTATGGTATACCAGGTGGTTGCTTTAGTGTTGCTAGACTGTTGCATAGAGGAGTGTGGGTGAGTATGACTATGGATTAGACACACAGAGGAGTGCAGGTAAGTATGGCTGTGGATTAAACACATGGAGTATTGTGGGTCTGTAGGACTGTGAAATAGACACATAGAGGAATGAGGGTCACTCACTGAGTACATGCAGTTTATTGGCTGTCAGGTAAAGGAAACAAAAAAGAACATTCCAGAGTTGGAATGGTGTCAATATCTCGAAAAATGTGGGACTAGTTAGTGGACAAAAAGAGGTGTACCGAGAAAAAGAAGAAGAAAAAAAAGAATCTAAGTCAAATAGAGTTGTGCAATCACTAATGATTTGGTAAATATTATGAATCTTACACTATACACTATGTTCTTACTGTATATACGTTCTTACTGACTTTATTTTTACACTATATAAATATTTTTTCATTATGCACTATATGCTATATTCCAATGCTATACATTACATATACACTTTACACTGAATCCTTCCTGTGGAAGACTTGGGAGGCTTAATTGCTCTTTCATTCACTCTAGTGTATGCTCATGTGTCCAGCATTAGCCACCGGTTTGTGGTCAGCTATCTCAAGAAGCCCTTTGTGGAATAATTAATGACAATTAATACCATATTCATTCCAGATGGCCTTTATTAAGTGCATGAGCTCAGACTATTTTTATTTCCCCACTTTCTACTGTACAGCCATGTATAAGACTCCAAACCCCAGTTACTGACACGTATGTGGTAGAGTATGCTGCGTGTGTCTAGACATTATCTTACTAGCTTGTTAACGCCGCAGTTTTGCCCCAAGGTATTTTATTCTGGTTAAGTGATCTGTGTTTTGAGAACAGGATTTTTTGTAATACAGAAAAATGTTCCATGATTTCTCTGTGGTTCTAGGACCAGGTGTTAACAATCTGTATCTTGCTATATGGCTAAAAGTGATTAGTACACTATAGAAGGGCCAGATCTGAGACAGAGTGTGTTGTATGTGAGCAGCGTATTGATCACGTTAATATTTAAACACACTGCAGCTCCTCTTATGCCGCCTTTGCTGGATGTGGAAAGTACTAGATTACGCTTGTACGCATGTGCAACTCTATTATTCTCTAACACTGTCATACCAGCAACACACACACACACAGAGGTGGTGGGAGAAAGATGAGCTTGCTTGGACAAACAGATACACAACGGTGTGAGAGTACAGATTAAACAACAAGTGAGGGAGGGAAGTTGCACAGCTCATACAAAACGCAGCGGCACGGATTCTATCAACGGAAAAGAGGTCATATATCTCCCCCGTTTTGAAAGAACTGCACCTGGTACCTGTATCATTTAGTATAGTTTCTAATTTAGTGTTTCATTTTATGTTTAGTTAATAGTGTTTAAAATTCCATGTCTCTTTTGGTGTCTGTTTTTTTATTTGATATTTGTAATTGTCCTATACTGTTTGGTTTTAAATCAATTCTCAAACTGTAGTTTCCCATACTTACTGTCAAGGCTCATTTAAACTTGCCTTTATGTCCAACAATAGATCCATTTGTTACAAATGATGTAACCGTCACTGCCCTTGTACTTCCATGTGTCGTTTAAGCTTGGCATGGATGTTAAGCAGTACATCCACTACAGGGCCCTCCAGAGTCAAAGATTTTAGACAACAATGAACAAGGCGGTGGCAAACATGGTCATGGTCAGCATCGTGGATGGCAGAGGTCTGTGAGGCCACGTTGTGATGAGTGGACAGAGAATTATATTACTAATGAGAGAAACTGATGTTGTGTTTTGTTGAACTATTTACTGCACTGCCCATGATTTCTAGTGGTATGCCAAACATAAAAGAGCCTTTATGCTTAACTGTTAACTTGTGTGTAAAATACTTTCTAGCTCACACCTGTATGAAGAGTGTTCTATAAATAAAGATTTATGTAATAATATGTATTATTTATACATATGTGTGTATAATATATATATATTATATAACTGTAAAACTGTACATTTGTTTACAGTGATAAACTGAGCTATAGAACATTGTAAAAAGACAGAGAAAGCTGTATAAAAGCAAGAATTCAGTTATAATTAAACTAATATCCAAAATTCATCGGATTTCAGACATACATTAATGCTTCAGTTTTTTATTGTAGAATTATTGTTGTTTTGCTGTACATTGTATATGTTTTTTTTGCGATACAGTTTGTAAGTCTACATTACATTTATTTCATAATTAATTTGATATCGATTCTAGCTCATTCTGTAGTGACGTTGCACTCTGCCTTTCCAGCTGTTTTCTGACTGAAAACATAGCAAAAACATGACAAAAATGAAATATTTTAAAAGTGCAGAATGTACACACCAATAATTTTATCATATAAAATATCTCCTCTTCTTACAATTACAGACAGGGCACTGTGCACACAGTTTCTCCACAGTCAGAAATAATTAAATAAAATGTAAGAAGGGGTGTAGAGGCCGTGGGGAACCTAGTAGGCTTAATTGCTCTTTCATCCAGTCCACTGTGTCCTTGTGTGTCCAGCATTAGCCACAGGCTTGTGGTCAGCTGGCCCGGAAAGCCCTTGGTGAAATAATTAATACAATTTTAATGGCAGCTGATCTTTATTAAAGGGTGTAGCTTTTTTGTTTTGGTTCTCTCTGCTATATCCCCTATAGGACTCCAAATACCAGACACGCACACATGTGTTGGAGTATGTCATGTGTGATGTCTAGATGTTAGGTTATTAGCTCATTAAGACCACGTTGTCATCTAGCTGCAATGCTCCCACATGTGCTGTAAATCTTTCCCCTCTAAAAACGTTGGGTCAAAAGGTGGCCCAGTAAAACATCAGGCTGCGGTCCAGATTTGGGTGTGTAAATTTAGCAGTACTACAGTACATGAGTGGCGAGGAGCAGCAGACATTTCTGCTGCTTGCTTGAAGCATTCTGTAATCACTCCACTCCAACTCCACTCCAAGTTTTTAAGCTCTTGCTCGCTTCTCACTCACACATCAGAGCAAATCCTTTTTAGGACTGCTCCATTTGATTCGTTCTGCTGCGGTACAAGATATAAGACACTATGCACATCTCTTCATGAATTATAGGATTTAGGACTTTTGTTAAAGCTCCTGCCTACACATCATGATTTTCTTCTGACTATTGTCTGTAGTTTAGGTGATGTTTTTTCTATGAACATGCAGAGAAATTGTTTGTAGCATAACTAGATGCTGCTTCCTGCTTGCATTAGCCACCTGTTGCATGATCCTACTATAGGTGATTAAATTCATTTACAAGTATGTGTTAGGCTGCTAGATATTTCTCCACAGCGCTCAACTGTGAACCAGGCTAACCCACATCGATCGGAGGTGTCTCTCCCCACTGCCACTGGAGCTGGGAAGTTTGTTATTTATGGGTCTTTATAGGATTCTTGGAGCATTAGTCTGCTATTAAATTGTATCAAGTCATAAATATTTCTTGTATATATGTCTAGGAATGCATCAATACCTGTTTTTTCAGACCAAGTACGAGTACCTTTTTATTTAGTTCTTACCAATACCGAATCTGATACTGGACTAAGATAGTTGTTGGTGTAAAAGTGTGGAACATACTTTAAGTCATCCTAATTTTAAATTAGCTGGTTTATAAGATGTGCTTTAGCCAGGCATGCTACATTAGTTACCTTGAAAAGAGTAGTGCTGCAGTGGAAAAGAGCACACACTGTAAGATAACACTCCATCTGTGCTGTTTGATTCAAAACAACATTCTGCGCACCAGGTATTGAGTCAGGACAAACACAGTCGCCATACTGCGTTTATGTAGTTCAGTTAAAGGAAAAGAAAGAAGATCAGTCTGTTATGATTTCTGAGTTTGTTTAGAAGAAGGATCTGAATACAGACAGACTCATCCATCGGATTTCCAGATGAAGTGTGATTGATCATTCAGAGAACACGTCTTCACTGCTGTGAAGCTCCAGTGGCGCCGTGCTTCACACCACTGCATTTTACAGTTTGCATTGCGCTTGGTGATGTAAGGCTTGGATGCAGCTGCTCGGCCATGGAAACCCATTCCATGAAGCTCTCTACACACTGTTCTTGAGCTAATCTGAAGGCCACATGAAGTTTGGAGGTCTGTAGCGACTGACTCTGCATAAAGTTGGTGACGTCTGTGCACTATGCGCCTCAGCTTCCGCTGACCCTGCTCTGTCATTTTACGAGTTGCTGTGGTTCCCAGTCGCTTTCACTTTGTTATAATACCACTGACAGTTGACGGTGGAATATTTAGTAGCGAGGAAACTTCACAACTGGACTTGTTGCACAGGTGCCATCCTATCACAGTACCGTGCTGGAATTCACTGAGCTCCTGAGAGCAACCCATTCTTTCACTAATGTCTGAAGAAACAGTCTGCGTGCCTAGGTGCTTGGTTTTATATACCTGTGGCCATGTAAGTGATTGGAATACCTAAATTCAATGATTTGACAATACGTTTGGCAATATAGTGTAGTTGTGATTCTGGTAGCCTTGTCCCCACCCATATAAGGGAAGCAGTTGTGATTCTGCTGGCCTTTTCTCCACCATAGTGGAGAGGTGGTTGTGAATTTTCAAACCCTGTCTCTACCTATACTGGGGAAGCGGTTGTAATATTGTTGTCCTGGTCTCCATCCGTATTGGGGGAGTAGTTGTGATTTTGTTACTCTTGTTTCTACCATTATTGAGAAAACAGTTGTCTCTACCTGTAATGCGGAAGCGATTGTGATTGTGTTGTGTTCATTTATAAACAGGTTAAAATCCTGACTGAAAGGAATTTGCCCAGGTGGAATGTTTAAAGTGACCGAAAGCTTTGTGTTGGACCTCCACAGAGTCAGTAACACTTCTCTGGGTGAACAGATCCTCTTTTACTGCCAGCTTGAGTCATTTGATCATCAGTGAAGCATTGACACTCTGTTAATGTCACATGGGTATCAATGTGTTGGTATCAGTGCATTTTCATGAGTAAAAGTACAAGTAAATGAGTGCTGTATCGGCACAATACCCAATACCGGTGTCTGTATTAATGCATCCCATTATCATCATTAATCCATAAATAAATGTTTTTCCTGTAGCTTGTCTTTACAATTGAACAAAAATGTAAACATTTGAAACCATGTTGATGGGCCCTTTAAAAGAAAGTAGTTGAACATTCTGTGCTACCCGGATCATTTATCATTCACCTTCATCATTCACACAGAAGTAGATGACACAAGACTATTTGTGTGTAAAATCCATAGAACTGTTTCCATTGGTGTGGATCTCTAGTATGTGGGTCTCCAGAACAGTTCCATGCCTCACATGCTATGTATGAATTGTCATCGTGTACGACTTGTAGAGGTCATGTAGTCGCATCACTCATGTCACGCAGAGGCAGTCAGTGTGAAAAAATGGCCCGGCCTGCTGGATGGAGTTGTATTCAAGTGAAAGAGAACACTAATGCTCCAGCTTTCTAAAACAAAATGCTCTGAGCTCTGGGTTCACTGTTTCACTCTCATGCTGTTGTACCAGTCAGACCTGGTCAATAATTTCACAAAGACTTGCTGATGTGGTCCCTGTATGGTTTATACACTAGGACAAAAGTACTTTGCATAGTTCAAAACAGTGGTGTCTTTAAACCTGAATTTTGTGCATGTTTATAGATAACAATATGCCATGCATCTTCATTTTTTTCTCGGACGAAATATTACTGTGAATCCAGTGTTTTCAAGCATTTGCAGCAAAAACACTCCCACAGGTGCCTATAATTTTTCCCCTTTTCAAAAAAGCAGCTTAGAATATAGAATCCACTTCCTGAGTCTGGGGTTTCTGCCTGTGCTGGCCAGATCAGAGCGGACTGAGGAAATGCAGAAACACACACACAAGCACACAGTTCCAGTTAAAAATCTAATTTAAAATTCAGCCTTCAGCTAAACTAAGCCAAGGCTGGAGAAAACGGCTGCCTGTTTAGTGTGGAATCAGACATTTTGGAAAGCATTCACTCTGTATGAGCAATTCCCAATTCTCTGCACACACACACAAGCTTACATACACACATAGAGTGCAATAGCTCTAATATGTAGATTGTGTTTTGCCTCTATTTCATTATTATCTCGTTATCATGGAGATGTTTGTAAATGCATAACCTCAAAATGTAATCCTATTTTTGAGAATTTTGTTATGGGGGAATTTATTTTAATGAACAAGGCGTAAACAAAGTCATTCTGAGTAGTTTGATATAATGGTTCATTCTAAGAAATGTACTGTCTTAAATTCTCTTGCCATGTCTACAACACAGATATAGCCATTTTATTTACTATCCAAAGCCACCAGTAAACCTACACATATCTGTTTTTAATGTAATTTTGCTGACGCTAAAGTAGCATAAAACATGATTAATAAGTTTTTCTTTTATTTTGTCCTACATGCACCTTTGGCAAAGTACACAATTTTAGGATAAAACCTCAAAATGATCAGAAATCAATATCTCATTAGACATCTCATTAGGCATAAGACAAAATGTTTAAAATAATTTCATGTAATAGCTTTGTTTTTTAACTCTTCAGGTGTCTAGATGCTATCACCACCACTGTGAAAAATTCTGACTCGTTGCTTTATGAAAATATAATGAGGATTTCTCTCTCTGTTCTGCTCTCTCTCTTTAGGTAAAGTGGGTGTGTATGTGCAAGAGAATAATACCATCGATACAGGTGAAGTGGACGTTGGTCGTCGGGCCGTGCAGGATGTTCCCCCCGGAATGTTCTGGCGTTCGCAGCTTTTCATTGACCAGCCGCAGTCTCTAAAGTTCAACATCTCAGTGCCCAGAGACGCCCTGGTGGGTGTGTACGGACGCAAGGGCCTGCCGCCATCACACACACAGGTAACACACCCCTATCCAAACACACTTCTGTTCAGACACTGGAGCCTTGTATTACAATAAAATCCATTCCAGACCAGAGTCGTGCATATTTCTCTTTAGAATTAAGAAATAAGAATTACATCTCCGCTATGTGTGATTGCTGAGAGTGCCACCTGTGTTTATCACTACTTACTGATGTTAATTGTTGATTTTGCTGGTGAACTATTTGCTCATCTTCACTTCGGAGCAAAGAAAATGGGACAGGCCCAAAGTAGAAGTGTATATTACTGTTGGTTTTGACTTGGTCAGAGTCCAAATTCAAACCCTATAGGGAATATGTGCACTGTCCCGCATCAGACACAAACAACACACAAACAGTGGCCACATAATGTTTCAAAATGAAAAATACTAAAATACAAAATTTCAAGATACTAAAAAAAGGACATGCAATAGATATAACATATACAACAAGTCAGCAGATCTAATTTTCTGACCTGCCCCACACATCTCAGATCACCACATATCACTCTGTGATTAATGACTCATAATTGGCATAATTGCTTTTAATATTAATTGTGTTACTTGGTGTTTGGTAATGAAGTGCCTACTTTGCAATAGCAACACTGACTCAATGTCAAACAAATCATCCATAAGCAGACAACTGACAACTGTTCCTTTATTCATAGCAACTAGTATCTAAGTGATTAGTTAATAAAATGTTTGTTAATTATGAATATAATAATAAATTGTGTCAGGCAGATTGTGCATGCAAATCTGGTAAAATATAAGGATCAGCAACTAAAGCAAACACCTGATTGGTTCTCACCTTGTGTTAGATAATATTTCTGAACCGTAATGTTTAGATCTCAACAAAGACCAGTCGGATGCTGCATGCATCATTTTGAATGTTTATGATGTAAACGTCTCACAGAAAGTATTTTACAGTATTTTTAATCTACAAAAATACAAAACACTGAAGCATGTTAACACAAAAAATGGCACCATTTAAATACCAATAATAATAATTCTGAATACAAATTGCAAAATATTTCAAATACATGGATCATACATACTGCTTGACCAAAGGAAGATTTTAGTGAGTTAAAAGAGACAAACGCTTTGATTGGATTGCCAGTGAGACGTTTGGTTTTATAAGGTTAAAATGCTATTAAATGCTGTTCCTTTACTTATTGTATTATTGTCCTGTATCTTTTAATCTAATGTGTGTCTTAAACCTTACGTTGTACTGTCACGCATGCGTTCTTGTATTGCATTCGTTTTTGGGGTTTTTTTTGACATTGAAATAAATGTAAAAAAGTCAGGAGTGCAGTGTCACTGCAGAATATAAACGTAATTCAAGTCAAGTCAAGTAGTTTTTTATTTTATAGTTTATTATTAATTATGCAACTATGGAGGTTAACATGGTTAACTATAGTATCTCAAGACTTCTAAGCGTAGAAGTTGAAGCAACTTCAGTTGTTTGGCCTGCTGTTTTTAAAGGGCTCCGTTCTTTGTGACCAATGTCAGCATGTGTTCTGACAGCAGTGATGCTCTTGTCTATCACACCATAAACAGACTCTTATTGGAGGTAATAGGGAACTGAAACTCCACAATAGATGTCAATAGCAGTGGCCAATGTGCCAGTTTGTCCCTTTAATTGCTGCAGATGAATCAATATGTTTCTTTAAGACTGTACAAAGGACATGATGAAGGGATATTGACGGATGGACGAGCAGATGAAAAGCAAACGGAATAATGAAGACAAGCCTGCAGACTCCTGTTTCTTTTTTTTCCACACATCGAAACGTCTTCTTTTATTTGTGTTTGTCTCAGTCTGTTTGGCTTTGCCTGTATGTCTGCATCTCTCTCTTTTCCTTTTTCCTCAACATGCTCAGTCATCTGAGAGAGAAATGTGTTTTTAATGTGCTGTAAAATGAGAGTGAAGAGTGGTAAACTCATCATAGGCCGTGGCTGTGGTTACAATTCTCTCTCTCTCTCTCTCTCTCTCTCTTTCTCTCTCTCTCTCCCTATCCCTCACAATCTCTCTTGCTCTTTTTATGAAAAGCTTGTCAAAAGCCAAGGGAAAACCTGTCATGAAGCACTTAGGAAATGTGGAGAGTCTCTTTTAAACTCTTCCTCTGCCTCTCGCAAGAACAAAACCGGCCTATAACTAAAAACGGCCTATAACTGAAAGAGTGTTCAGTGAACATGAGAGCATCTACATGCATGTGAAAAACACAGCTTTATTGATTACAAATGTAGATAATCCAGATTTTTATATATTATGTCTTTTAATATCAGTTCAAACAAATATATGCACACATCTACAAAACCTAAGGCAGGTATACACTTTGAAATTTTTGTCACAGTAATCATGAATTTTTTAGTTGTAAGATAAAACTTGGCAGATGCTGAAATGGAGCCGCAATGATCGGTCGGCAATGTCTATTGGTCGCCACTGACTCTAAGTATGAAAAAATTAATTGGCATGTCATTTACTTAGAAACAAAAAAGTCCTACTTCATATGGTTTACTTACTCATTAACAATTATTTGACAACAGTGTGAATACTGGTAACGCAGTTGCTGTTGCAGATGGCCTACAGAAGTATAGCATGTGATATACACATGTATATCAGCTTTAGTTTTTGCGCATGTAATTGCACAAGTGAAACTTGATAGTTGTAAAAGTATGTTTGTTACAGGTTTTACTCAGTAAGAGCAGCTGCCTGTTCATCTTTAAAATATGTATTCATGAAGTTGCTATGAAATGACATATATGGCAAATAAACATTTTGAGTGAAAACACTTCAAATATAAACTCCTGCCTTGAGGGAGTGCAAGTACAGTGCAAAACTTTTTTTGTTAGCTTTATTCAAGAGACGAAAATACATTGATTGAGAGGTTTATTAAAGGCATTTAGGTTGAAATTCTTACCACGTCTTACCACAGGTATACCACAAGAAGGTCAAACTAAAGGACCGTTTTTTACAGTGTACCCGCAATGTACACTGTATGTAAATTAGATATTTTCTGTTACACTCTGAAAGGTCTTGCTGGAAAACCAGCAGTTTGTAGAAATGTAGGTACCTTCCACCTGTTGCACATTACATAAGAAAAAGTATGCTGTTACGAGATGTACTTTTGTAATTCCAAAAAGACACATTTACATAGCATGTACTATATCTGTCCATCACTAGTGGTTACACTGTTGTTACATGTATTCATAATGTGAAACTACACAGTTCTTAGAGTGACTCAGTATAAAATGGGACCAGTGGTCTGTTCTCCTGTCAGTCTGTGGACAAAGGGGAGCAACAAGGGCTATGTGGTGGCTGACAGCAATATGGGACACAGGCAACAGCAGCAGCAGCATTTTCCGAAACAGGCATGGCGTGTAATGTAGAGTAATGTAATACTTGACATAATAATAGAATTTGTTAGAGAAACATTAGAAATGCTTTATACAGTGGAACAATATAGCGTAAGTACAGGCTATGTAATGATATACGAGAAGCTGATGGAATAGGCAGAACAAAAATGCTTGAGACATGAGAATAAGCATGAGAAAGTAGAAAGCATGCTCTATGTGGTTAGGTATAGTTCAGGCCACCAGCCCACCATTCCCACACCCTCATACAGATCCTCATACGCTTCTCCAGGACATTACTTTTATAAGGCCTATCCCATACTTGGGCTGGAACAATTCCCAATAGTGTACAGGAGAGCGACACTAAAATAACAGCTATGCATCCACTGGTCGATTCCTAATTCAGAGTCACTGTTTGAGATACAGGAAGAGAGAGTGAAAAGAGAAAAAACACTAATACCTCTCCCGTAACACATTGTAACACATAGAGTAATGCTCTATAATGTCCATATGATTCACACAGTCATTCTGACATATTGTAATACACTAGAGGAAGGGTGTGGTTATCATTAAGCATAATTAGACAGCTAAGAAAGGACATGCTACAAGCATGCTAATGCTAGCTCAGTTACACAATAATAAAAACTGAACTGAACTGTTCACACACATACAGAATAAATCGAATTTTGAATGGATTACAATATTAATGTTGAAATACAAGATGGATTTTTTTTTTTTTCAAATCATATTTGCTATTCACGTGGCACCATATCCCTCATCCCAAACATATCATGCAGGGTAGCACATATGCATTTAAACGTGACTACGGGTTTTAGCATGTGAGACGGACGCTAGCGTGTTATTGACAGTCTGAGTTGTTTTGTCACACCAGAAGAACGTTCAATAATTATACCCGCAGGGAGCGTGTGGAGATCATGGTGAAATTGCAATAACCGCTTGTGTGAGCTTCATTGTTGTTCTCCGTGATCCTCTAAACAAGTGGCGTGAATTAGCTGCATTAAATGCTTTAGATAAATGCTATACATTTAAGGGTGTAGATTAATTACACACGGCTTAATGCGGCTAATTTGCGGAGGATGTGTAGATGCGACGTGGTCGATGTTGTGCCATAATAGAAAAGAAGAGTGAAAACAGCTCAACTGTGTTTTGATTTGGCATGTAATTGAAAATGATGGTGTACAGTAAGTGGGTTATTATCTGTGCCTCAGTCAACTTCTTCATCTTTTGTGTGTGTGAGTGTGTGGGTGTGTTTCTAGTATTTGATTCTCTGTGCCTAAGTTTGGGCTTAATGTGTAGTTGTTTTTCACCAAACAAGAAACTACACACAACAATAACTCAATAACAATAATCATAATAAAATATACAAATCTAAATATAAATAAATATGTATTTTATATATAAATATAAATTAATATATATTTACTACAAAAAACTACACAAATGTCATATGGGTGAAACATTTAGAATATGAATTTCAGTGTAACATTCTTCTTCTTCTTCTTCTTCTTCTTCTCATTATTATTATCATTATTATTGTATTTATTGTCAGGGGTCCAAGCATGAGGGCCATGTTATTCTTAAGAGTTTTCTTCTTTCTTCTTGTTGGGAAGCATTAACCATTTTGGTATATATTGCATGGACCATATATTGTAGAGACAGTTTTTTATCCTGAATACACTTATGCTCTTGAAGAACCATAAAGCTCCTCCCCCATTTTTTGAGATAATTAGCATTTTATGCAAAATTGCACACATTTTAATTAGTTTGTTTTGACTAATTTGTTTTTTGCATCTATACAAATTTAAACAGAGTTATAAAACCTGCGCTTTAAAATTGATTAAAAAAACTAGGGGAGAGGCTGTAAAACAAATCTTTTGCAAACAAAGGTTGTCTGACTGAGATTAAATTTGGCATGGTGCAACTGTGTGCTATCCTGAATCAATTTTCTATGAGGCTTGTGTCATATTCAAAAACACATAGCCACCATCAATCAATTAAATTTCATCAGGTGTTCGATAATCTTGAATTGGCCAGTTACCATGAAACTTCATATTTGTTGTCAGGTGTGGACGTTCTACTACTCTACTTTTTACACTGCTCATTCATATGTCCGTGGATACAAATGATACATGATTTTGAGCTTGACAAGTTTGTCTTTTACTAATTTCTGCCATTGTTCTACAAATGCTTAATGTCTCAAATGGACACATACTTGTACAAATTATACCTGATCATTGCAAAGCCAAAATATAAAACTTGTAGTCTCAAAGGTAGTAATTATCAATAATGTTTCTTTTTAATACAGGGTTAATACAGTGTTAATACAGTTTTAATACAATGTTGCTGCAACATATCAGTCAATTAATTTGAACAATCAACAAATTATTTGCAAATTTATCACATTATAAAATAATAATTTGCACCACATAGAACAAAATACAGGATATACTTTCAACATGTGCCATATTATGCACAAACCCAAGATTACTTTAATGATCAAATTTGTTCATTAAGTTGTTAATTTGCCGCCATTTATGAGCAAACTTCAACACAATGTAAAATGACAAAAAAGTAGAGCAAAAACGTCTGTCATAAAAGTCTGTCATACTATGCTGTGCCCTAAAATAATTGACGGGCAAATGTGCACTCAAAGACACAATGGCAGTGTTGAGCAAACTGATGAAGGACAATTTGGACCTTGTAGATGTCTGCAACTATATGTATTATTATTATTATTATTATTATTATTATTATTATTATTATTTATCTATCAAGTGATCCACTTATTAAGTAAACCTGTTTGTCCCTGTACACAGACAGCATGCTTTACATGTTTACATGTAGAACATTTGTTCTAGAATTGAACTGAGCTGAACTGAACTAAATGTGTGTGTTTGTGTGTGTATACACAGTATGACTTTGTAGAGCTGCTGGACGGTAGTCGACTGATAGCGAAGGAGAAGAGGGGGCTGGTTGAAGTGGAGGGGTCAGTGAGGAGAGCACGGTCAGTCAGCATCCATGAAGCTGAATTCATCCGCTTCCTGGATTCAGGAACCTGGCACCTGGCTTTCTATAATGATGGAAAAAACACAGAACAAGTCTCCTACAACACCATCGTCATAGGTCAGTATCACTGAGTTTTCCCCTCTCTCCCCACATGTAGATTATTAGTCGTTGTAGATGACTTGAAGTTTGGTGTCTGAAGTTTGCTTCTTTTGTTTTACATGGGAGTTGTGAGGCTGATGTAGTTAATGAGTAATGAAATGTAACTGAAGATGTAGCTAATATGATTACTCCTGCTTTTTTAGCATTGTGCTAATTGTATGAAACCAACAATGTTGTGAAGTTTGCATGTCACTAATCAGCAGCGTCTTGATTACTTATCTACATTATTTAGTACCAAAATGACAATTTAACACAAAATTTTGACACTAATCATATATTTTTTTGAAAGATTTTTATTCATTAAATCCAGTAACAAATGAAACAAAAATACATTTGTTCAGGAAAATGATCCAATATTACATATCTGTGAGTGGCAGAAGTATGTGAACCTTTAAGATTAGCAGTTAAGGTCAAAGTTCTGACCATAATCCCATAGAAATGCTGGGGAAGGACCTGAAATGAGCAGTTCCTGTGAGGAAAACCACCAATAACCCAGTTAAAGATGTTCTGTACGGAGGAATTCCTCCTAACTGATGTGCAGGACAGACCAACAGTTACCAGAAACACTTAGTTGCAGTTACTGCTGCACAAGAAGGTCACACCAGATACTTAAAGTAAAGGTTCAAATGCTTTTGCCACTCGCTAACAAATGGCCAGGTATAATATTTTTGTCTCATTTGTCCATTGTCTGGACAAAAATAAAATGGTTCACAAACAGCACCATTACAGTACCTGTATGTATGCGTAATGCTCATCAGAACTTTATCGATCAGAGCTTTAAACGGTTTAGCGGGCAGGAGTAACATCAAAGCGTTGCCTAGTGACCCACAGGCCTTTTCATTCTCTCTCTTGCGCCCTTTCTCGCACCCTCTGTCTCTTTTTCTCTCTTTCTCTCGTCCTCTCTCCTCTATCTGTTTTTTTCTTCTTTTTCCTTCTCTCTCTCTCTCTCCTACTCTCTCTCTCTCTTTAGCTCTCTCTCCCTCTCTCACTCTCTCTGTTGTGAAGTCATCAGAATAGCTTTCAGTTGGAGTAATTTCCTTCAATTCAATCATCCGATCCCGACATGTGGGAAATTAGCAGAGGGGCTGCAGCGTGTGCTCGTGTCCGTTTTATAAGTTAACCTTTTGAAAATGAAAATTGATTGAACGTGTGTGTGTGTGTGTGTATGTGTGTGTGTGCGTGCGTGTGTGTGTGTGTGTGTGTGTGTGTGTGTGTGTGTGTGTGTGTGTGTGCGTGCACACATGTGGCCAGTGTACACTCTGTAATAACTGCTGCCGACAGCAGAGTGGTTCACTTCATTACCCTGTCACTTGCTGCACCGCCTGCTCTCCTGGACACACACCTTTCTTCTGCGCCTAATGAGTGTATTGACAGCTGAGGTTGTAATGGCCCTTCTCCGCCATTGAGGAGGAGACGTGGCAGTGCTCTCGAACCCCAGAGTGACTGCAGCAGACGCTTTAGCCACTAAAAAGCTAAAATTCTTCATCACTCTCAGTTGTTGTTTTACACATAAACACAATGTGTACAAAAGTATGGAGACACCTGCTTATCCAGCTTTTCTAAAATGAAGGGTATTAATGGTCAGTAACAGCTTTACTCTTCTGGGAAGGCTTTACACTTTATAATGGGATCATTGCTGTAAGGATTTTAATGCATTTGGCCACAAGAGCATTAGTGAGGACAGGTAATGCTGTTGGATGATTAGTTCTGGATCACCCCAGCTCATCCCAAATGTATTGGATGGAGATCCACCACTTTAAAGAATGCATTTCCACTGCTCCACAGCTCAATACTGCTGGGCTTTATACCCTGGAATTGGGCATGGTGACCTCATATGTAGCTGCTCCAGAGCATCCCATTCTGTTGACAGTACTTTTCTTTAGAGTTCATACAATCTGTGTGCAACTGAACACCTTTGCTCATCTTCATCCATCCACTTAATTTTTTTCAGTGTGTAGCCCATACCCCTTGTCTAAAAATCACCTTTACAAGCTGTGTGTACCTGCACCTCTAATGGAATGCGCCTTAAAGTAGCTGACAACACTTATTAGGAAGGTTGGCTTGATACATTTTGACATGTACTGTAAATGTGACTAGTAATTGTATTACTAGCACTAGTACTGTTATGAATAAAAGCAAAGTCCTCGCAGCAGTGTTCCAAGGTCTAGTGTAGTGCCTTCCCAGTGAAGGTTGTTACTACAGCACAGAGAGACAAATTCAAAGTGAATGCACTCGATTCCAGAAGAAACTCTGAATAAACTGGTGTTTACAATCTTTTGAACAGTGTATGCAACAGAAGCTATATCTACATGCATGATGTGTTAAACCCGACATTAGGACTGTCCATTTAATTATGTTTATAATTGTTTAATTTTCAGAAATGTGTGCTCAGTATTTTTAGGTGTGTGTTTGTATAGACCAGCAGTTGTATATATATGTTCAACTAAATCTTTGGAAAGTTCTTGTCCCCTTTGTGAGTGTGTTTGTTTTGTGTGTGTGTGTGTGTGTGTGTGTGTGTGTGTGTGTGTGTGTGTGTCTGTGTGTGCGTGTGTCTGCGTGTGTCTGTGTGTGCGTGTGTGTGTATAATTGGTGGTAATGGCTCTGTGATTGGTTCATTAAGGCAGAGTGGGCTGTGCAGCTTCAGCTTCATCAAGCAGCTGCTGCCCCTTTAATTAAACACTGAACACACACACACAGACACACATTTTTATTAACAACAGTGCTTTATCTCTCTCTCCTTGTCTCTCCATTTGTCTTTCTGTTTTTCTTTTCCTGTCATTCTTTTCTCAATCTATCCATATCTCTTTCTTTCTTTCTTTCTTGCTTTCTTTCTTTCTGTTTTTCCACCAGAGTCCCTCACAGAGTGTCCACACAATTGCCATGGTAACGGAGACTGTCGCTCAGGAACGTGTCATTGTTTCCCAGGGTTTCTCGGGCCTGACTGTTCAAGGGGTAATCACACACACACATACACATTCACTCGCACTTACACACACAGTTTTGTCTGCAGGGAAGCACACATCCAATGTCAGATCCTATAATTGGTTTCAGATTGTTATTAGATGGCGTGCAGCTGCCTGGCCGAGCGTTCTGCTCCGTCTGCTTTACTGTCTCTGATTGGTTCTTATTACAGACAAGAAGAAACAACTAGCATAATTTTCTTAATCTGTCTGATCTGTGTGAAATCTCAAACCGCAGTCCTTCTTTTAGCCTTACATTAAAAATAAACAATTACTCATTACTGTAATATTTAAATTTTTTTAAAACGTCAGCTGTACTTTATGTTGTGTATATGTTTCATGCTGAATTAATTAATAGAACTAATCTAAAATCACTTGGAATTAAATCTCTTTACAGTAACTTGCCTTAAATTAAGAAAATGCTAAGAAAGATTTTGTTTGTTCAGTGTCTTAAATTGCAGTTGCAACATAATACATTTTAGAGGGTAATGAGACAAAAAGCATTTTTGTTTAAGTAGGGTTAAATATCATCATAGATTTTATAGCCTTCAACCATGCATGACCAAATTGTTTAGAGAGATTACACTGACTTGCTGTACATTAAACATTGTCTTAAAACCTCTCTTTATCACTTTACAGCTGCATGCCCGGTACTGTGCAGCGGTAATGGTCAGTACTCCAGGGGGCGCTGTCTGTGCTACAGTGGCTGGAAGGGGACAGAGTGTGACGTCCCCAACAACCAGTGCATTGACATTCACTGTGGAGGCCATGGCATCTGCATCATGGGCACATGTGCCTGCAACACAGGCTACAAGGGGGACAACTGTGAGGAATGTAAGGAACCAATTCTACTTATTCCATTGAGCTTTAGGTAACTGAAGTTGCAGCCTTTCTCAAAGTTTACTGTGCGCTAACAATCCACATTCAATACGGGAAAGGTTTGGTAAGGTTTGTGCCCAATTAAAAGCCCTTGTCTTGTATATTGGGATATTCAAGGTAGGGGTTTCTGATAATGTGAATCAACAGGGTACTTTCAGCTATTTCATATCCAGTCAAAATTGCCAGTATGTGCAGGTTATTCATTTTCTTAGTATCAGGAAAAAAACAGAAACATGCATCAATCAGCAATAACATTAAAACCACCACCTTGTATCAGCAATCATTTTACCAGCTTAATTTCCATTGTACACTCATTATTCCCCCTGCCATATAGGTGTATTGTATGGTTAAACAGCTACAGACCATAATCCAGGGTTTCATTACTTCATTAGCCCCCTTTCACCCTGTTCTTCAATGGTCAGGACCCTTACAAGACCATCACAGAGCAGCTATTATTTGGGTGGTGAATCATTCTCAGCCCTGCAGTGACACTGATGTAGTGGTGGTGGTGTTAGTGTTTCTTGCACTGGTACGAGTGGATCAGACACAGCCATGTCACTACAAGACAGAGAATAGTCCGCCAACCAGAAATATCCAGCCACCAGCATCCTTTGGGCAGTATCCTGTAGGCAGTGTCCTGTGACCACTGTTCAAGGAGTAGAGGATCACTAACAGATGAGCTATTGTCTTTGATTTTACATCTACAAGATACACCAACAAATACAGAGATACTTGCCGACCTTCAAAAAAAAAAGTAAAAAAAAATAAACTTATATAATATATATATGGCAAATGTGGACTGCATCTGCTGTGTTCAAGGAGGGAGAATTTGGGAAGTCCTGTTCCACCACATTAAAGTGGTGCAAGGTGTTAGTCTTCCAGCTTGACACTTTCATGTCAGGATTTTAATCACTACAAGCTGTAATCTTTATCAAGCACTTCTTACTGGCAGATTTTAAGATGGGGGGCCGACAGGGTCCATCAGAAGCTTTTGTGTATAAGCGTCTGTCATCAGCAGCATCTCCATTAAGTCCCTGTTTCATTACGCCATCAAAGATTGTGTGATAATGTGTCATAAACACGCTCCCTGATTACCATCAGGTCAGAGGAGCCATTGATTTTTCTCACAGAAAGAAGACTCTTGTTGAAAAGCTTTCTGCCGCTATCTGTGAGTAGACGGTCAGACAATCAGTCTAAAAGAGAGAGAGAGGGAGAGAGAGAGAGTAAGAAATGTGATCTCTGTTACTATGCTTTTCCCCCTCTCTCTGTTTAATGAGGACTCTAAGTTGCATCTATAGCCATCAAAGGCTATAGATTTTTCTCTCTTTCATTCTTCCTCTCTCTCTCTTTTTGCACTCCTTTGATCTCTCTCTGTCCCTGCAATAATCATTAGCCACGAGTTAATAGTTCAGTATTGCAGAAACAATTGCTGTTCTCTACTTCACAGAGCACATAATTGCGATGATGTCCCCCATTGATACAGCGGCCTCTAGAATGCAAGAAAAAGGGCTGAATCATAATTGATTTTACCTCATGGACTTGATTAGCTGAATTAGCTTCACACCTAGCTTGTACATTAGCATAGCTGACCGGCAGATCACGAGTAGCTACACTTGCTTGCTGAACAACACACACACACACACACACAGAGAAGGGGAACAGGAGGCTAATGTATGCATTGCAATTAGCAGAATAAGCTTAACGTTTACACATCTTATGTTAGTATACTTCAAACTTACAGTTGCAGGGTTTATTGAACTTGCTGCTCTCTAAACAAGACACGCACACACACACACACACAAACACGCACAGAGATTAAACTATTTATCTCTGCAATAGGTGTCTGTACTTGCATGCGAAAACACCATATGTCATTAGAATAAATGCAAATAAACATAAATGCAGTAAAAAGTAACTAGTATTCCTAGTTTGAAAAAAGTAGTATGTTGTGATTATGCTAACCTTATTATATGTGATTAGCAGAATTAGCTTTACATTTAGCATAGTTCATCAACAGGTCTTATACAGATCTATGTTTGTAGGGTTTTTTTGTTCTTTGTATAGCCCTGTACACGTGTTTGTGCATGTGTGTGTGTGGTAACAGCACACACACATACGCACGCTGTAAGATAAGAGGAGACCAATGTAATTAAATGAGAGTGAATTGTGTTTTCTGGCCATGATGAAATGGTAGACGGTCAGTGGTCCTGATTAAGTCTCATCAACCCCGCACACATGCTGGAATTACAGCTTACTCAGCCCCAGGCTTCTCCTGGGTCTGCACACACACACACACACACACACACACACACACACACACTCACACACAAAAACAAACACATGTACACATTCTATTTTTGAGGACGATAGAATTAAGTGGATGTTATAGTCCCCTATTCCCTTAGTGATTAATTAAACCCTTAATCCTTACACTTAATTTTCAGTTATTAACGTTAAGGTGAAGATGATTTAGTGAGAGCTATGGATTATTCTTGAGTATTTTCTAGGTTTTATTCGTTAGCTATTTGTATGCAACATTTTTTTTCTGTAATTCCTAAGAAGTATTTAGTAACTTATTATGAATTATTCCCATAATTACCTAAATTATATAAGTTCCTAAAACAAATAATCATCCGTTGACAAGTTTACAATTATAATAAATATTCAGTAACTGCTAAGTATCATTCATTATCTACTACAAATGATTTAGTATCTTCTATGAATTATTCAATAACTTTTATGTGCTAAAAATTTGGGGATTTTCTCTGAGGATTTTCCCTTAATAGAGGTGAAACATGACATTAAGGATTGTTGTTTATTTCTGTCTGCTGAGGGAGAGTTATGAAATCCAAAAGCCAGAGAATATTTTAGAAGGGTCATTACATTCTAATGAATAACTGCTATGAGTAATCCAGATAGTACTACTTAAATTATTTAGCAACTACTACATATCCTTCGTTAAATGCAATGTATTTTTTTATCAACTATTGCTGACAACTCTCTGTTCTAATAACTAGAATTAATTGTTCAGTATCAATTATTAATTGTTCTGTTACTACTAGGAATCATTCAGTATCTGCTGGGAAGTTGATGTATAAGTTCTGTAGTTCTGGAAGTAATGCATACAGACCCTTAGACTTTAACTGAACTGCTTTACTAGTAATTCCTGAGTGATAAGCTCTAACATTATTAACTAAATATTAAGCCAGTTTTTGTAAATTTTTGCTCTAATTCAAAAGTGTTTTGAGGTCAGCAGGACAGACAAACATCTACCCATCACGCATGCACTGTGTGAGTGTGTGGTGGAACTGGGACAGTCCACCCCTAGGACTGAAAACGAGAGCGAGAGAGTGAGAGTGAATCTGTCTATATGGTTCAAACTCATTGCATTTGAAGGCCACAGTTCACTATACACATGCTGAAGTGTGACTGGACTGTATCAGCAAATAATCAGCTCTCACACAAAGTCAGTGCAAATTGCAAATCAAAACACATTTTTCTTCTGTGTCGTGAGAAATATATGAATCAATCTCTATAGAGAGGATGTCTGATCTAGCAGATTTTTTGCTCTTGATGACATGTAGAGGTGGGGGGAGGTGAAACATGATATTATTGGTTAACATAATTTGTCACCGGCTGATGATGCACTGGAACGAAATGCAAAAAAATTGCTAATGTTTTAGGAGGAGGTAAAGGTCATTATGGTATGTCGGGAAGTCAGAGGAAACCAAGAACTTAATTGCTTAATGATATGTTGTGTAAGTACTCTTACAATTACAATTACAGTGAGCAAATGTAAAAGATGTTTACAGTGAAGTTTATAATTTTTTTAATTTACAGTAACAAGCTGAATTCCACTATATGTTTCTCTCTCTCTCTCTCTCTCTCTCTCTCTCTCTCTCTCTCTTTCACTGCATCTCTCTCTGTCTTTCTCTTTCTTTGTCTCTCTCTTATTCTCTCTCTGTTACACACTATAAACATACTTTCAGTGGACTGTCTGGACCCGTCATGTTCATCTCACGGAGTGTGTATCCATGGAGAATGCCATTGTAATCCGGGCTGGTCAGGCTCCAGCTGTGAGGTGATGAAGACCATGTGTCCAGACCAGTGTTCAGGCCACGGCACCTTTCAGCCTGAGAGCGCCACCTGCAGTTGTGATGCAAACTGGACTGGACCAGATTGTTCAGTCGGTAATGTAATGTTTTTTCTTCTTTTCTCGTTCTCCTTTATCTACACTCACTGGCCGCTTTATTTGGAAGAACCTACCTTATGCTTCAACTAACTGGCCAGTTTTTTAGAAACACCTAGGTCAACAGTATCCACTACCACTCAGTGTTTTCTCTAATACTGTATAAAAGCATTTGTGTTGCTTATAAATGTTGATTCTATTATGAAACGTAATATCCAGAATGATTTTAAAAGGAAAAAAATATCCAGTGATGATGAGATAACAAGTAGATGTATTGACTAGATATTCCTGCGTTATTTATCATTTAATAGCATATTATTGTCTCCAAACAACAACTTTTTTAACTTCTAGTTTCTTAACTTTTTTCTATAAAGATTTTAGTTTATATGACGTGATTCCAAACATTTGAAACATGTGCTCATAAAATACACTGTAGCGAATCTGTTGCTCCAGTTTATCATCCTACCTACATAATTCATCATTGGTCAGTTTCTCATCACAAGACTGTTGCTGTCCAGATATTATTTGGGTGGCGGGTCATTCTCAGCACAGTAGGGACACTGACATTGTCACTGCTAGCACGAGAGTGTTCCATCAATCAGAAGTATTATGCTTGGTTACAGTGAACTAGAAAGTAGGGGTTTCTAATAAAGTGGCCAGGGATTGTCTTCTATTGCACTTCGATTTCGTAAAGTACTGGAGTATCATGTGCCTGTGTGTGTAGTGTGAGAGTGTGTGTAATGGCAGTAATAAGACCAGTATTGGGATCCTGCTGTTTTAAGGCTCACCCATGGCTGCCTGTTAGTTATGGGACATCATTCTCCCAGCATCTAACAGAGCCTAATGAAAACTCTATTTCACCCCAGAGCCCTCCTACAGCTAACTCTCTCTCTCTATCACTCTCCAGCCTTCTTATCCACTCTCTCACTTTCTTTGCCTCTATTCTCTTTCTTCTTTCCTCTTTCTCCTTCCATCTCTCTCTCTCTCTCTCTCTCTCTCTCTCTTACTGTCTGATGTCTCTGTTGACCACAGTCTCTGTTCCTGTATTAATTATCTCTACTGTAATGGTGTAATAAAACTCCTGCATCACCAGCTGACTTATAGAAAGTGAAGGAACAGATAGGACAGATGCAAGAGACAAAAAAGAAAGAAAGAAAAGGAGAAAGAAAAAGAAATAAATATTGGCAAGGAGAGCAGAGAAAGTGCCATAAGGAAATAAAGAGAGAAGAAAGAAAACTTCAGAAAGAGAAAAGGAGGGAGGGAGAGAAAAGAGAAAGAGATAGAGATGACAGAGAGAGAGAGAGAGAGGCGAATGAGAAAAAGAGGAAAGTTGAGTGGAAAGATAGTGACTGTCTGATTATATTTTTGTATCATAAAAGCGCAGTGACAGAAAACACTAGCAAGCATGAAGGCTCAGGAAATCTCCATTAATCAGCTGCAGCACCCTCTGTCTGTCTGTTTAATATTGCCATTATGCTTTTTCTTTGCTAAGATGAAGGTACCTTTTTTTAACCATTATTACACTGGTACCTGCTGCCTTCTGTCGTGTTTTGTGGCTGCTGAGTATGCCAAGCGCTGATTTGATTGTAAATGCTGGAGGTGGGCAAGGAAATGGCCTCCTCTTAACAGAAGTGACTATATAGTCCTCCATAATTGTACTGGGTCCAAACACTTAGTGCTGGAATCCTGTTGTAATTTTTAAGAGTTTTTTTTTCTTCTTCTTCTCTTCTTCTTCTTCTTCTTGTTCTTTTTCTGCCCTGAAATGAATTGTGCAGACTAAACCGTAATTCATACAGACATGAAACTTGGTCAATAAGTAGTAGTCCCTCCCGCTACATACTTGGCCTTAAGGGGGAGCTATTACAAACCACAATGCGTTTGGCCTTGGCGATTGGATAGGAGAATTTTGACAAACAAAATGCCTTTTTTTTCCTGATTCCTTGGGACAAAACAAATCAAACTGCTATCTTGACTATTCAACTCTGCCCACTTAGATTTTTTGCTAATTTGCATAATATGCAGAACCTACTTTTGTGAACAGGTCTTAGGGTTTATGCACAAAAATTCTGAAAAAACATCTCAAACAATACTCCAAACTCTGAACCTGAATATTTATAAAAAACATGTTGACTTTTGTAAACAATATGGCTGCCATATGAACCCTTCTGTAAAAATACATAATTAATTTAAAAATCTGTAACTCAAGAACGCTTCATCTAAAAAATCTGAAACTTAAGAATTTGGTTTAGGACTCACTTTTGAGGTAGCATATCAAGTGTGGTGCATTTACATCTATAGGGGGCGCTATACATGCAACACACATACATATACATACATGTGTGTTGCATGTATAGCATGCTATACATGCTGTTTCTAGCTGTTTCAACAACCGTATGTCTGATCAAGCTGCAATTTTGCAGGCATTGTCTTTGAGATATGTGAATTTCTAAGGACCACTTGATACATGAAATTTTATGACCCGTATTAGCCAATCAACTTTCAGCAGGCATTTGAAAGGCTTAACATTAAACAATCATCATGAAACTTGAATGGTGTGTCTAATGGTGAGGTAATTGCTAAGTAACAGTGAAGTTTCATACGATTTGGCCATTGGGGGACACTATTCATGAAAATAAAGTATTTATTGCATATTACATCCACATATTGTTACTGATGGTCACATAGCTGGTTTCATACAATGTAGTGCAGTATTCCAAACAACCTATTACACACAGGTCAACAGGTCAATCTGAACAAAACTCAGCATACAGTTTTGTTGAAGGCCCCTGATCATTAACCTGGTAACCTTTTGACAAATTCTGACTCACTTTCACTGAGCTCCTGTATGCCAAAAAGGCCTAATTATGGCATGCATATCAAAGGGGTAAACTTGAAACCAAACAACTTTCCAAAATGCATATCTATGTACAAAACTTTTCCTGTCCCCGAGGGGCCCTAGCCAAAGTAACAGTGTGAGCTAACTTGCAAAGACAGCTTGGACCCTGCGAATCGCCACTTGGGCCTATTATTATTATTATTATTATTATTATTATTATTATTATATACAGTAATGTCATAGCTACAAAAGAAGCTACAAAAGAATATATTGGCAAACAAATGTAGTAAATGATAAAAATAGCAATCAACACATCATAATGCATAACTAAAAAAGAAAATATATCCTACAGTGGATACTACGCTCTATCAGATGTCATAGTGCATCCAGTAAAACTAGACTTATCCATTCTTATTTGTGCTGTTATTCCTTTTTCCATTCAAGTATTTTTTTTTTGGAAACAGAAAAATTACATAAAAAGTATTCATAAAAATGGGCAGATCTTCCAAAACAATACTCAGCTATAAAAGTAAAGTCACGCAAGTGCTTTCCACACATGTATGAGAACACGTGCTTGGCTGGTATTCTGATTTTGTGTTCCAAAAGAAGCAGAGTTCGATTTATTTTCTGTCTTTCATTCCAGAAGTTGTGGGAGGTCCATCTACACACACTGTTCAGGAAGTTCAGCACGTCAGTCCACATATCTGTCCACAAACACTGATAAAACACACACACACACACACACACACACGCACAACAGCAAGGGCATGCATAGTTATACACACCTCAGCCAGCTGCCCCTCCTCCTACTGCACACCGCCACACACTCTGGGGTCAGAGCTGTCAGTGTTGTGGGTGTGTGGAGAGTTTCTCCAGACAGGCTAACCTCAGTCTATTCTAACTCAGCCTGTACACACAGCAGGAGACCAGTGTTTCTTCCTGATTTCACCATAGTCTCTCTCTGTCTTTGTCTCTCATTCTCTCTTTCTCCCTCTCTCTCTCTTTCCCTCACTCTCAGTGCTGATACATAAGACATGATGGTTTTTGAGGAATGTAACCTTTTGCCTCTTGTGTGTGTTGCTGCATTCATGTGTTACATAGAACAGACTTTTTTTTTTAAACATATGAGTCACATTATTGTTTATATATAGGTTCTTACATGTGTATTATATACAATTTTTAGACATATTTTTACACACAGGTACTTATGTGTACTGCACCTGAACTTGTGCTTGATTGCTGTATTGGGAAAAATAAATAAAAAGTGGTCTCTTTCAGAGTAATGTATATAATAAATATGGGACATATACGAGTCACATTACTATATGGGTTTTATATATAAGGACTATATCATACAAATGTATGTTACATAAAGGTATATATATCCATGTATATATGGATGTTATGTTTGTGTGTATATAAAATACTTGTGGGACATGACTTGACATCCTGACACTGTGTAAAAGTGTGTATATGTATGTCATGTTTTGTTCATCATTAATCTGAGGATATGATATTAATATCTTTTTTGCATGTGTATGTGAGCGCAGAGGTGTGTGCAGTGGACTGCGGCTCTCATGGTGTTTGTATGGGCGGAAGCTGTCGCTGTGAAGAGGGCTGGACAGGGTCAGTGTGTGATGTGAAAGCCTGTCATCCCCGCTGCACTGAACATGGAACCTGCAAGGACGGCAAGTGTGAGTGTCATCAGGGTTGGACCGGAGAACACTGCACAGTCGGTAAGGCACCTATGCACAAATATACAGTATATACCCACATATATGCACTCTAGCATACATTTTCATGTATCTACATATACAGCTATCGATATATATTACATACTTCATGTATATATGCGCACATATACAGTGCTTCACTGTTATGCTATTATGTCTACATGACACCAAATTCAAATTAACATCACAAAAACATACACACACATGCATCACTGCAGCAATCAAAGAGTCTGTGGCTTTGGAGCCAATGGTCTTTAAAAAAGGTCTATAATGAATTTTTACCTTATTTTCTGTATCTTCGCTTTTCTTTCTTCCTCTTTTCTCCATCGCTCTATCTGCTTGAGGAACAATAGAGGTCTATCTGAGTGCTGGCACTTTACTGTCCCCTCTCTTACCAAGCGCATTGACCTTTTGCAGCGTGTCAAAGCTGGCATTTCTGATCTGGCCATGTGCTTTCAAAGCTAAAAAAAGCCAAAAGCAGATAATTCAGAAAATCCTGAGGAACAATTACACATAAATGATCACAAAAAAAAACAACTTTAAAATGATCACAAACAACCTATATACTCTGAAACATTTTACTGCTGAACATTTTATGACAAAGGGTTTTATGACAATCGTGTGGAATGAGCAATGAACTAATGTAAATGGATTTTTTAAATGGATTTTCAGAAGTTGTAGGAGGTCCATCTACACACACTGTTCAGAAAGTTCAGCATGTCAGTCCACATATCTGTCCACAAACACTAATAAAACACACACACACACACACACACACACAACAGCAAAGGCATGCATAGTTGTACACACCTCAGCCAGCTGCCCCTCCTCCTACTGCACGCTGCCACACACTCTGGGGTCAGAGCTGTCAGTATTGTGGGTGTGTGGAGAGTTTATCCAGACAGGCTAACCTCAGTCTATTCTAGCCTGTACACACGGCAGGAGACCAGTGTTTCTTCCATAGTCTCTCTCTGTCTTTGTCTCTCATTCTCTCTTACTCCAAAGATCAGTTGTCACCAAATGAGAATGCAAGCTACAGACTCGTTTTGGCAAAAACACATGATAGGCACTACTCAACATTATTTTAGAAACATGAACTCTTTACAAACAGTTTCCATTTTGCTTTAGCTACTGCCAACTGTATACACGTCTGTTAATGGAGTTTTAACTTCACAGATTAGTTGTCTAATTACTTGTCTATATGACATTTTACTGTCATGTATACAAACTCGACATTACATAGGCTCAAGGATGATCTGTCTATTAATATGTGATTGAGAAGAGGTGGTACAATGCAGTAAATGTCTTGTTTTATGCAATGAGAATGGGTCACAAAGAAGATGGTAGTAATTGGCAAAAAGGAGTGCTTGCATTTGGGCGTGCCAAAGGCCATAGTGTGAAGGAAGTGTCTGAATTTGCAGGTGTATGGAAGCGTGTGGTCATACGGGTCTACCAGCAGTGGCAAAAATCCCAGTCTTCTTGAAGTGTAGAAGTGTGTTGTAAATGAAGAGACGAATAGCATTTATAAATGTAAATTTGTGTCACTTATAAACCTTAGTATCTTCTCAAATTCTGATGAACTAATGATGTGGTTACAGCTGATGAACTGGTAACGTTTTATTACTTATACAGTGTTACCCTTGTTGGATAACTGGCTGCCCAAGGTAAATGAAACTCATCCCAGACTAGTCTTGATTTGAACATTTCATCAGATTCTCCTGCCCATTAGTGAGGAGTAGTAATTTTGTAGCACTTTGCGAAACCAGCCAGCTATTATACTATAATGCACATGTCTGTCCTGTTATGGTGTGTGCAAATATGCTCTGTGATGACAAAATGTTTAGTGTTTTCTTAATGAACCCATTTGTCTAGTGAGTAGTGTTAGTAGACTACATACATTAAGGACGAGGCTTGTGTAAATATAGTGTATTTGAAAAGTGGTAAGTTTATTACTGGTAAAATTATTAGAAACATTAAATGATGTCTATAGTTAAGTGGTTTATCATATAAATATATAGTCTAACTGCTGTATGCTAACTAAACTTATATAGCATATTCTGCTGCATATATAAGACTATATATTACTATAACTTGGGCTGGCTTAAAGTGCATTCTGTTTTTTATCTTCACTGCTTCAAACTTTTGGCACTAACAAGGCTTTTCGATTGGGAATGTGACTTTGAGCCAAGGTTACACCACTACTCTGTCTTTTAGTACCTGAAGTGTAAGGGTGTGTGTGTGTGTGTGTGTGTGTGTGTGTGTGTGTGTCTGTGTGCCGAGTGTATGTTTTTTTTTTTTGCTAGTATGCCTAAGAGAGAGAGAAAGAGAGAAATAGAGAGTAAGAATTATGGTACCTAATACATCATCTGTATCAGGCTGATGTAAGGAGCTGTGTGTGTGTGTGTGTGTGTGTGTGTGTGTGTGTGTGTATGACCTTCCCTGTCCTCTCACACCCGCATACTCATTAGCCCCTTCACAGTTTGTCCACCGTCACATCTCCCCCACACTGCCACACACTTGCATCATCATCCTTTTTATTAAACACTTGCTCTCTCTCTCTCTCTCTCTTACACACACACATACACAAACCATGACAACATAGCTATGCCTGCTTGCTTTCCTAACTACTTGACAAATTCAGTCTCACTGTAGGTTTTTTTAGCGTTTCACAAATTGTTGCAGTTACATTTAAAACATAAAAAACACTTAGACACCTGTTTACACATGTAGAATTGCTTGTTATTATTACTATTATTCTCCACAAGACCTCATACAGTGTAGGTTGAAATTGTTATAAAATATGCAAACCCCATTTCTGGAAGTTGGGACTTTTCTGTAATTTTCTGTAATTTGTTGATTTATGTGAGTCTTTATTTAAGTACAAGGAAATGATTTCCAGTGTTTTCACTGACCAGCATTGTCTTGATGGCAGCGTATGTCTCTCTAAAATACTAATATACGGCTCTGGGTTAATAATTCACTCACACGTATGTGAGTGACCCATGCCACCCATGTGGCCACTGATGCACCCCCATGCGATGACAGAAGTAGATTTTCGCACCTTTCACTGAAAAGGCTTTTCCATGGTTTGGCACATCTAGGCATCTAGGAACTAGGCATAAGTTTTTCCTAAAAACAAGCTGTGCACTCATCGGACCACAGCTCACATTTCCATTGTCTTTACACATTTCCACCGACCATCTGAGATGAGCTTGGGCTCAGAGAACTCAGCACTATTTCTGCATAGAATTGATAGAACTGCCTTTCTTCTTTTGCCTAGAAGAGTTACAGGTAGCGTTTCTATCGTGCGGCAGACTATGTTAAGTGACAGTGTATTTTTTTAAGCGCTTCTGAGCCCATGTGGCTATATTTGACACTTTAATATTTAATCTTAAACGTGACTGTTTCTCATGCAGTGCCACCTGAGGGTTTGAAGGTCACTTACATTCAACAGTGCTTTCCACCCTTGTCTTACATGGGCTGAGATTTCTTCACAATATCATGTACAATATGTGGAAAAAGATCTAAATTATTTGGTATTTGGCAAAAAGTGGTAAGCCACAACCCATCTTTGCTTGCAGAGACTGAACCTGGTGGAGTTCCTTTTATGTCCAGTCATTATCATTTACCTGTTATTAATTCACTTGTTTATTGTTTCATAATGGTGTAACTTGAATATTCTATAAACTATTCACTATTATTTTACCCTCGCCCCAGTTTCTTTAGGTACATGGCAGGAATCACATTCATATTTACAAAATACATTTACATACAGGTTAGCCAAACATCAGTAGTGATTTTACTTTTGTCATTTAAATAAGGGTTCAAGAGAACTAACAAATTACATATTCTTATTTACAGAAATGTTCTTTAATGTCAGACTGTATTTTAAGGCATTTTAATATTTCATCTATTTTGCAAAAGACAAGAAATTATTAAATGATAAAAAAAACCCTGTAATTATCCATGTACAGTCATTTCTTGTCAGGTTCATCTATTCTTAATGTTAAACAGCTTTCTCTGTCAAATGTGTGCCTTTTTACTGTAATTATTTGCCAACTGTATTATTTGAACATTAGATCTTATCTTTTTTTCCCCTTTATTTGCATCAAAATTGATTTTACATTATTGAAACCAGTGATTCTGTACATTTGAACAGTGAACAGCAGTGTGCATTATAGATAAATTAGGTGAGACGGATATGACAAGAAGGGGAAAAAAAAACAAACAAACAGCATCTTGTTAGGGTCGGAGTGAAATTTGTTGTTTGGCCAGAGGCTTGCAACCTTACTCCAATTTTACATCAGACAGCCCCAATAATAAGCAGTACAGCATCAGGCACATGTCATTCTCCTAGGATTGAACATAGTCCTCTGTGTTCAGTGTGTGTGTTTTGCTCCAGGGGTTTGTGGTGTTTTGATACAGACACACATGGAGAAATTGTCAGTTACACATTTTGTCCACTTCCTACCTATAGCCACTCTCTGTTCTCCACTGTGTCTGATGCTTGTCTGAAATTACCTGGTTTTGATGGTAATTTTGTTTTTTCTGGTTGTGGTGAGAGTGCCCTCAAAAGTATCAGCATGTGGTCAGTATTCAGAGTTCAGCATGTCACTGACCTCAATGATACATTTATTTATCTGTTATTTACATTCATTGGGAATGATAAATAAATGAATTAAGTCTTGAATGTTTGAGTGTTTGAACGCTAGTGTGTGCACACTTTGAAGAACCCATTTTTCTTTGCATATTCTCTCTTGTACACATTTGTATAGAAATGGCACGCCAATACAGCAATTGGGAGTCTGATGATTAAACTGTTAAAAGTACAGACACTGATCCAAATTTACTGTGGCACAAAACAACACATTGTCATTGCTACACACATGTATACACATATACGCTCAAACTCAGTGGACACACGCTGCTTAATTCACGTAGGCAGATTTGACGTGTTCTGACACATACGTTCACACTTACATGCAGTTTGCCATTAAGCTGAAAGGCAATCTTCCACCAAAATGTTTAAAATGTCTACACACACACACGGATTCTGACAGTGTGAATCCTCCCCATCTTCAAATTGCGTCTAAATTATACATCTCAGGCCGAAACAGCCCCAACAGTCAAAAGCTATTAAAAAAAGCTATAATTTCCCACCGCCTGATTATTAATTAATGAATCGCCCTTTCAGAGATAAAGATCTTGCTGGGAGAAAAAATATGAGCTTCTTGGTGTAAAAGTGTGTGTGTGTGTCCGAGTGTGTTTGAAATCTTCCTTGCTTAGTGGCCTTGGTCCGCTGAAAGCTATTAAGCGAGATTTGCCATTTTACCATCATTAGAGCGACACGTGCTGCTGTGATTGGATCAGCAGGATGGGTTAGAACAAGCAGTGTGTTTGAAGCGATAGTTCAACTACAAAAAGTTTTTTCCCCAGATGTTGTCAATCAGCCAAGGCGTGCTGCTTTTGTGTCTTTACTGCTACACGGCTAGTGTAGCAAACAAATAATGGACTTGTTACCAATTACCGTATCAATTATCGTCATGCTAACTGCATGCCTATGGGTGGGTAAGTATTCTTTCCTAAAGAACACAAGGTGCTGCATGACCTTTTGACTTCTTTAAGCGCTGCTTAACCCCATTGACATTTGTCCTAAACATGTGGAGTTGTTATTTTAAAAAGGACTTGCTTATGTTTCTGATACCATATGACACACTTTTATCTATAAAAATGGATTAGTTTGAACATGGCTGTCTTTACTGTTTTATGTGTTAGCTACCATTTCACATATTAAATATTTAAATATCTAGGCATTAACATTACACATATCCTGCCTATGCGTGTGTGTGTGTGTATATATATATATATGTGTGGGTGTGTGTGTATGTGGTGTGTGTGTTCGATTTCGTATATTAAAGCATAGATTTAAATATCTAGGCATTAACATTACACACATCTTGCCTATGCACGTGTGTGTGTGTGTGTGTGTGTGTGTGTGTGTGTGTGTGTGTGTGTGTGTTTGATTAGCAGCAGTGTCAGAGTCTTTTGTCAGGTTTGATTGAAATCCTGGGACAGGTATGTTGTCGACATGTGGTTGTACACAGTAATTATAGTAATGTAATATGAACAATAGTCTTTCTCCCTCCCTCCCTCCCTCCCTCTCTCTCTCCCTCTCTCTCTCTCTCTCTTCCACATTCCCTTTCTTGAACTCTCTGACTCTCGCCCTGTCATGTGGTGTTGGTGATTGAACTGGTTCGAGTGTAGTTTAATTGTTTCCAGATTAATTTCACTTTAATCAGGGTTGTTTAAATCTGAATACAAATAATGAAGCATTATTCCTCGCTCTCTCTCTCTCTCTTTTTCTCTCTCTTTCTCTCTATCTCTGTCTGTCTCTCTCTCTCTCTCTGTCTCTCTCTCTCTCTCTCTCTCTCTGTCCCTGAGGACTGTGAGTGCTAAAGAGCAGAATTTTTTGCTGTAATTACTGAGAGGTTGGCCTCGGAGCAGGAGCGTCTGTCTGTGTGTGCGCGTGTGTGTGTGTGGTTATGGTTGCTGCTGAAAGACAGCAGAAAGACTGCAGTTCTCACAAATATTGCTTACTAGACATGGCACAAAGCACTTTACCTAAAAATGATCATAAAAAACTAGGCTATCATGTTTAAACCATCTAACAGCCACTACCCAACATGAAGAACATCACCCAACAGCTAAAGGCTAACAACATCACATCATGCAGCATGTGCTATTCTGTGCTATATTTATCTAATATCTGGTTCAGCTTTGTCTGCTTCAATCGGCCCCAATACGGATACCTTGTGTCAAATAACTGTATTCTCTCAAACATAATTTTTACAGACATACATTCTACACATACTACCACAGTATACACACTACTGTTTCCCCGATGTTCCCTGACTGCTTCTACACACATGCACGCAGTACTACAATATACATTCTACAACATAAGGATTATCATTAATAACATACCTAATGTTTGTTTTAACATCTCTGATGTGATTCGTTATAACACACAACACTGAGCGTTCTACTGCTTTTGTAAAGCAGGTCTGCAAATTTAAGAAAAAAGTGAAGCACGAAATCTCAGATCGCAGTTTAAAACGTGCTTAAATACTTTCAGTTTCTTTTATCAAAAGTAGTAGCTGTTCGCATTACAGAAAGACATAAACCTGACACAATATCAGGTTCAGCTTAGTGTTTCCCATATTTTCCTGATCATACTGGAAGTGGTTTTGTTTCAGGCATTTCATAGTCCATCTTTTGTTTTTTTCTCTCTCGCAATGCACTGATAGTTTCTACTGAGCACCTCAAATCACTACTTCAGCTGAATTGTTCCATTTCTGCCATAGCCAAAAAAAGGTGATGTTATCAAAAAAATCAATCAGATTTGTGTCATCAAAACAAACTGATGTATAATGTTGTATGCACACAAACTGATTTTGCACATATTGTTTTTTACACACTTTACTGCATTATACACACCAGAATTACACACACAAACTCTTTCATACACATTACTAGTACACGGAAGGCCATACACACAGACTTTCAGTCCCAGCTCACACCCACACACACCTCCTGTTCGTGCGCTGTGTGCATTTTTTTTTTTTCAAAGCTCACCTGAATAATGAAGGCTTGTCACAGCAGTGCTTTGTGTGAGGAAACCAAAGGGGACCTTTTTTCCCACAGATTTGATTTGACTTTGCCTGGGTAATATTATGACAGTGGGTGCTAGACACCCCCCAGTGTCCTGTCAGAATTCATTTAGCCAAGTGGAGGACACTTTACTGCATACGCATGCTGTGCATCTGACATTTATCCATATATAATCCTCCACACACACTATTTTCACTCAGGGACATCTGTTATTTTTCTCATATGCAAGGAACCCCAGAAGCATTGGCCCTGATGTGATTATATGTGAAAAGGAATGCAAACAAAGCCCCTCCATTCAGAGCTACAGTTATGTACCCAGCCGCACATGGGATAATTAGTAGCATTCATGGAGAGCACGCCAATCAAAGCATTAGAAACTGTTGGCGCCCCAGTCACAATCCTAAAAATTCATGCAGTGCACCTGGTTTTTATACTTTTTTTTCTTCAAATGATATTGGGTGTCATATGTCACTGAGTGGTGTTTAGCAATTCTTTTTGATGAGGTTGAAAGGATCTGTCCATACCGTTCACTGACTGGATATGACTGGATGACTGTATAATCTAACAGAGCGGTACAAGATGCCGTGGCATTGATGCCGTGGTTTAAGAAAATGTGGGCAAAGCTTTGTAATCCAGTACAATCACTCAATTGAAAACCCTCTTAGACACATTTCCACCAAGGTTTTAAACTATAGGCCCATGTCCACCAAGGTCCCCAAACAACAGGCACATTTCCAACAAGGTTACAGAACATTTCCAGCAAGGTTATAGAACAATAAGCACATTCCCACTAAGATTATAGAATGATAAACACGTTTCCACCAAGGTTCTGAAATTATTTGCACATTGCCACCAAGGTTTTGGAACTATAAACACATTTCCATCAAGGTTACAGAACAATAGTCATGTCTTCACACAGGTTCTAGAACCCTTTTGAGGAACGAAGATCCTTATGAGGAATGAAGAGTTCCAGAACCATGAACATCTTTTCATCAAAGTTTTGGAACCTTCTGACGAGTTTTGGAAGTATATGCCTTTACACACCAAGGTTCCAGAATCTTTTAGAGAACTAAGCTCTTGAACTGTTGGCATTTTTTCTTCTTTGGTTCTCATAGGTTACAGAGTCTTTTGAAAAACCTATTCTTAAAACACAGTGCTGCAAAAAAAAAAAAAAAAACACAGAAAGCTATATTGTTTTTAATTCACGTATATTGAAACCTCTGCTTTTAGGAACTGGTGAGACCCTCTTGATCAGCAATGACAACAATTTGTATAACTGTTGATAAACTTGCACATTGACTTGGAGGAATCTTGGCCTATTCCTCCTTACAGAACTGCTTCAACTTTGTCATGTTGGTGGGCTTTCAAGCATGAATTTCTGCCTCAATGTTTCACCTGCATTTAGGACTGGACTGAGACTAAGCCTTTCCAAAAGGCAACTTTTCTTCTGCTCCAAACATTCTTTGTAGACTAACTGTTTTTTAGAGTTGCTGTCTTTCTTCAGGACCCACCTTCTGTTGAGGTGAGTTCACAGATGGAAGTCCTAACACTCTCCTATATAATTTCTTGATGCAATCCAGAATTCATAACTTCATTAAACAATGGCAAGCTATTCTGGTCCAATAGCCCCAAAAAAGACCCAAACTGTAATACTACCATCATCATGTTGGGATTAGGTTCTAATGCAGTATTCAGTTTTGCCAAACTTAACATTTTCATTTAAGTCGTAAATATCTATTTTTGCATCATCTGTCCACGTAATGTTATTTCAGTAGTCCTCTGGCTCAACCATGTGGTATTTAGGAAACTTTAAATAAGCGTTTAAAACAAGCTTTAAAGAGTGTTTCTCTGTTCTGGAGAGTACTTGAATTGTTCATGCTGTCATCCTTATACTATACGTGTTCAAAGTTTGCCTGATATTGGACTTATGAACAGTATAAGAGAGGCCTGCAGATCCTTAGATGTTACCCTGGAGGTCATTGTGGTCTTCCAGGATATTTGGCACTTTAGTTTTGGAATAATTTTTGTTAGATGGTCATTCCAGAAAGGGTTATAATGGTGCTGAGTCTTCTCTATTTATATCTGCCTGACAGTATATCTGTGTCCAAAGTCATCAGAACCTTCCAACATAATAACAGTGGCAATATCATTGTTTGAGACGGTCAAGAATGTCATTTGACAAGACATGGTATTCATTAACTAACGTGTGGGGTAAAATCCAGACGTCAGTGGTGAAGAGGTTAATAGGGTAATAGGGTAGACGCTGAACCTCATCACCTATATCAAACTGATGACTCTAGAGGTTTGTATACTTCTGCCGACAGATAGATTTAAATTTGAATGACTTGGTTCATTAAATGAATGAAAAATGAACTTTTTATTTGTTTAATTGAGTTCTCTTTGTCTATTGTTGGGAGTTAGAAAAAGATCTGATGATAGTTTAGATCACATTTATATAGAAGTTTACAAAATGATAAAGGGTTCAACTTTGAAGCAGCACCGTACAGGTATTTTCCATAGGTACTGCAACCTTTTGAGAAAGCATAGAGTTCCAGAACTATGGGCAGCTTACTATGGGCAGAACTTTTTTGAGGAACTAAACTGCTCCAGACCTGTAGGCATTTTTCCACCACTGAACTTCCAAGCTGAGGTTCCAAGCTCTTTAAGAAAGTATTCTTAAGTATCCTGAACAAGAACTAGACTGTTGATTCGTTAATAAGCTGCAGAAACCATACGCATGGTAAGCTTTTTCATCCCAGCTGAGTCCAACTCTCTCAGATACTGAAAATGACCAGATGGTCATGATGGATCCACATTTAAATTTTAACTGCTGTTTGCCATTTTTTGCTTGTTCTACTGGTATCTACAACAACTTTATTTTTGCTCTTGTTTATAATGACAGAAAGGAGAGCTCTGTGAAGCTTACATTTGATCAGTCCACATTATTGGCAAAGTATGGCAAGCTCCACACACCCTAGTCCACCAGTCATTTAAAAAAATAGCAGTTTGTTTTGACTTCCGATGTTGCAGAGTATGCAGAGTATGCAGTGCAGTGCATGTATGAAGATGAGTAACAGGCCAAAACGTGAAGTGATGTTTGAACCCTTTTTGTGTTTTTCTTTATGTTGGACATTGTGAGTTGGTTAGATTAATGGCCAAATTATTTTCCTGCACATGACTGAATTTGTAGCATTTTAAAATGGGATGCACCGGTAGCTTCCCAGCAGGGCTGTCTGCTTTGCTCCATTTACACCTTGTCTTATGAATCTATGTCTGTTTGGGTTTTTTTTGTGTGTGTGTGTGTGTGTGTGTGTGTGTGTGTATGTATGTGATGTATGAACACTATTAGTCCTGGTCTTGTATGAGCTTAACGTCTTTACCGTCTTTTTAAACCACTGCTTTCTTTTTTCTTCTCTTTCTCTCTTCTTTTTCCCCACTTTTTTCTGAAGCTCACCCGGAGACGTATGTCCAAGGTACTGTGTCTTCTGTTCCTTGCTTATGTCCCCTTTCTGTACATCGTTGTCCCAGTTCAGCTCTTTTATGACATTTTGATTGCACATTAATAACCTCTTCTCTCTCTCTCCCTTGCGTATATCTGTTCTAGAATTACTGTGATTCTTCATTCCTTTCTCTTTTCGGACTGTCAGAAATCCAATGCCATGCCCTCAGCATTTCTCCTTGGCAAATGTCCCCAATTTGCTGAGCAGTGTGTCCGCCCCCTTACACACCACACACCCACAGCGAGCTGCTGGAGAGAGGCATGAGCATTTGGTTTTGGAAATTTACTGAAACAAATCACATGAACAGTAGAACAACCAGTGCTCCAATTCCCATTGAGATTTATATGCAGTTGTACGGTACCTGTCAAAGTTTTGGACACATCAACTCAAAAGATTTTTTTTTTTTACATTTTTAAAAAAAATGTCCATATTTGAAGCTAATAGTGAAAGCATTAGAACTGTGAACTACACAACAGGCAGCTCCAGACTCAGATACTGTTAACACTGTTGGTACTAGTACCTGTTGGTACTTTGTAGGAGTGGTCCTTCACATCAGTGACACTGTGTGCCCTTATTTTCTTTCTATGCATGGGGACAACAGGGACAAAGTAACTAGCTGTTAGCTGTTAGCCAAACACTACCTTTACCCAGAGTTTGGTTTGGTTTTTAATTGCCTTTGGTTTGCTCCTGAGTTATACACTGACACAAATTTACCATCATACCGTTTTTTTGCATTGTGATTGACTGAGAGGTATTCTATGAGTGACGATATCTCCAAACATGTCCTAAGTACTTTAAAAGTAGTTTTTAAGTATCACTCCGATTTAACTACCTAAGCTTGCAACAGCCCAACTGTTTCAACAAATACTAAGGTTTTATGCTACTGTGGCAAGTTAGCAAATACAAATGCTACAAATACAAATTTAATCCTAATCCACAAGTGTACTAGCAATGCAAGCAGCCTTTTTTCCATTTGATTATTAGAATGCAACATTGTTCATTTGTGTTGATAGGCTCTGGATGTCTGTAATATCTAATGCCTCAAAAAGGTATAATGGTGCCAGAAACTTTGTGAAGCCTTTCGAATTGTCTGTATTTCTGTATTTTTTATATTTTACTTTTTTACTGAGAACAATGATATGAGAAAAAAACATTCATAGTGATTTGAAGAAAACTCACAGCTATATATGGTACATATATTTCTCTCTCACACGTGTCATATATATCAGTTTTCTTCAAATCGCTACGAATGTTTGTTTTTTTTCATCTCAGTAATTTAATTATGCAGACATTCTGAAAAATTCCGCATAAGACTATGAAAAACATTAATTCAGTCAGGTGGGTCCAAATGTTTGACTGGTGTCGTATATGCAATATGATGACTTTCATTTTCACTTGTCATTTTGTACAGTGGTTCTGAATAGACATTTCTTATGACATTCTAAATAAGCTCCAAAACACTGCATTCCTCTCACACATCAGCAGTTTGAGAGTCGAGAATTCAAGAATATGACAATGTTTGTTTTTTATTGGATTTTTTCCCCTCTTTTTATGCTACATATTATATTTCTTAAATACTGTTTCTAGTAAGTACTATTTCTAGTAAGTGCAGAACACCTAAAATGAGTGTGCTTTGATATGTTGGTTTAAAATTGTGACAGTTTTTTCATATATATTTGTGTATATTTAAACGGAAACGTCAGAGTCTTTCAGCGGCCGTCTTTCAGAGTCCTAAAACTCAGAGCGTCTTGTCTTCTCTCGGTGTTTCTGTCGTTTGTCTCCAGCCTCCCCTCTTCCTGCTCCTTTCTGTCTCTCCCTCTCTCCTCTGCTCTCCTCCCCTGCCTGTGTGTCACTCTCTAATGTCCTGTATGCCGGACTCAAGTGCTCAGAACTTTTTGTTTTTGTTTTGTTTTTTGTTTGTTTGTTTGTTTTCGCTACTTTTTTCTTTCCCGAATTGTCCTTCCTCCCGGCCCCCATGATAGGAGAGAGGATAGGATTTAAAGGTAAACCACAGACCCAGGGAGATTGTTTTTTTAAGCAATCACTCTACTCCCTCCCTTTATTTCTCTCTTTGTCTCTTTCTCTCTCTCACTCTCTTTTTCCCTTTCCTCCCTTTTTTCTGTCTATGAAGCACGACGTCAGCGTGTCTCTGTTGCAGTCTCCTCACTGTTTCTTGATTGTGGTCTTTCTTATCTGGTCACCTTTCATCTTTGTTTGTCTCAGCCACTCACACATACACACATACACATGCCAAAACATTATTATAGTTTTCAATCCAGTTTTTGTCTCCCTCATTTTTAGAGTTTGTGCTTAAACCACTGTGATTTAGTTAGTATAAAAAGGCAAAGAGATTTGTTTGAAATAATCAAATCAATTGAGCAGAAATCAGATGCAAGTCATTTGGTAAGAGGATATTCCAATCTGTCAGCAGTAATGATTCAATATCATTACAGTTTTCTAGATATGCCTTAGCCTTAACTGTACATTACCAGATGAACAGTGGAATGCTAGCATTAATTTTAGAATGCCCCAAGCTAGCTTTTGTAACTAATGGTAGCAGTTTGTACGAGGGCAGGAAGATTTCAGAAACGATAACCGGGGACGTAGTCAATATATAAATAAAAATGGTCACTAAATCAAACGGCTTATGCAGGGATAAAGCAGAGATACATTTATCACAAAAAATGTGACGGTTGTATGAACCTATAATTTATATGCATGTGAAATATTTTTGGCAGTAAAAAGAGACCCATGGCTACAGAAAAATGACCCATGGCTACAGACAAATGACCCATGGCTAGAGCCCAATAGCCAGACCCTAAATACAGCCGTGGTTTAGCTCCAGTTCTGGAGAGACAGAGAAGGCTGCTATCAACATGTGCCATATGCCAGATGGCTGAAAAAGTGATGCAGTTTAAAAAAATGATGCATTATTTGAAGATCGCAAGGTTTGTCTGCATTCAAGTACACTACACACCTGGTAGTACTATCTATCACCTGTACGATCCAAGTCCAGTCACCACCCCTGCTTTTAATCCCTGGGTTACCTCATGCCTTTATGTTGACTCATTTGATGCTTACTAGCTTTTAGTGGAATTTTAGACAGCAGTATTTTCTAAAACTAATCAAGCAAGCGATATAAGTGGTTAGAAGATAGTAACAGCCCCCGCTGTTGGCCAAAACAAACTCAAGACACTGCCTGCTCTGCTGCCAGGTCTTTCCTAGCGCATTCCGGGGTGTTGTTAATCTACAGTTAAAAATAGGGACTCCAGCCTTGGACATGGCACCAAAAAAGGGGGCTGTGCCCAGAAAATGGGGATGACAAATCACCCTAACATATACAACGCATAATTAGGAACCTTGACATACATTGCCTGGCCAAAAAAAAGGTCACACACTCTAATATTTTGTTAGACCGCCTTTAACTTTGATCATAGCATGCATTCGCTGTGGCATAGTTTCCACAAGCTTCTGCAATGTCACAATATTTATTTCTGTCCAGAATTGCATCAAGTTTTCCCAAGATCTTGTATTGATGATGGGAGATTTGGTCCACTGCGCAAAGTGTTCTCCAGCACATCCCAAAGATTCTCAATGGGGTTCAGTTCTGGACTCTGTGGCGGCCAATCAATGTGTGAAAATGATGTCTCATAATCCCTGAATCACTCTTTCACAATTTGAGCCCGATGAATCCTGGCATTGCCATCTTGGAATATGTCCGTGCCATCAGGGAAGAAAAAATCCATTGGATGTAAAAATCCATTGGAATCAATGGAATAACCAGGTTGGTCAGTGTATTCAGGTAGTCAGCTGACCTCATTCTTTGGGCACATAATGTTGCTGAACCTAGACCTGACCAACTGTAGCAACCCCAGATCATAGCACTTCCCCCACAGGCTTGTACGGTAGGCACTAGGCATGATGGGTGCATCACTTCAGCTGCGTCTCTTCTTACCCTGATGCACCCATCACTCTGGAACAGGGTAAATCTGGACTCATCAGACCACATGACCTTCTTCCAGTCCAATCTTTATGCTCCCTAGCAAATCGAAGCTGTTTTTGCCGGTTAGCCTCACAAGTGGTTTTCTTAAGGCTGTTTAGTCCCAATCCCTTGAGTTCCCTTCACATTGTGTGTGTGGAAATGCTCTTACTTTCACTATTAAACATATCCCTACCTATCCCTCCCTAGTTCTACTGTTGTTTTTCTACCTTTTGATTTCACCAAATGTTTAAGTGATCGCCGGTCACGATCATTCAAGATTTTTTTTCGACCACATTCCTTCCTCAAAGATGATGTTTCCCTGCTGTCCTTCCACTTTTTTTAATAATGCGTTGGGCAGTTCTTAACCCGATTTTAGTAGTTTCAGCAATCTCCTTAGATGTTTTCTCTGCTTGATGCATGCCAATAATTTGACCCTTCTGAAACATCTTTTCCAAGACCACGGGATGTGTCTTTGTTGGTTGTTTAACAAATGAGAAGCTACTCACTGCATCAGTTAGGGTTAAATAACTTGTTGCCAGCTGAACCATAATCACCCATGCAGTAGTTATCCAATGGGAGGCTCTTACCTATTTGCTTAGTTAAATCCAGGTGACCTTTTTTTGACCAGGCAGTGTATGTTTACTGCTTAATGTTAGTCTTAGTAAAATTAACATTCAAAGTTTGGCTCATAGTTTGCCATTTTGTACTATTTAAACATTTCATTGGCATAAGCCTGTTCTAAGATTGTGTGCTTTGCCAAAGTCAAAGTTCTAAAGCCATAGATTCATGAAATTTTCCATGCTGAAACATATATAAATTATAAAGTAGACATATTTATGTCACCTTGTCCCAAGCTGACTACTATGTCTAAAGTTGGTGATCTAGGATCTACAGCAAGCATATGCCATGTGCATTGTCATAAATGTACAAATTCATAAACTAGCACTTATTTCACACACACACACACACACACACATTCACAGATACATACACACATACTCACACACACACATACTCACACACACACACACACACGCACACACACGCACACAGATATACACTTGTGTCCCAGCGTTTTGTTTTGGGGAATCCTGTGGGTCCTGTCTTCATGCATCCTGTAGCCTGAATCCTGATGTCTGTTGGTCCAGCTGTCCTTGCTGCTGCTGCTGCTTTTGCCCCCTTTTGCCCTCCTTTCGCCCCCCTTGGCCCCCTGCTACCCTTCCTCCCTTCCCCCACTGTGCAGCAGAATGTGCCCTGAGCAGAAAGTATAGCACTGGAGGCACCACACACACTCCAAACCCAGCCGTTCCTCTCTATACTTTATGCCGGGATTCTCTCTCTCTCTTTTTCTCTCTGTGTGCTGTAGCTTCACATGGATGCTGCTCTAAAAACTCACAGGCCTCTCTCTCTCTCTCTTCCTTCTTGCTCCATGACCTCATTCTTATTTTTTTCTTTTTTTTAATGTTTGTTTTAATTTTAATGGCGCAAAATTATGAATTCTTTAATTCGTTTGCTTATTTTGTTGTTTATTTCATCAAGAGATCACAAAGTAATTGTCCTCTCAATGCTGCGCCCACAAATGCATTTTTTCACAGCTACTTTTGAGAGGCTGGGCAAGCTTTACGGAATGTTGAAAAATTCATTCAGCCTAATAACAAACAATCAGATATGGTAAGTACAAAAGGGGAAATGCTGTGTACAGAGCAGATATCAGATATAAGTATATATAGGTGCAGTATATATATCCTCTGTGATACTCTGTTATTAATATAATTCATTTTAATTTTTATCTATTAAGTAGGTAAAATGTTGTCAGGTTACTTTTAAACACATCATCAGTGTGTAGGATTGTGTATGATTTTAATCAGCTTTCTGTAAAACCTCTCCAACCTCACAACAAGACTAAAAAAAGGATTCACATGTGGGCAGAGCCGGGAAAGGTTGATTGCTTTGATTTAAATTCTGATTGAACTTTTGTTATTTCTTTCATGCTTTTAATTTGAGCAACAAAAACTGTTTACTTTTCACTGAGAGGGTGTGAGGATGTTGAGGGTGATGATGAAGGTGATGACCATGCCGGTGATGAAGTATTTATTTTTTTTTCTTTACATTCATGTGAATTTACAGCCTTTGTGCATCTCACCCGGCCTATGCCGAGTCCAGTGTCACTCTGTGTTCACGTTTGACCTCTGACCTCTCTCATCTGCCACTTTCTTATGATCTGTCCAGAGGTCTGTCTGTCTCTCTGTTTTACACTTACACTGGTCACATGTGCACCATGTTCTACTGCAGCCTCTTTTGAAGGCTGAACACACACACACACTCACTTGCACGCACACACACACACACACACACACACACACACACACACACAGTCTCTCTCTCTAGAGCACGCATCTGTGTACATACAGGTGGTGGACAAAATAACAGAAAACACTGCATATAATACTCATACTGGCCATTTAATCAGAAAAACCTAGAAAACATGTCCACATAGTTGGTTTACAGTTACAGATTGTAGCCCATCTTGTCATTCATCTTGTTAGCACCACATTCGCAGTGATATGGTAGTGTGTGTGGTCCTGGTATGAGTGTGTCAAGCTCTTGTTCTTGTAAACTGTTTTAATACAGCTTGTAAACAGTTGCCAGCTTGAGCAAAGACAAAAAGGAGGCGAGGGTCAAGCTCAGGGACTGTGTGTATTTGTGTTTATCTATTTTCCACTCACAAATTGGTTATTTTGTAACTTCGGTTTGTTTTTGCTAGGTTGGATAAGCTGAATGTGTTACTAATGTCAAATCATATTTGTTTGACACACATCTGAAAGGCCATGTTAACCATGTTTACACACACAGAAAGTTCTTAGTTCATGTAAGAAGCTGCACTGAAACAAGTTGTTTAGAGGAGCATTTTGTCTTTACAATAGAAAACACCTCCCTCATAATACATGATGATTTTTTAATGTACAATCTTTTTCTCTTTTTATTTGAATTTCTATTGATGGCTTTTTTATATATATATAATTTTCTACCCAATTTTCTATGCAGTTTAGTCATGACCAATTCTAGCCACTAGCTACGTCTCTCCTTGTCCCATGATGCTGCCAAGTCAGGTGGGTGAAGGTTAGCATGAGCTTTCTCTGAGACATGTGAGGAGCCACTACATCATTTCAAACTGCTGCTAATGCAAATCACTGAACAGCTCAACATGCTTGGAGGAGAAGGCTAATTTTGTTACTTTACAGACGTTAGCAGATGCCCACTTTGGCTAGCATCATGCTGAATGATAGAGAGAGATGTACTCTCCTGTAATTCTGGTTATGGCTGGCTGTGGCTTTGACAGAGATCACACAGTGATCAAGCCTTAGACAGTTATGTCACTTCTAGATTGAGAGTGATCCATCTCCAAAAACATTCAGCCAAAAGCGGCTCTGTGGTTAGAAACTGACCACAAGTGAGTGTCACTGCTGTGCTGAGATTGATCCACCACCTAAATATTATCTGGTCGTTAGTTGTCCCTGTTGGTGGATCTTTCCTATTAATGAACAGAGTTGGGGGGCTGATAAATTCTAATCAAATCAGACAATCTACATTCTGTACAAATGTAAGCCTACAAAATGCACTTGGATGGTAAGTGTTTCTGATAAAGTGGTCAGAATGAGTGTTTCATGTAATGTCTATTTTATTTTGTGGACTTACTCCCTGCATACACATGCATTAAAACTATTTTACTATCACACACTTCTCTCTTACACACACACTCAAACCACACGTTCTTACACACTTCTGTCTTTTTCTCCATCACTCTCTCTCTTTCTTTATTTCTCTCTCTGTGTATCTGTCTGACGGAGTGTGTGTGTGTGTGCAGAGGGCTGTCCTGGGCTGTGCAACAGTAACGGTCGCTGTACTCTGGATCAGAACGGATGGCACTGTGTGTGCCAGTCTGGCTGGAGAGGGGCTGGCTGCGACGTTGCCATGGAAACCCTCTGCGCAGACGGCAAGGACAACGAAGGAGGTAAGAGTCCAGCTCCGAGTGTGAGTATGTGTCTCTGTGGTCCACCCACAAACACATTCATTCATAGCTGTTTTTGCCAGGTTGAACAAGGCGGAAATCCCCATTTAACATATACAGACACTTTAGCACACATCTGAAAAACTGTGTTTACATACACACAACATCAGACCTAAACTCATGGTCTAAGAATTTAGAGAAGACATGAGTTGTATAAACATTAGTCCTGTTTACATGAATACCAGTCGAACACTTTTGAACATGGAGTTTCCCATTATGCAAATATCAGTATCGCTCTTTTACTTGTGTTTATGGTACAACAAAAAACTCCATGTGGGAAGTAGAGCGTGCTAACCATTACCATCTGAATCTTTCACAAATAACGTGGCCATTATCAGCCATGTCTGCATTTTTAATCGCTGTAAGCTTTGTTTAGCCAAGACCTTACTGTTACACAGCAAACAATGGATAGTCGCTATACACAAAAAATTGAATAAAAAATAGTTTAAGTTAATATTTAAAAAATTGTTTCGATTATCAAAAGCAATATATCAATTTTAATCTAAAAAACATCCCTGTTCCTCTTTACAGTGTAGCATAATTGAGCTTACATCAGCTTGATAGTTTTTCCAACCTGCCCAGTTTTGATTAGAACAACAACACAGTGGCTTTTCCTCTTTTCCTTTCTCTCTTCTTCATTAAACTCCACTGATTCTTGGGCTCTGGGAGAGATGCCATGTCTTGTGACCTGACAGATGTTGTGGGAGGCCACAAAAAAAAAACAGCTCTCCTCCGCCCGTGTGTAGCTGAAAAAACAAACGACAGTCATGTTCAGGGGACGATACTTGCTCCCAGTCAGTTTGCTCAAAAATTAAATGTACAAAGTTTCTCCCTTTACAGTCCATCAGCCTCTCATGTTTGGTGTTGGAACATCTGTAGTTTGTTAGTCTGTAGTTAGATACTAATGTAAAACGTATAGTCCACCAATTAGCACAGTGCTGACTGCATGCCTGAATAATCAAACAGTGTTGAGGTATTAAGTAATCCCAAATAGACTTGCTCATGCTGTTTCAGTCACTGTATGACAAAATGTTACCTATAAATATGGACAAAAGGACGTCACCTGGCTAAAAACAGTGTCAGCTATATTAACTGCAAAAAAGGACACCTCACCAGACACCAAGCATCTCTGGTTGATTATATTTGGGGTAAGAGAGGAAACTGGGTAAATTTGATCAGTACAGTATTTTTTTTGCGCTTGTGTCTAACATTTGTTTTTGTATGTTAGCATGTAACATCCCGCAGATTTTACAGTTTAAAATTGTTTTAATGCCTGGAAGCTCTGTGCATAAAAATCGACTGCATAACATTGCTACATTTTGAACCCTGCAAGTCTAAAGTTATTGCTATAAATTCAATTTACATTACACATGTGTTTACATGCATGGATGTATATACTTTTTTGTTTATTTTGATGTAAAAAAATAGATAAAAACACAAGTAAAATGTAAAGAACACTTTTTTTCTGCATGAACATTTACAGTACAACACTGGCTAGTTCTAAATAGCAGGCTAATGTGTTTTCATTGCTTTTTTATTTATATTTTTTTTAATACAGTCACGGTTAAAGTAGTGTAAAATGGTATGTTTAAAAGATCTCCTCTTTAGGACTCTGAGCTGCAATAATAAACACAGCGCCTTCAGCACACACACATCCATGTGTATCCTCTTTTGTGTGCTGACCTGGACATGGCCATGCAAACACATGCAGGGAAGATTGTTATGTGTCTGTGAGTTTGTGTGTTGACTTTGGCCATGGAGGGCTGGGTTAAAACACTGAGAGATTTATAAAAGGGTGAGATCACAAATGAAGCAGTTTGGTGCTTTTGGACAGAGTTATTGGAGTGTGTGTGCACAGTAGATGTTCAACTGTGCCTCAAATGTTGGTCAGAATCAAAATGTATCCCAAGAACTTTCTGACCAAACCTGACCAATAGCCCCAAGTTTCAAATTGAACAAAATTGTGTCAGTAACGTGAACATGAACTCATCATCTCCTAGTTCCAAAGAAAACCTCATATTTCCAAGAATATCGCCAGATAAATGACTGTGTAGCAACAGTAGTAGTTGTCATTAGATATTTAGCAAATAGTGAATTCAAACAAACATGACAAGTTTTTAACTTCTTGCAATGCAGCCTTTGCCTGTTTAATTATACAACTGTATGCAATCGTTTGAACAACCTTGGTCAAATGCCATGTTTTGTTTTGAACCCCTACAGGAAACTCAAATATAGCATTTTGCACAGGCCACATTTTAAGATTTTTTCTCCAATATGTTAAGTATTTTTTCCAATATGTTAAATGCAGTACATAAACAGAAATTGTGCATTACATTATGTAGAAGTGTGTTCACTATAGAGGACATGTAACCTTTTACTTAGAACATCAACAAAATCTGATGAGGGGAGCCTAATCTTTTCCATACAACTGTAGAACAAGGTGCAAATATGTTTATTTTCTGCATGGTTTGTTATTGTTCAGTTACATTTTTATTGTTTTGTCTTTTTTAAAATATTCTGTTGCTGACATTATAGATACTGGATTACATGAATATGTTGATTCATCCAAACACACACAGAAATTCATCTGGAAGTGTGATTCGATGGTCACAGCTCACTTTGATTGGCTAGAAAGCTCATTTGCTTATTAAAGTCTTGGGTAGTTTTAGTATTGCAAAGGCCAATATCACAATAACTACTGGGTCCCTGAAAATCTATATATTAATTATTCTAATCATTATTTTTGGTTATTTGTTTTGTTGTACAAAAATGTACATTTAAAAGCTAAGCTATGCTTTGTTGATATTTAGTGAAATACAGGGCAAGCGATTATAAAGCGAGGAATAAAGTCCAACTGATTACTGGGAGAGTGCGTGTGCGTGTGTATTTTATAACTCCAGAGGCAGTGCGCCGCATGTACACTGGGCTTTTTATAAAGTAAGTGTGACAGATGGTGGAGGTTTATGTTTGTACCTGATGGGGACATAAAGCATTAACCAGCTGTTTACTGAGCTAGTTGTGTTTCTGTGTCTATGTTTGGTCTGCACAATGTATCATTCGTAATCATTGTTGTGATATTGGCCTTTGCAGTACTGATTATCACAAAAGGCTGCATTATGCTAATGAACCCATACATAACCTGATCACTTTTCTTTCAGTTCAGAAAGTTTGCATTTACCACACCCTTTCTCCACTTGTTTCAATAAGGTATAGATGAAAGATAATTCATACAAATTCACAGCTCTTTTGCATACATTTTACATACATTTGTCACTGGCAGTAACTGCAACTAAGAGCTAATAAGTTGCATGACATATTGCAAATGCGATATGTGGCAACATTATTACAACATGTTATTTGGAATGTTATGGAGGTTTAGACTGGCCTACTTATCTTTATATTTGCTTTCTTTTTTACATGGGGTCACATTCCAAATGAAACATGCTGTTCTTCACATAGGGCACTACTTTTGAAAGAATATTTCCCAGAGTTAAAGCAGCAGTGGATGCAAAGGGATGCTAATGCTTTCCATTCTGTCTTGCATACATACACACAGTCACAGGCACTCAGGGGTTCCTTCTACAAATAATAAAACCAATATGTTAAACAGTACAATGGCATTTTAACCAATTGCAAACTTTAGAATTGTAGGTGACAGATAAAAAGAAAAGGTTTTTTTTTTCTGTGAATGAGTGTGTGCGGAGCTGTATGCAAACTTGTAAGAGGCAATAATACTATAAAAGTGTTGTAGTACAAGTACATGTTTTTTAGCCACGAAATAAAACTTAAAAATATAAAGTGGAATAAATTGTGACTTTAAATGTGTAAACAAGCAGCTTGTAACAGATTTTAATTTTAATGTTTATTTAGTGACTCCAAGAACGCTATTAACACTTTCAGTTATACATTCAGTTATATATATATATATATATATTCTTTATATTATTATTAGGATTTTTGTTGTTAAATAGTACAGTGTTTATGTCATTGTAATCTGTTCATATGTGTTTGTGTGCCTGTGTAGATGGCCTGATCGACTGTATGGATCCAGATTGCTGTCTGCAGAGCTCCTGTCAGACACAGCTGTTTTGCCGTGGGTCACCTGACCCTGCTGACATCATCAGCCAGGGCCAGTCGGCTTCCTCACAGCAGGCCGCTCAGTCCTTCTACCAGCGAATCAGCTTCCTTGTTGGACCTGAGAGCACGCATGTTATTAGTGGCGAAAACCCCTTCAACAAGAGGTGAGTATGTGTGTCCTTGATGAACAATAACACTCAATTTAGTCCTTTAGATTTGATTGGTTGTGTTTCTCCAGCCTCCTCCACACTTTTTGCCATGTATGCATGGTGTGAAAAGATATGATTCAGTTTACCAGACAAGTGAGGAAATTAAATCTGGTCATTTATTTGTGCCAACATTGTCAAGAACTTGGTCTTATGTCCTGGTGGGCTAATGCAAACATTACCTCCCTTATATGCTCCAGCAGCCCAAATGAAACTCTGTACAGTATTTATTGGCATGGCTGCTAACAGTGTTTGTATTTGCTCTGGACTAAAAGTTAAATCTATCAGAGTTTTCTCCACTTGCTGACTCTTCTCTTTCTCCTTGAGCTCTTTTGAAGCCAATTTGGCAGTCGTCACTGTGGCTGAGGTTACAAGAAAGCATTTATCGGTTCACATTACTGTTCTTTAAAGCAAGAAAATGTCTTATTGACCATCAGATAAGTATGAAGATGCCATTTGAAAATAAAGGTTTTAAATAAAGCTATAACCTAAAACTGTCTTGGCAGACTGAATGCAAGCTAACTTGCCTTGACATTTGATAGCCTAGTTGTTGGTTAAAAACAACATTATTTATTTTAGAATATTTCACATGCATTTAACACATTCATCAAATACATTGTTGTGGACGTGTTTTAGCTCTATGTGATGAGCTTGTGAAACAGCAAGATGTCACCACATTGGCGTTGTGTCCAGCATAAGTTTAATTTAACAATCTTGTTAAAGTTTTTCCAGGTCAAATACTGGTAATCACAGATTGGCAGAAACCCTGGTCTCTTTGTAAATTTCCTTGTTGTCACCTTAGAGTTCCCACCGATGGCTCCTTCTCAGAAGTTGCCACGGCAACAGATTTCTACACACACCTTGTACAAATACACCTGTGATAATGGCGTGGGGATGTAAGAGACCACATGCTATCTGACCCATCGGCAGGCCAGTGGCATTACTGCAGCAGAGCCTCTGTTTCTATAAACTGCTGGTCGCTAATAAATATTCTGCTTTCACCGGGAGAGGGAAAAAATAACATACAGGAGATGTAACTGTGGCAATTCTCCATTGTACCCTGATTCAGAAGTTACAAGGGAAGCCTCACCCTGAGTTGGATTTTATACACTTACCAGTCAATTTTGTGTATAGAATATACTTAGCTCCAGTCTTGGTTTTAATATACTGTTTTAAGGTATAGTGACAAGTAAGCAGCAGATAGCTTGGGATAGACGATCACAAATGTAGTAGAGGGTAATGCACATAAACACTGATTTCACCTTTTTTAAAATTGTGTTTACTCCTCTCTTTAATTGTTTATTTACATTTTTAGTATAATATGTTTAGTAACTTGTTTAAAACATGGGTTTATTAACTCACTTATTGATATTTCTTTAAAAAATATAAGGTGACATGGCAGAAGACAGACATGTTCTGTTTAAACATCCTTCCAGTTAATCCTCAAAAGCTCCCCATGTACCTCACAGCTCTACTCACCTAAAGTGAAAAGAGCCAAAGATGCAACAGCCTTTCACTTATAATGCTATACATTTCACAAACTCCCCCACAGAGACCATGTCAGACCTGCTGAGCAATGTAGCAATGTAGCATCCACTTTTGTCCACTAGTTGCAAGCATTATGCCAAGCATGCATAAAATGCTGCTGCGTCTGTTGTCATAGCCACAGAAGCATTTTACTTTGCAGGCAGCGCAGCACCACTGCTAATACTGGAAAAGTTCTAAAATTTGAGACTAAATGAGGCATCAGAATATTATTATTATCATAATATTTTTATTCTGCATTAATTGGTGTTCAGTGTGCAGTCGCTTAAAAGAGAAATTAATATATTGAGCTTTGAAAATGCCTTATCCATAGTTTAGTGTGTAAATCTGTACAATAAAGAACTTGTTTGTTCATTTACCCCCTCTTTTGGCTTCCTGTGTACGACATAGCTCAACTCAACCCACGTGTTCTCGTCAGATTAAATCCGCGCTGGACTCACTTCAGTTAATCTGAAGAACGCTTGGCAGCAGAATAGTGGCCATGACAGATATTGTGATTAAGCTAAAGCAAACATTTTAATAGGCTCAATGCCACTGGCCCAGATGTGGGCAAATTAAGCCTCTAATACCACAGTGACCAGATAAGGCTGGCTAATCCAATAAGGCTACGTGTAGGCTAATGTGATTAAAACACAAGCGCGGGAAACATGCAGGGCACAGCTGTGCCAAATAAGAGATGACTGAGCCTGAGAGGAGGAGAGATGTAACACTTGCAAAAAAGTTTGGTCTGTACATCTTTATATCGCTTTTGCAGGAACAAAACCTTGATTCTACTTTTTTTTTTAATGAAAGGCGGGTCTTTACAGTGTGCTATAATATCTAATGAATGAACCAATAGAAAAGCTCAAAAAATCTAGCTCCATTAACTTCCATCCTTCTCTTGTAAAGTTACCCTTTTGGAAATGTCAAGGTTTTGTTACAACAGCAGCAACTGATCTCTAATTATATATACAGATCCTGCCAATAAAACATCCTTCCAGTTAATCATCAAAAGCTCCCCCTCTACTCACCTAAAGTGAGTATTCAGTAATGACTTTATAAATAGATTGAAATGAATACACAGCCCTAACACTAACATGTAAGCTAACATGACAGAGTCTTGCAGACCAGTGTATATTTCACTCCATTTAAGTCAGAAATAAAGATTTGACAAAGGGTCTCTCTCTTTCTCTTTCTCAGTCTCTCTCCTTACTTATCTCTGTCTCTCTCTTCTGTCTGACTGTCTCTTTTTCTGTGTGAGTGTGTGTTCCAAAATCTACTGAAAGATCTGGAATAATCCCTGACCAAATATTGTGCTTACGGCATACAAGCATAAGTAAACACAGCACTCTTTGTTTTTTAGTTGGTGTGTTTTGTTTGCTTGTTATTTGTTTATCACCCTGGTGTTCAAACTACTTCCAAATCTGTTTTCTGTCAGCAGCTAGCCATGCCATTCTGTGGCTGTGTCTGCTGCAGATTTGCTGACTCAGTATTAGCAATAAATAAATGAAAGCAACGTGCAGGTGAATATTTCTCTCCTTAGGGGTTTGTGTGGCTTTTGGACACCTTTATCCACTTTCAGCTATATTTACACAGCCCCCCCCCCTCCACTCTTGCAGTTTAGGCATACCAAATGTAGTCAATCAGCCAAGGCATGTTTGGTACATTTAAAATTTGCTTGAGTAGTTTTATACTGGAGCTACTATGCTAATGTAGCTAACAGGAACCTTATACCCCACCAAGTAGCATAGTAACAACTGCATCATTATTCAGTAGTTCAGTATATCAGTAGTTAAGTAATCTCAAATAAACATACTTAAACATACTTATATGCTTCAACACTATGTAATTCTGTCAATTGCAATCTGACATTTTTTTACTGGTAACTCTAACTGATACAGCTACATTAACATTAACTCCAGTCCAACAATAAAGGAGCAAACTTCACTCATAGCACCTTTCAGATATGACCACAATTTATTTTATGGATAAAATTCCTCAGCCGCCTCTATTTAGCCATTTTTTAAATCAATAGAGCAAAATCAGCAATCATACAACATTTGCACCCATTTATTATTATTATTATTATTATTATTATTAGGAGTGCAGAAGAAAGCAGATTCTTTTGAACCATAGTGTTTAAAGTAAAAAAAAAACATGTTTACGGGATAATAAAATAAGATCAAGATCAAGGTTTTAAGATGCACAAAACCTCTTTATATTAGAGCTTGTGCCACTTTCACCCAGTGCAGTCTGGGTATGTTTCTTTCTGCTCTGGATAGCTTGCTAGCTACCCAACATTTTTCCTGTCATTTACGTTTAGAAATAAATGCAGAGGAGAGCATGAGAACAGTCTGAGGGAAGCGATTAAGATTAAGCTTTAGTAGAGATAGTTAGGAAGAAAGTTTTAGGAATCACCTGATCAGACAGGAATGGGCCGTTTCATAGACATGCTGACCAAACATTTATTTGTGTGACAACAGATTTTCTTGCTTTCTGTAGATTCCTGTAGATCTTTTCCACTCCAGCGTTGGTCAGAGTAGGTTAGGCATCTGGCTAATGGTTGCCTCAGATGGACAGAGCGAAGTGCGCCAGCATGTTTCCTGTACAGTGGGAAGCACTGCATTAGTGAATTCTGCCATAATTCCTAAACTTTTAATCACCTTATGAGGAATCATTTACAATGAACAGATGGAGAGAAAGAGAAGAAGTACAGAATAAGAAAGAAAGAAACAAAAAGAAGAAGAGAAGGAGAAGTGGAAGAGAAGCAGAAAAGTAGAGAGAGAGAGAAAAAGAAGATTAGAGATAGATGCTCATGCATTGCACTGATGTCCAGTATAGCTATTTGTAATAGCTATTTGTGGGCATAAAAAATAAAACGTAGAAATGAATGTGTGCTATGTGGAGAGAGAGAGCAAGAGTAAAAACGTGTGTGCGTGCGTTTGTGTGTGTGTGTTTGTATGTGTGAATTACAACCTGCGTTTAGACCTCTCAGTGCTCTGACGGCTGGCTGCTGCTGTTTTATGGCTGTAAGTGGTTGTGAGTTACAGCTGAGCGGAGAGGACCCCCCGCTATTTATAGTGTGCGTACCTGCACACATGACAGTGGAATGTTACAGCAACCATCAGAGAGACAAAGAACACAGTTAAGAAAAGACAAAAAGAGACAGAGAAACAGAGAAAAGAAGAGACAGAGAGGATGAAGAAATACAGAGCACGAGAAATAGATGAAAGGAAAGAGAGAGAACAGGAGAAAGAGAAAGTGTGTTTATGTGTGTCCTGATTCAGAGCTGTTCAGTTTATTAGTGTCCACAGAAGCAATAATGAACTGGAAAATCAGCCAGTAAACATGCAGAGTGACCACTGCTGTCTGTCTGACCATTGATTAACAACCCTTATAAATCTCTCTCTCTTTCTCCCTCTCCCTCTCTCACCTGTCCCCTCTCACTTCTCCTGACCAATACTGTTATAGGCCTTTTCTGTTTGTTTAGCTGATATTTCTCCTTTTTGCACCTCCACTAGCTGTTCCACCATTCATCTTCAGTGTGTGTGTGTGTGTGTGTGTGTGTGTGTGTGTGTGTTTGTGTGTGTTTGTGTGTGTGTGTGTGTGTGTGTGTGTGTGTGTGTGTGTATGTGTGTGTGTTTGTGTGTGTATGTGTCATTGACTGTGGATCAGACCGAGAGGGCATTTAACATGGCTGAGAACACTTAGTAATTCAGTGTTTACTCATGCAGTAAATCTTATTGACTCTGTGTGTGTATCTTTTTCAGTCTGGTTTCTATAATCAGAGGCCAGGTGCTGACCGCAGATGGAACACCCCTCATCGGAGTAAATGTTTCCTTCGTTCATTACCCGGAACATGGATACACCATAACTCGGCAGGATGGGATGTAAGTAACACACACACACACACACACACACACACACACACACACACACACACACACACACACACAGACACAGTCATATATACTGTGTATGTAGATGCCTGTCTATATGTAACATGTTTTAAATATACGAATACTGTCTCTTAATCTCAGTACCCAAAACATGCTGCTGTACTAAAAAAGTCAGGACTTTTCTTTTGGATGTTAAGCTGGTATTGTAAAGTCAGAACATTGGGCCTCTGTTAACATTTTTCTGAAATTTGTTCTTGAGAAAAAAAAGTTACATCAGATTCAGGATGTATTTTTAACCTCAGAATTGGCGCACCTTTGTGCTCTCTAGTGTGTGTAGATTCTGAGAACAAATCTTAAATAAGAAAACATTCATGAAAGTGACAGTCTACATGAAAACTGTTCAAGTGGGTTGTACGAAGAAAGTTCTTCTTAGAAACTATTGGTGCTTGTTCTTCAGAAAATATAGCATATACTTTGTTGTTTTAAGTTTTAAGTGTTCATTTTACCCTTGAACCCTTGAACTGAATGTTATGACATGTAACATTGTGAATGTTTTTGTTCCAACTGAAAGATTTCTGCTTGTGCATGTACAGAGAGAGAGAGAGAGAGAGAGAGAGTGAATGTCTTTGTGTATTTTGCAATCCTTTGCATCTCTTCCTCGTCCCATCTGCATGCTTATCTCCCAAGATCAGATAATGTAAATGGCGATGGAGGTTCTGTTTAAAATGCATTGGATTTACAAGGACAGAATCAATCATTGATGGAACAGCACTAAGCACATACACACCCATTTCAGTCTGATCACACTCACATACAGCTGCCTCTTGACACAAGACTATCTTCGCACACACATACACGTTCATCTTTTTCTTTTCACATAGACACATTCATTTCGGCATATGCTCTCTCAGACAAACACACAGCTGTTTCTTGACACACAGCTTAAATCTAAGGGTTCACCATCAGAATAATCCAAGATCAGAATCATGATCCTGTTGCAGTTTTATGAGATGAATAAGGTGGGGCCGGTGAGAGCGCTTGTGCTGTATTTGAATGCTGCTGCTACGCCCGTACCAAAATGTCATAGCATAATTATACATGCCTCATTGAGCTAAATAGCTTACTTTAGATGCAGCAGTCTGACTGATTCATGTTACTTTACATTTAGGATTTGAACATTTACCTGGTTTGGTACATTAACCATTTAAGGCTGACATGTTTTTGTCTGCTGATTTACCATTAATAATGTGAAGCCTCAGTGTCTTTTGTAAGGTGATAGCAAACATGGTAGCGCACAAAAAGGTGACATGTTTTACTCTCTCCAACATGGAGGTTCATGTCCGAGACTCCTCTTGCAGCACATTTAAACAAATTATCAGAATGTCTTGTAAGATACTTGGTTTAATAGGGTTAAAAAGTTAATAATGCTGTGTTTTATAACTTGGCTAATAAAGAGTACTGGACATGTTCATACATTCATTTAGCTGCACAGTGTGAGCTTTAGAATAAAAGAGGATAATATATAAAGACAAAAAAGTCAGCCTGGATATTAAAGTGATAGTTTTGCAAATAATCTGTTTTATGTAGTTTTCTCCCTCCCCTTCTCACCCCAAATGTAGTTTGCGTGAGTAACTACGGCTTTAATTATAGTTTTACACTGTTTATGATTAAAAAAAACTAAACTGATCTTACCATGGAGAAAAGATGAGAGAGAAAGTGGACAAGGCAGAGAGGGGGAGAGTGGCTGAAAGAGATTTAATAGAAAGTTTAATGGTGAAAGAGAGAGTTTAGAAGAAGGGAGGGAGCATTAGACTGAAGCTGAAAGGCCATAAGAGGACTACTGTAAGAGAGAGAGAGAGAGAGAGAGAGATAGGGAGAGAGAGAGTGTGAAGAGAGACATGCATGAGAGAGGAAGGGTGCCTGAAGGTAAAAGTGTGAGATTAGCCACTCGTCCAGCTGTAGGATCTCTTTAACTGCACATTCAGAAAAAAAGAGAAATGTCTGAGGATAATCAGCCCAGCCATCAACACAGCTGTGTGCTCCCAATCTCAGCAGCTTAACAGCCTCCTGTTTAGTATTGTGTGTGTGTGTGTGTGTTTCCCTGTGAGTGTGCTGTGTCTCTTTCTCCACCAATAATATACATACATAGAACACTATATGCAATTTAGAGGTGTTTTAAAACGGGCAGACTGTAGACGGCACAGAGGTGGTATGCTGCTAGATAAGGAGAAAAGCATACTTTGATGTTGGTGACGGTCATCATAAAACTGACCTTTGATTTGGAAGTGGACCAAGATCCATGCTTTTTGCTTGAGAATGTGTGTAGTCTCAAACTGATGATATTTAATTAGCCTGCCACTACTGTGTTGTTTTTGTGGGTATGTCTATATTAATATATATATTTTTTTTTTTCGGTCTTGCATATTAAGTTAATAATTTTTTCACTTTTGTTTTTATGAATGAAGTGGACGGACCACTAGAGGGTGCTTTATGCCCTAATCAACAGTGGAGATATATATATATATGCTCATAAAATGTAAGGAACACTTTGAAAACACATCAGATCTCAATGGGAAAAAAATCATGCAGAATATCTTTCCCCATATGGACTGGGTACTGTGTTAGGAACGAAAGGATGCCACATTGTTTGATGGAAATGAAAATGATCGCCCTACAGAGGGTTGAATTCAAAGACACCCTGAAAATCAAAGCGAAAAAATGATACAGCAGGCTAGTCCATTTAACCGAAATTCCATTGCAGCAACTCAAAATTGTACTCAGTAGTTTGTATGGCCTCCACGTGCTTGTGTGCGGCTCTGCCAATTCCGGTGTATGGCAAATGCCATTCGAGCTCTACGGTGCTGGGCAGTGAGCACTGGGCCCACTACAGGACATTGGGCCCTCAGGCTACCCTCATGAAACCTGTTTCTGATCGTTTGGTCAGACACATTCACAGCAGTGGTCTGCTGGAGTTCATTTTGTAGGGCTCTGGGAATGCGTCTGAATAAGTGTGTGTGTGTGTGTGTGTGTGTGGAAACCCAATAGAATTTTATATCAGCGGTTTAGTCTTAATGTGTAACAGTTAAATTATCTTAGAATTATAATCCTTTATTGTTATTACTATTATATTAGTAGTAGTAGTAGTAGTAGTAGTAGTAGTCGTCGTCGTTTGTGTGCCTGATTATCCAAATCTCTGTGTATGGGAAAAGGAGCATTCTGACATAAGGTGCATCTTGTTCAGTCAAACTTATTAGCTGTTACAAAATGCTTAACAGAGCACTGATAAGCCTAATAAGAGTCTGAAGCAGACTGTCAACTGTTTAGAGTTGGTAGATAATGTTGAGTCTCCAGTTTTTCTGTACTACTTTACTGAGCTGGACTCAGTAGTTATGTTTGGACTTGTTGTAGTTATTCAAAGCAATCAATGTAGATGCAGAAAGTGTGTACCTGATCTACACTAAAACATGCAAAATACATGCCATTTTAAATTAATAATGTATGTATAGTGGAATTCTGTAAAACCTGTGCAACATAGAAACTAAGGAATGTGTTTGTTGTGTTTGTGGATGGGTAGATCAGTTGCTTCTTTACACTTGTGATTTTGTATTCCTCTATATAAATGGGTATATCAATTCTGTGTGTTTCTGCCATAAACCAATCAAATCCTCTCTCTTTACTCAGGTTTGATATCCTCGCTAACGGAGGAGCTTCCCTGACTCTGAGCTTTGAGCGTGCTCCGTTCCTCACCCAGCAGCGTACTGTGTGGGTGCCTTGGAACGTTTTTTACGTAATGGACACACTGGTGCTGAAGAAGGAGCAGAATGATATCCCCAGCTGTGATCTGAGCGGCTTCATCAGGCCAAGCCCACTCATCCTTACCACTCCACTTTCTACGTTTTTCAGATCGTCTCCAGAGAACGGACCCATCATACCAGAAACGCAGGTAATAACCTCAGTCGGATACTTTTTATTAGCAGAGAGCGTTTATTGCTGATCCTTTTTGTTTTTTTACAATAAATTACAGAATGGATTAATCGATTAACTCACTCATAAATAATGATTTTTAAAGTTTAGAAGATTTGACTGACATTTGACTACAAGCTATTAACTGTTTGAAGATCAAATAAGCTAACAGTTTTGTGACTCTAGCCTAGGCTATATTTAAATAGCAACACATACAATGTATTTCATCTTTAGTCTTATAATCCCTATAAAACAAATGCATTTTGATAGGAGGAGTCATGGAAGTGTCATCAAATAACAGTAAAAAAGGAGACCAAACCAAAAATAATCCAAGTAAATGACGATAAGGGTGCTGCCTGTGTACGCTGGATCCTTCACTTTTAGCCTTGGCCAACCATGCTTCTGGTACCTGCTTGAAGTGACGCTAGAGAGCCGCATTCAACGCTGCCAGGCTGGCATCCCGCTCGACTTGCAGGCCCCTGCAGCCAGACACCTCTTTTACCATTCTCATGCGGGGCTCCACTGATGACTCCTTCCTTGCAATCCTCAGCCTGGTTCTCTCCACCTTTCTTTCTTTTAGTTTATGATAGCACCATTCTTTTTCAGAGCACTGGGGGTGGGCTATCCCACCCCTGACATCAGTGTGGCATTGCTGTAAAAGATGATGTGGGAAACAAAGCAACTTAAGCAAGTGCTCTTATATTGACCCCAGCAGCATGAGGGAACTGTTGCCATTGCTCCTGAAACGGCAAAGATCACAAGCAGGCCACTTCTATCTACACAAGTGAACGGTAGACAGTAAACCTACACAAACACCACAGCCCAAAACAGAATAGCAAATACAACACATGTACTGTCAGGTTTGCCTGTGAAAGTGGCCAGCTGTGATCTCAGCAGTCTCACTGACCACAGCTATGTTAGCATTTGCTAAACTGTAGAAATGTGGCTAGGTGGCATTCAACAGCAACATACTATTCAAGCAATGTTAACATCAATACAGTCTATAAAAAAGTTATGATCAAATAAAGATGTAACCTAGAAAACACTCAATTATTGGTAAGAAAAAACTAGACATTACTTGCCTTACAACACCCTGCATCTTTATCATAAAAATACGTTTCAAACAATGAGACATCACACAATAAGGTAGACATCAAACTGTGTATTCTCCAACATTTGATGTTGCAGACAATAAAGTTCTGTGATGTAGCTTTTAGAGGTAGTAAGCTCTTCAGACATCTGGCTCCTTTCACCACCACTGGGACCAATTCTAAGTGTTTCTGTATAATTGAACATTAAAAAACTCTGAAAGACTTTACATGTTAATGGTTTAATTGTGCAGAGATTAAAAAATAGGTTGACGTCCTTATTATGTGAAGTTGATGGACAAAAGGTAAAAAAGAAATGAATTTAAAAGATGCACCATATAGTGGACCTATAAGGCAGTTAGGCCTCATAAAGTGGCCGCCACAAGTCGAAGCACAAGATTTCTAATTAAGTGGATTTTCAGTGCAGTTTCAGTTTAGTGCTAGTTTAGGCCCATTTGTAAAGTATTCCTGACATGTTTGTATTGCAGCCTGTCAGAAATAAAGCGGATGATCACTGAGCCTCCAATTAGATGAATTTGGGTGTGCTTTCTGGAGGAACACAATAGAAAGTAGAGTTCAGAAACAGTATGACAGTAATGAAAAGCTTTGGGCTGTGATATCGGTGGCATTTGTGTGAAACTGGCTGTGAAGATCAGTAGTCAAAAGCCTGTGCAGCAATAACATCTGCTGTGTGTAAGGTTTGAAGATGAACACAGTTTAAGTTTTTGTACATATCACACAATGTAAAAACTCAGAATCGACAATATAGAGAAAACAAGTGGTTTATCGTGTGCTGCGCCCACAGCTGCAGTCTGTTACAAGCCTTATGGAACATTAGCCAAAATCCTGTTCAACCAAAAACAGAAACTAAACAGTACACGTTTAAATAGTGCACTATTCAACAAAAAGGTGTTTTAATAGTTAAGAATTCTGTGAAGTTATTTTAAAAAGTTTTTTAAAAAATACTGTAATAATCTCTTTTGCCATAAGATTTGACCATGTAATGTATAATTATTATATTTGAATACAATTTGAATTATTTTATTATATTAATGTGAAGAAAGAGGTATCCTGAATATGTTTGAAGCTTTTTTGGGTAATACCCTGCTAACAGATAAAACTCTAAATGAAGTAACAAAACACTTACAGACAATAGAAGAAGAAGAGAACCCATGTCTCATCCAGAGGAATGTTCTGCCTGCTGCGCTGCAGTGTATATTCAGAGCGACAAAGGTGAAACCTGACAGCTCTGAGGAATGTCTGGAGACGGCGATGTTATTCCTGGCCTACATCTGCACCCAACCACTACATGTGGAACAACGAACAGTTAAAAAAAAGTGTGGGTAACTGGCCAAAGTTGGAATCCACAAGCCTCAGCTTGACCCTCACTGACTGAAAAGAATAAAGAGCCAACATTTTATAGTAAACAGAGCACATACACAACCTCCCTTTGTCCTGTTCATCATAATGCTACCCAGTGTTGCAACATAATACACACACACACTCACACAGTCCTCCATATGACCTCACACTTACTGTCTGTCTATAGAGCAAACAGACGGCCTTTGAAGGAGGATAAATCTATTTTATTTGTACATTTTTTACATTTGCCGTAACACCATGTGGCCACAGATGCTCCAGGTTCAGATCATGTAGTGTTGGTCAGCTGTTACCTTCGTTTTTACAAACTTTTCTTGAAGCAAAAAAAGTGTCTCTTTTTCCCTCTTTCCTTTCTCTCACTTTATCTCTTTATTTTTTTCCCTCTTTCCTCTCTTTTTCTCCCCCTAACTTTACTTTCTCTTTCTCTTTCTCTTCTCCACTC
>CM067478.1:26360188-26378358 GCA_034552555.1 Semaprochilodus insignis | reverse complement strand
TAATATTTTTTTTGCTGTTTTGCATTCTATTCATTTCTCTTTCCTTTCTGTCTCTCTTAACCTTTTTCCGTTACTGATCTTGCTGTAATGTCTAGTATGCAGGTCCAGCACATATGAAGCCTTATGAAATTGCTCCAAGACATAAAAAAGAGAAAACACTTCCTTACAGCAGTTAGCTGATGTCTTTCGCTCTTTTCACATTCTCTCCATTCGATCCCTCACTCTTTCCTAATTCACTGAGGCCTCTGATTTGAATTACAGACTGGGTTTTGAGTGTAACTCTAAACAGAGCTAATCAGGCTGAATGAAGTTAGCATTTAATACGCTCTTTCTGACTGAGACAGTAACAGCCCCCGAGCTTTCTCTTTATCCGCCGTCTCACACTTAAATGACAAACAGACTTTTCTCCACCATGACTCTGAACAGTCACCACATTTTTACCGCTTGGCCGGCGGCACGAGCTGGAAAATCTGAACAGATGTGTTGAACGGAGGATGAGAGCTGAACGGCAGTTCCAAAAGTTTGGAAATATTTTAAAAATTGTTTTCGGCACAGATGACTGTTTTTGTTTTCTGATTGCAATAACATGTTGACATTTCTTCTCATCTGTATACCTGATTAACATGTAGTTTGTGACCAAAAAAAAGACTTTCAAAACTATATCTAAATCTAAGGGTAACCTTCAGTTTCACAACAGTAATAATCTGGATGGCTATTTTCTGTAGTTATCAAGCAAACAAGCAACATAACTTGTCCAGGAATAAAAAGTGCCTTCAGTCCAGAAATAAAAAGTCAGTTCAGACAGAGAAAAAAACTAGCGTTGATTTGGCTCTCCTTTTTAGCTTGTTTTGATGAATTGTGCTATCTTGCCAAAATGTCCTACTGTAGCTCATATTTACATTCAAGCGTCTCAGGCTACTGAGAACCAGGTCTCATTTAAGCTACAACAGGAAAATTCCAACTTGAAGGTGCCGAATAGAAGGTCAACCAGAAGATGCTAATAACATTAAAAACACAGCTACAATGTGTTCATGTTGACCCAGACCTTCTTTTTGAATCTGTGTGTGACGTCAATGAAACATTTCACACCAAACTAGTCTGGAACTAGTCTGGATTGGCCCTTTAATAAAGTTAAAGAGCAGCCTGTTTATTTGCAGCAGTTGGCTTGATAAGCATTAATTAATTAAGGGCATGGCATTAACATAAAGTGTTCACCTAAGTGTTACCATTTTTTTCTATTATGAAAATCAAACGTTAAGCTGCTTGGAAAAGTGAGATATACTCAGTCATCAGTATATTTATGCTCCAACTCTGTGTCACTGCCATGATGAGCTTATTATGTCCCTCCAGTTTAATGAAATAGCATTGATTTCATTGTTTACAACATCCTAGATCAGCTTTCATAACCATTATAGGGTCTTTTTCCAGATCCTGTGTAACTTAATCATAAACTAAAATGGTCTTCATTGCGGTGGCTTTAATGGTCCGTATCGAATGAACACTTTAAGCCTGTTTCATTTTTCCTCTCTCTTTTTTCTTGTTAAATGAGCGAGGGTTTGCCATATGCTGCTGTATCGCCCCTAACCCCGAGGCCCACCATAACGCCCATACACACACCAAGCATGACAGCACACACAGTGTGTGTTATTACAAGTTTTACTGCGCCAAGTGTGTAATGAAAGATCACACAGCTGTGAGACGCACAGACCTGTAGAATCACATACACACACGCAAACACAGGACAGGAGGGAGACAGAGAGAGAGAGAGAGGCAGAGACAGTGAGAAAGATAAAGAAAGGCTAGTAGAGTGGAGAGAGAACGGAAAGATACATTAGTAGAGAGAAAAAAAAGGGAGGGAAAGAGAGGAAGGTAGAGATAGATAAAGGAGAGAGAAACAAATGAGAGAGAAAAGAGAGGAAGAGAAAGAACTGAGAGAGAGAAAGAGAGAGAGTGAGAGCGAGAGAGAGGAGAAAGAGAAAAAGGAAAGAGTTAAACAGAGAGAAAAGAGAAAGTTTTCTTTTCCTTGTTACTCTTTTTCATTTATCCATTGTTCTGATTTGACTGATTTGACAGGCATTGTCACGTAAACACACGCACGCACACACACACACACACAGCACCACTGAGACCCGCTACTGATCCCACCATCCTGAATTATAAACATCAGAGAGTGAGAAAGAGAGAGAGAGAGAGAGAGAGAGACAGAGAGAGAGAGAGAAGGAAAGAGGTAAAAGAAGTAAATCCCCCCAGCACTTCCTCAGTCTTACTAAAAGTATGTGTCTCAGTCCTGTAGGTCGTTTTACAGCGCTGTGATGGGCAATAGAGGGATTATTGTCTTTCCTTTGCTTTTCTTCCTGTTTTTTTTCAGCCTTTCTGTTGTTTTAAGCAGCTCTTTAACTTCTGCATCCCTTTTGTGGCGTTGTAAAGAAAGAGACAGAGAGAGGGAGAGCGAAAGAAAAATTAGCACAAAGTCCCTGAGCTCCTGTGATTATTCTCCCCACTAGACACAAAGACAAAGCGTTTTTTCAGACTCCAGTCAGAGAGCGATCAAGTGTTAGTGGATAATGGTGTGGTTTCCCACACACAGATCAGCTAAACTTTTAAAGTGACTGATGAAAATGAAACTCTGTGCTCTGGCATTGGGATCCTTTTTGTGGTTTAGAGATAATGTAGCTTCAGTAATAGAGCAGAGTCATCCATCTCAAAGGTAATGGACTATATAAGATCTATAAATGCCATTAATACTGAAATACACTTTGACAGTAACAATCTATAAGCACATATATATAATCTTATAAATAAATGCACAAAATAAATGCATATAATAATAATCTAAAAAGTATTTGTTTTGTGGGTCAGAGTTTTATCATGCCACTGATCTCCTTGAAGCATCCCAGTGTTTATAGTTACCATTCAATACCTAGTTTATCTAAACCATTCAGTCAACAAATACTTGTAATAACTAGAGTGAACCAAGAAGTCAGGAACCAAAATATATTTTAAAAAACATCCTTTATGTTCACTTGCTTAATAGAAGATAAAAAGTTCTCAACTTTTAATGTCAATCGTCAATGCAACATGATTTATTTATGCCTCCTTGAACCCTTTTGATCTGTTATTTAAATTTTGACACAATCTAAAGAGTAAATAGCATTTTCAAAGTATGTAAAAAAAAGATTTTACTCTGACAGCGATAACTAATATTACGTTACGGTACAGGTGTGTGCTTGCAAACCAGTGGAATTCTTTGGAAAACTTCTTAAAAAAAAAGTCAATAAATGTGTTTTATTTTGATGGCACACTGAAGGAATGGTTGTATTTATTAATGCTTGCTTTTATACTTATGCATTATTCTATACATTTTGGTGTCAGCTTTATGTGAGTACTCTTGAGTAATGTTGAATACATTTTCTCATTTATACATTTATTGGTGGTAAGAAGTTGAGATCTTGTCCTAGTAACTACAAGTACACCCTTCGGAGACTGATTAATCTCCTGCCCTTAATGACTCCTTCTGCTCCTTTCCTTCTTTGATGTTCAGGTTCTTCAGGAGGAGACGGCCATCCCAGGCAGTGACCTGAACCTGATGTACCTGAGTTCACGGGCCGCTGGCTATCGGCCGGTCTTGAAGGTCACCATGACCCAAGCCACCATTCCCTTCAACTTGATGAAGGTGCACCTGATGGTTGCTGTGGAGGGGAGGCTCTTCCAGAAGTGGTTTCCCGCAGAACCTAACCTGTCCTACACCTTCATCTGGGACAAAACAGATGCCTACAACCAGAGGGTCTATGGCCTGTCTGAGGCAGTAGGTGAGTCATTTGCTGATTACTTTATCATTAGAGTGTGGCGGTCACCGTACACTGAAAACGTAACACTCTGAATTAGCTCATTACGTTTTAACAAATGTATTAATGAAATAATGGATTTGAACAATATCTTAAATTGTTTTAGTCTGAACAAATCTTCCATTTCACACTGTTCACACATGGTGCCATACAAGATGTTAGTTTTGCCTGTTTAATGTTTAAAATCTCTTTGTGCACATAAAACAGTACCCGTTGACTCCAGTGAGCCAGATTTCAAATTATTCGGGTAGTGAAAGTAGTGAAAAATAAAATAAAAACTGGGGAATATACAGACTCATCTTTTAAAAATGAGAGGTGGGTTGAAATGATGTCCAGACCCAACAAAGACAGACAGCAATCTTTTCATTGTTTCAACAGGCTTACATGCAGTAGTGCCACTGTGTTTCATGACAGAGGAACTTCACACACATGCATTTTTTTTGCCTTTGTGTGGATCTGAAGAGGTTAAGGAAATCTTGTTTAATATAGCGTAATATATGCCTTTATAGAGCGAGATCTTTATTAAAGGAGGTTTGGGCAAAACTTGCACCTTTTTTTACACACTCTGTAGAGCGTGTCTGTAATTGACTTTAACAGTGTATAACCCCTTTTGTGTTATTGTTTTGCGATTTGCAGTTATCTTTAAACTAGTATGACTATCATTACTTTTAGTGATTTGTAGAATTGCAAGGAATTTGTCTCAGCATATTGTGATTGACTAAATGTTTTCTGAAAGGTTCTGAAGTGCCTAAAAACAGAAAACATTCCTCTACCTTTCGTTTCCATTTTCTTTCTTTCTTCACATTTGAACCCTGGACTCTTTTGATATTTTAACTTTGGTTTTAACAGTCTTTATATTTTTGGTGCTGTTTTGCTGTGCAATTATCTGTGTTATTCAAGTATCGCTAAAATTAGAATCACAATTGACATTACTGTGATAGATTTTTTTTTCTGAGCTAGGGACGCAGTGATCTTGAATTTTTAGGTTTAATAGTGTTTTCTTTACGGCCAGATTGGTAGCTGTTTTTGGCTATATAAAACACAAAACACACTAGCACATTTCTTACTTTCTATTAATAACTATAAAGTCATATACTGTGAATAAAGTAATATACTGTGTATATATAGAAAATATCTGTTACTATATCTAAAAATATGTTATTTACTCATTAATGGACCAAACTGCCATCTTCCATTGGTAAAATGAATATTGAAATAACTATTTAAATAATTAACATGAAAACTGTAGTATTCAAAGCAGCAGCATTTAATACAGTGCAAGTGCACTTATCTGCCTCACTTTATTTATTACATGAAATTCCGTCAATTATGATTTTGGTCAATTCTAATCATCCAACCCAACATTTTTTGAAAATATTTGGCTGTAGTTGGCAAGTAACGAAGTACAAGTACTTCCTTACTGTACCTAATTAGTTTTTTTTAGGTATCTGTATTTTACTTGAGTGTTTTTGTCATCTAATACTTATTTATTAATATTTGAATCTCGATATTAATGTATTTTTAATCAGGTGATTCTATTCAGGTGCCTAATGAAGTGCAAATCGGAATCCCATTGGCTGTCAAATGCGGTGGGGAGGGGGGCCGGAGTGAACCTGTGATATATAATAAACCGCCCTTGAAGTCCACGGTTGATACGGGAGGTGCGTCTGAAAGAGACCTGCATCGGTAGCCTTACTCAGTGCCAGAGTGGGTGATCAGGAGAGCAGGGGGAGAATTCCCGTTAAGCCGGTAGTGCTTTAGTCTGCATACTGTGAACTAATGAGTAAGCTAACATACATAAACACCAGAACTCTCTACAAATGTTACCCCCGAGTTTATATCTGTAATGCAGTGTTTACACCAGGGACCCCCGTCTCTACTGATACGACCCCCGTGTGCTAACTGCAACCGAGACTCGTAAAGTGGATTCAGTGAATATTAAGTTAGCTTTCATTCCCGTCCCACCTTAAATGATGTAGCAGTCACGTTCACGGCGAGTGGACCGGCACTACGTGTCCGCATGACTTTTCCAGAAATAGGAAATTCGAATAAGAATTTGAAGAGTCAAATTCAGTCCGACTCTGAATCTGAATACTCTGAATATCATCCATTACAGCACTGCTTTACTACAGAAGATAATAACAAACATGCTCCTATGCCTGCTGTGGTAGGGCTGGCCTACAGTGATTGGATCTGGGTTTATAAGATTGCTGTGTGTTTCCTCGTGTTCGCACATCAGCTGTTTGATTTAATCGTCATGTCTTCTTTATCGTATCATGCTGTGGCAGTAAACTGTGTGTTTATTAGTTTGTGCTTCTTTACCTCTATATCTAACCGTATAATGTTAACTTATTTGTGGTCTTCTCTGGACAGAAGTGTCTGTGGTGAGCGGCTGTATGATATCTATGTGAATCCAGTATGTGTGTGCAAATTTAGCTTTCTGATTGGTTCCTGTTGTTTGGTGTCAGGGTATTGGCATATGTAGGGTGAGGACTATACTGCTGTTAGGAATATAGTCTGATACATTGATCCCCATTGCTGGACATTAGCTGTGTCTGTCTATGTGTGTGAAGTTGGGGTGAGCTGGTCTGCCTTATGTAGCTCCAGGTCTGAAAAAATCCCACTGTGACCTTGTCTTACATAAAGGAATCACCTGATCTGGTGTTCAGCTTTGACTGCTAAAATAAAAATCAACATTTTTTTCTTAGTAGAGATGCCAACAAAGTCCATTTCAAATTCTGGGTGATGCATGAAGTTCTAGTGTAAATCACTATATGCTCAGTTTCGTAGATGCTTTACCTCTTAATGAGCATATATAATGTTTAAAAAATGAATTTCGAAATATTTTTTAAAGAAATACTTTTACTTTTTTTACTTTAAGTACATTTTTGAGTGTGTACTTTTATACTTATCTAAGTCATACTTCAGTTTTTACTTGAGTATTTTTTTTGTTTATATTACTTGTACTTTTGCTTACTTGTAAGGGACTTTTGCCACCTCTGCCTCTGAGTAAGGCTTAAATGAAAACTTTGCCTAACTGTTCAGGAAAACCCTGGTAGATGTTTTTTTTCAGCTGACACACATAGTACACGTGTTGTATTCATTGCGACGGTGATACCTCTAAATTCTCCACTAAATTGATGCGTCCTTCAAATACTCCAAACGCCGTTCGCAATTTGATCCTAATTTGATGCAAGTTGTCATGGTGATAAACCATCTCTCACCTCCAATTACCGCAGAATGCTCTAGTAGCCTTACTTAAGGATGCAGTGACTGGTGTGATAATTTAGTTACAGTACTGGTAGGAGACCTTGGCTAAGTCTGAGTTGTGTATAGTGAATAAGTGCTTACTTTGGAGATATACTATGCAAATAGTGGGCTTTGCAAAAGAGAAAATATTGCATTTCTAATTTAGACTGTGTATATGCCTGCAGTTTTCTTATTTTTGCCCCCAAGGCATTTCTTGCTGACAGTATTTTATGGCATGTATGATTAGTGTACACAGCGCAACCGCAGGAAGGGACCCAGCTTTTTCAGTTTGTTTGCAAAGGTCATCTGCGTTTTTGTGGCTTTTTTTTTCCAGACGTTAGGAAGACTAGCCTGTAGCTGATCAGAACAAGGAGTTTGTTATTTTCAGCCAGAAATGTGGGAGGCCAAACTAAACCAGACGCCCCTTATATAAATAAACTAACAAAACATACTTAAAATGCTTTTTATTCCTTGCATAATTTGATTTGCTCTACCTGGACACACCTAATTCAACTAATAAGCTCATTAATAAGCTCTTCCTGGATGGTTTTGTTTGAGAAAGAAAACATTAAAATGTGCAGTTTAATAGTGGGCAACAGCAAAATACTGGAACACAGTTCCGCTATGCACATATGTATATTTGAGGTTTTTCAATGCCACTAGCTCTATAAAAAATTCTGAATGGTTTAGAATTAATTCATTAATGGTCAGAACGTTATGACCTTATGTTTATTGAAAGTCAGCAAACACATACACAACCATATCAGAAGCTTTATAATAAAGAAGTATATGTTGAAGTACCTGGCCTTTATTGTTGTCTCTTGGTGGGGAGTGAAGCACCACTGCAGATTGATATCAAGCTTAGTCAAAGTTATGAGAAAGTCAATGGAGCAAGTAGCGCTAGTTGAAGTGAAGAGGTAAAACTAGATTTACAGTCAAACAGTTATTAATATTATTCTTTTCCTATGATGTTAGCAATTACATGCAGACTTTTTTCATGGTATCAATTGGGTATCGAAAATCAAGAAATTTCACTGGTATTGGTATTGACTTTTAAATTTCTGGAATTGTGACATACCTAAACACTACTGTAATGCATTCAGCCTTTTACAAATATATTAAGAAGTAGGCTGTCCTTATCTCAAGGTAATCAATAAGTATTTTTTCACCTGCACCACTTTTCCAGTCATATTACAGCAGTGATTTTTGCTTGGCGAATTGGAGTGTGCTTATTGATTCTCAGCACGGTTCAAGGGGTCATTTTCTTAATGTGTTCAGACAGATATGAATGTAAAATGATTTTTGCCCTTAGTGGGGAGTGAAGCACCACTGCAGATTGATATCAAGTTTAGTCAAAGTTATGAGAAAGTCATTGGAGCAAGTAGCGCTAGTTGAAGTGAAGAGGTAAAAGTGACCCAGGGAAGGGCAAAAGAAATGGATTTCAAAATGGAGTTAATTTGTTGTTATCTTTGCAGATATGACTGCGTGGTTGCACAGCTAAAAATTCAACAAACGCTTACAAAATCATTAGTCTGTACTAAGTGCCTTAAGATTTTTTGTAATTCATAAGTCAATAAATGTCTATCTGTGTTCCTCTCATCCTACACTTCTCCGTCTTTATATATAGATAAATGTTAAAAATGAATAACAATCACTGTTGGTTGTGGAGCCATAAGGTTGTGAAAATAAGTTAATAATAAATTACACATCCATATAAAACCCACTTTTGCAAATATTAATACTGTTACTGTGTATCTGATGAATTACATAATGGGGACGAATGTTCCAAATATTTTCAAAATGTTTCAAAAAGTTTGTGTGAACTCATAATTAACAAAACGTCATTTGACAGGTGATGTTTCATAGGACTGCATAGGACTGCATATTAGCCACATAATCATGCATATATTTATTTCTCCCTTCAGTGTCTGTGGGATTTGAGTATGAGTCATGTTTGGATCTGATCCTCTGGGAGAAAAGAACAGCCATTCTTCAGGGATATGAACTGGATGCTTCTAACATGGGTGGATGGACACTGGATAAACATCATGTGCTGGATGTTCAGAGTGGTAAGGAAGTCGTAAATCTGTTAACACACATTGATGACCTTCTGACGATTCTCATTTAAAAGTACTACTTGCATTTCATGAAAAATAGAAAACAATCTTTACAGTCGAACAGTTTTTAATCTTTTCCTATGATGTTTCGATAGCAATTACATGCAGCATACGCAATTTAAAGGAAGCCTTTACAAAAGATTATATATGATTATAGCTACATTTTAAAAGCTGCTTTCATAATGTACAATTACGTAAATATTAGAAAACAAAAAGCATTTTTGACTCATTCTAATGTGCTGGAATGAAGGTGATGCAGAATAATCCTATTATTTCCTGATGTCTTTGATCAGTTGAATGGACTGCTGTGTGTCATCAAAAATATACAGGTGATGTTCAGTCCTCACATTGCGGACAGGAACCAACTGCTGTTTGATTAGCATGGCTGGACACAGTGTGAATAAATATGTAGAGAGGTAGATCAACACATCTTTGATTGTGATTGAGGAGAGTGAATCCGGAGTAATATGTGTGAAATATGTGCTTTGGATAGAGAAACGGTCTGACGCACACATACACAGACACACACATTTACTCACAGATACGCATGCATGTGAGCACACACACACACGCACACACGCGCACACAAACACACACACACACACACATACACACACACACACAAATACTGCACCCAGTGATGGTTAACCAAGTTAACACAGTAACAGTGTTAACTACATTTACTGTTTATTGCATGCAACCCATATCTTGTTACAAGAACATAGTTGCTGTTTTCAAGTTAATGTAGTTCCTATACAACAATACCCGTGAAAATACTGCCAGAAAACGAGACATTGCTGACACCTAAGAACATGAATACAATGTGGGAATAAGACAAAACCATAAGTGCAATTCAGGATAAGTTTTCTTTTAAGTACTTCACAAAGAGATGGGTCTTCAGTCTGCCTTTTTAACACATGAACTCGTTCCACCACCTGTGTGCCAGGGTAGAAAAGAGTCTTGCTTCTCTGTCTAAGGATGCTTGGCTTCCATGCATCTTAAAGGATTGCAGGTTGAGCTGAGCCATTCTTGAAACTCGAAGGGTTTCAAGTTACAGATCAAGTTTTGACCATCAGGTTGGGAGGGGCAGGTCCATTTTTGGCTTTGCAGGCAAGCATCAAGGTTTTAATATGCTGGTAGCTACAGGAAGCTTGTGTAACATTGGCATTTCACTCCTTACAAAATTAATTGCAGTGTTGTGGACAAATTAAAATCCTTTACTGAACTGCACTTTTAATATGTTATTTTATTTGATTGTGTTATTTGATTTGCTACTATGTCTGCTTACTGGGGATATTTTCTGTGCAGTTATCCAAATAAGAGCCTTTACAAGCCTACACTTTCAACCACACTTTAGCGGCCTACAAGCTGTAAGCTCAAGAATTCTGCATGCGTTCTTTACCTTGGCCAAGACCCCGGAAGAGCTGTGTATGAGAATCACACACACAGATTCACCATCACCACACCCTCAAAGCTCATTACACGATTCACTTCAAACCGGAGATACTATCAAACCCCAAACCATCATCATCAAACCAGAAAGCATCTCCACCTGCAGTGCTCTCTTCCAGGCCATTTCATACAGAAATATGTGTATATGTTTTTGCTGGTGTGAAGGAAAGGCCACCAGGTTTATTGCATCTCCCTGTGGAGAAGGCAACCTGCTGGTGTAAGTAAAGCCCCTATGGTTCAGCTGCTTTGGGTCTGAAATGATGCTAAGTCCCCCTTTACCTCCAAGGCTTAAAACCAGCTGTCCAGAAGAATTCAAAGAGGCTTTAATCTCCCAGAGCAGTTTTCCCTGCATTGCCCTTGACCCCCCTCCACTCCCAAATCTTCCTCCAACCTCCCTTACCGAGCTCCTGCTGGCTAAATAAAGAACTATTTTTCCTCTTGCTGATCCACAATACACATCGGTCTAGTTCACCTTTCTGATGCAAACTAAGAATTGTGAATGGTTTGTGTGTGTATACTTGGTTAAAAATATTTAGAAAAGTTGAAAGTCCTAAATTTTTTACTTGTATGAACTAAAGGGGAGTTCTGGTGCAACTTTAAGACTATAAATAGCACTTTGGAAGCCTCTAAGATCATCCTTGGGAGTTTGTTTATGCTACCTGGCTAGTTGTTCAGTACCTCTGCTATGGAGGCATTTGTATGGACGCATTTCAGTCACAATCCAAGATTCACACATTCAAATGTTCTCACTGCAACTGATGAAAGCCAGTCTAGTGCTCCAGTTTCTGCAGGACCCACTGGATAAAGGCTGTTCCTGATCCACACTTAAAGTTTACATGCCTGCCATTTCGGCTTATGATGAGGGCTTGGGCAGATTATCCATAGGTGGACAAAATTTTTAGCTGTGCCTCCTTAGAGCCACAAGGTGCCTTCACCCCCTGCGGTCACTCAGGAGCCAGCCATGGGTTTTGTCCTTGCCATTATACTTTCTTCACAGTCTCTGACACATGCACACCTTAAGTGGATTTTGCTTCAGACTGTTTCCTGCTGCCGATTACCTCGGTTAAACTTGTTGAGAGAGCCATATAAGGTCTCTGTGTAGCCAATAGGCTTGCATTGGAATCCATATGTTTCCATGGCCAATGTGACATCAGCCCCGGAGGCTTTATTTCTATATAGAAATCAGTTTATTGTGTCTTCTTACTTCACTGAGCGAAATGTACAGTGCTCAATGCTCCCTGTCCTTTTGCTCTGTTTGGATTTGCTCCCCATTTCGAAAATAGCATACAGGTTTTTTTTGTTGTGTCAGTTAAACAAGATAATACGTGAACCGTTCCCTACACGGAGGGACTGATGTTCTGACACACCTAACACGTACGCATTCATATGCATATGCGTGCATCACTGAGAAAATGGTTGGAGATATTGGAAGTGCAGCTGCTTGCACATTAGAAGGCTGAACAGCTAGCGGCAGCCAGCTTTGCATGGATTTTGGTCTGCTGTTTAAAACCAGGTGTTAATTGTCCAATGGTGTCTCAAAGGTAGTGCTTTCTTTAACTATGGCACCAGGCAAAGCAGACAGACACAAGCTAGAAAAATGTTTGCCTTCAGAAAAATACTGGCTAAACTGTGAAAAACACTGTTTAAACTGTTTAAAAGATGAAGCGCAAAATACGTGCCTTAACAGTCCTGTTTTTTTTTTTGTTTGTTTTTTTGAGCTACCACTGTAGAATGTCTTGGTGAGAAATGCATGTATTAACACTGCTACCTCTTCTTCCATTCACTTATGCAGGTAGTAGGCAGGGCTGTGCACAGTATGTGCTCCTTCTGCCTAGTCTTAGTAAAAACTAAATAAATGTTCTCACTGTATTTGCACTGAAGAACACCACATGCTCATTTCTGTCTTTGCTTTTTGTATTCAGGAGCATTCTGCAGTCTAATCCTTAATTTTAATTTATTGTTAAGTTACTGAAAGGACTTTACATACCAAATAAATTTTCACAAAAGACAATTACAAATGCCATTGTTAGCCCATGGAGACTTTCTCATCAAGCCAGAAGTGCTCTGGGGAACTGGATCTGTGAAGTAGTGACAGTGACAAAGTTAACCTATTTTTAGCCAAAGCAGCTGAAAAAGATACAGACACAGACTAGGAATGATAAGGTTTACTAATTTGCATCGGTGCACTGGCATAGTGTGATTGCCCAGATTTTAAAAAATGTGTACCAGATACAATTTGGGATGAACCTGGGATGTGCCGTTTCTCACTACAATGTATTGGTAAAATCTGATTTATTTATATATAATTATAAGTATTTATTAGTCATTATAATTATTAGTAATCATTTAGTAATAAAAAACATGTAACCAATAATCTTATATATAGATTGATTCCTCCTCTCTAAACTAGTTCTCAAGCATTCTCTCTCATTCTACTCCTGTCAGTGGCCAACTCCCATCTTTTTGTGGCAAGAGTGGTGGGCAAAGTACTGCAGATTTGTTCACATTAAATTGAATTGTGTTAAATCAAGTAATCTTGAATCACACTTCATCGCAAAATGTGTCAATCAGTTTTTTATATGTATCTTTCATGTATTGGATCATTGGCAGTACATTGAGATGTGTGAGATGAAGATGCACACCTCCAAAACAGAGGTGATAAGAAAAAACACACATGGTTTGGTTCTGAATAATAAAGTGGCAATATTTCATCAATATCAGTATGTAATTCACATCTACATGCAAGATTGTGTGTGTATGTGTGTGTGTGTGTCTTGTCTGCTGGCAGACTTCATTGTCCTTTGCTTGCTTGTCATTGCGCTCATCACATTACTGCACGTCCCAGAGGAATGCACACTGTTACGTTTGCTGCAGTTCTACCAAAGATTAGAGTGCGTGTGAGCATGTGTCCTGTCTACACACACACCCTCCATCTCAGCCCTTGTTTTATTTCCTCTTGTCCTTCCTCATTGCTTTGGCTGAAGTCTTTATTTTGCACAGATGTGTTATTTATCCCTGGACTGCGGTGTGTAATTTGCTGTGTTCTGATTGGCTCACTCATGCATGATGACTGCACACTCATTATTTACAATACAATTCCCCATTCAACATCACTCTACCATCGCTGTCAGAGACCCCCACATACCATCTCAAACAGAAGATGACCTTTTTTTCTCTTTCATTTCTCTTTTACTCTTTCTAGCTCTTCTCCCTTCTTTTTCTTTTTTCTAGTCTTTTTCCCAATCTTTCTTTTCCTTCTCTCCTTCTCTCTTTCTATGCACTCTATATTTACTTTGGTTTCTGTGTCATTCTCTTATCTCTCATTCTTTTTGCACGTTTTCCTTTATTTCCTCCATTTCCTTCTTCTCTTTTCCTTTTCCATTCTTTTTCTGTTTCTCTCACCTTTCTTTCTTGCTTTCTTGTTTTATTTCCTCTTCATTTTCGGTCTCTTTTCTTTCTCTGTCCCTCTCTATACCAGTGTCTTTCCACTCCTCTTTTCCCCTTTTTACTTTCTCTCTTTTCACTTTCTTTGCTTCTTTTTCTCTCCTTTCATTTCCATTGTTTTTTATCTTTTTTCATGTTCTCTCTTTATTCTCCGTATTTTTCTTGGAATAAATCTGCAGCAGCTAAAGTCAGCTAAAACAACTCTCACAGTGACCTAGCTAAATAACTAACTCTATTGTGTGTGTCTGTGTGTGTGTGTGTGTGTGTGTGTGTGTGTGTGTGTGTGTGTGTGTGGTGACTCTCTTTCGGATATAGAGCATCACTGCCTGTAGGGCTCACCTGTATCACCTCTCTCCTCTCTTTCTTTCTTTCTCACACTCACTCTCCCTGTCTCTTTCTTTCACTGTTTTTTTTTTTCACTTCATGTGCTTGCACACTTCATTTCATATCCCCTTCTCAGCTGCTGTAAGAACAGAATGGTTTGATCTTGTGCAGGTAAACTGGCGTGCTAACTTTAGAGGAATTAGGACCCCTGTTTGAGGTCACATTAATTTCATTTTAATTCTCATCTTAAAGTGCATGTGTAAAAGGAGAAAGCGGACAGAACTTAGAGGGATTTGAACAGAATGCAAGTGAAAAGAAGCAAACTTTATAATTTTGAAAACAGGATGATGAATAAAACAGAATTTGAAAATGATTTGTTTGTTCTCCTGCAGAAGCATCTCATGGGCAGAGATGAGGAGAAAAGGAATAGGAAAAAAATGAAAGAATAAATGAAACATCCTGTATTTCCCACTTGTTTAGTTGCCACTCCGAATGCAGAATTCCCTCATTATTCTGACAGGAGAAACCTGCATGGAATATTCATTGCCGCAACACACACAGCAGCACCGCAGACCTGAGAAACACACACTCAAAGCACTATGCAGTGACCACTCAGATTTATTACAGCATTCAGTTTCATAAACACCCTCCTTTAAAGAGCTCATTATAAAAATAACATAATGTGCTGTGAGTCATATGAAACATTAAAAAAAAATTCACTCTCCTCTCATCGGCAAAGTAAAAGAAATGTCATGATGGCGTGTTCTGTAGTAGAATATAATACTATAAAGTTAGAGTGTAACATCATGAGACAGAATGATCATCTGTTGATATCGGCACTCATGTAATCTACTAGTGGTTGATGGTGTATCAGTGTGGTGTAACACTCTTTCTGTCGTTAAGATTTTGCATTTGTGTGTTTGTGTGTGTGTTTTGCTGCTTCAGCAAAGCTTCCTGTGGCCCATCTTTTTGCAGTCTGATGGCAGTTCTCTCTCTTCTTCTTTTTCTTCTCCTTTTTCTTCTTCTTTTTTTCTCTTTTTTCTCTTTTTTCTCTTACATTCCTTCTACCTTAATCTTTATTCTCTCCCTCTCTACTTCTTTTTTGTCTCTCTGCCCCCTCTCCCTTTTTCTCTTTGACGTATTGGTTGATAATGTAATGGAGTGCATTGCTGTATTGAGGTGGTGTTTGGTGGCTACAGAAGTCCATCATTGATATGATCCGTAATTAGGATCCGCCCAGTTCCGCCATGTTGCCCGTTGTGAATAATTTAACGCTCTCAGCATGAAATCATCCTTTGAAGTGCTTCTTTGAAGACCCTCCCTCACACATACACACACTCTGCTTTCAAAGCTACTTCCAAAGTTGTTGTATGTGTGTAAAAGATATACATAAGATTACTTTATTCAGATGCATTTTCTGAGGCTTGGAAGGAGGGAAAATGTTGGACCTTACCAGTAGACATACAGACACACATGCCGTAAAACAGGGCTAGATATAGATCCAAGTGCACTGTGCTAGAAGACCATTAATGTGACCATTGTATGTGTTCACACTGAATTTGAAAGTTAACCAAGGCCTTAAAACTGGCTTGGTACATCAGGCCTATATGTGCAAAAGGTTGACTAAGCAGGTGAATTACAGGTTAATCAATATGGTTTAGAACACGTTTTGTTTCTGTATCTCCCTCTGTCTCACTCTCTTTCTGTCTCTCTATTTCAGTCTGTTTTGCTGTTTGTCAGTAGGTTTAATGGGCTTTATTGGTATGTGTGCTCGACCGCAATATTGCTTCAGCAATCACAAAGTGAGAAGCAGTGTAATCCTATTATAAGTAATAACAGTAAAAGATCAGCAGTCAAATGTTAAGGATGGTTATTTCTGTCAAGTTCAGTAAAATGAATACAATGCAGAAATTTTAGCATTGTAGCCCAGCATCACCTAGATCGACTGCTCTTACAAAGTTCAACAAAAAAAAATGTTGGCCAAATGCGAACATCAGTTTGATGCTGATCTTTTATAGACAAATATTTGCCTATACCAGTGTGATTCTGATGTCATTGTCCATTTCTAATGATACAATAACAATAACAAGCAAGACATAAAAAATAAACAACACATTAAACAACCGTTATAACTAAGCATGTAAATGGTTATAAATAAATAAACTGAAAGTTCATGAGCTATCTACTTAGGGACTAGGGTATATATTTCTGTGTTTCTTGTAGCAGCGTGCAAGGATGCTTGAATATGACCTGCCAGTATTTAAAAAGTGATTTGCATATACATTACGCTCCATTACATTACATGTATTGTTTAGGACATGGCAAACTACACTAACCACACTAATTGTCTGAAGAGGCAGCCTCTGTTACTCATCCAACACAAAAACCTACTGAAGTCCCTGGTCTCTTTTTGGGGAAAAAAAAAAAAAAATCCTCTTGCGTACTGTTATGTTTGATGCCCCTGCAGTCAGCATAAAAGGTAAGCTCACAGGCCTACATTGTTTTCATTTATTTATTTATTTATTTATTTAAACAGTTTTTCCTTCCCAGTGGTTAACATTATATCCGTACATGAACTATTATAAACATCCTAAGTAGTCAGAATAGAACAGGGCAATTCTTCCTGAAGGAGGCCATGGTGGCGCTGCGGCCTGTTGTAAGGAAACTGTGCACGCATTTCAGATGGAAAGCATCAGGGAATTTTTGTCTTTCAGGAATTACCTAGATTGACTTTAGACATTTGTGGCCCAAATTGAAGTCCTAGCTTTAATAGAGTCCACCACTGCCATACTTCCATCATGCAACTATTACCCTGTAAAACAAATAAAAATCTATATGTGTATAGATAACACAGGCTGGTTCAGGCTGTGCAGTGCTATAACAAATTTCAGTCTCTCTCTCTCTTTCTCTCTCTCTCTTTCTCTCTCTCTCACTCTCACTCTCACTCTCTCTCTCTCTCTCTCTCTCTCTGTCTTCATCTCTCTTTGGGTGTGGGGATAGTTCTAAACTTAGTAAGTGTAGTGTACAGTGCACAGAAGCTCATGGAGGCTCTAATTTGAGCAGGATTCAGGAAGCAGGATGGTGGTTTGTGGAGCGTTTTTATTCCTTTTCCGTCCACACATCATTTATCTTTGTTCCTCTCTTCTCTCTCTCTATCTCTCTGTCTCTCTTTCCTTCTCTCTCTCTCTATCTCTCTCTCTCTCTCTCTCTCTCTCTCTCTCTTAATCTCTGTAGTAAGGATGTTTCCTTCCTTTATAAACATGTTTCGGTCAGATACACTGACTGTTGTTTTCACATTTCACATCTATTTAATCCCTACTGACGCACACTGAAACCTAAGAGTTTCTAGAAGTGTGGAGACGTTTTTATTAGAAAGATTAGTAAATCCAACGTTTTGGTGGAGTCAGCAAGCTAGCTAACTGTGTTCCAATCACTTCCAGCTAGCTAAGGTTAGGTTAGGACAGCCCCCCAACTTTTGCCTTCAACGCATTCCCAACACATTCTGGGTCATTTTAGGTCACCATGCGGCCTATAGGGTGACCATAAGGTGACCATTGTGAATACTTGCTAATCTAGCAGGAGGTCAGTATAAAGTTGCTTAGACAAGCAATTAATATAACAATGAACAATGAGCATTTGACATACAGTGGGGAAAATAAGTATTTGATACACTGCCGATTTTGCAAGTTTTCCCACCTACAAAGATTGGACAGGTCTGTAATTTTTATCGTAGGTACAC
>CM067478.1:26292193-26359916 GCA_034552555.1 Semaprochilodus insignis | reverse complement strand
TATATATATATATGTATATATATATAATTTTTACATTGATATAATATTTTAAGGCATTTTAATACATCATAGGAATTTTGTAACTTGTTTGTAGCTTCGCAACTTTGTTGTAATGTTGCAACCATGTCACAACTGCTTTACTCAACCAATAATCTAATCAGTTTACCAACCAAGTGTCCTACTACTCAAAACCTGCTTAGCACTGAAAAACAGAAATATACAGGCAAGTTCTTAGTGATATTTCTCAAAAATGTTTTTCTACAGCGGTTTTTTTAAAACTAAAACTCAAGGAAATGTTTTGCGTAAGTGGTCAGAAGCATGATTACATTCGAATTTTTATCTGTTTATCTTCATTCCGACTGATCGCAGGTGTAAGCAGTGTCCACAGTGACCAGTCGGAATGAAGATAAACAGTATTTTGCAATTGTGTTTTATATGAGTAATGTGAGTAACTGGAATTGGCCAGATGTTCCTGTTAAAAGCTTTCATTACTTGTTGCTGAAACTAGCTTCCTAGCTCCAGTGCAAAACTAAAGTAGCAAGCTTCAGACACCAAACATGTCTCGCATGTTGGACTACATGAGGAAAAAGGGGAACTGTAAATTTAGCATTGCAACCTCTTTCTGTTTGCTGCAGGTATCCTGTATAAAGGGAACGGTGAGAACGTCTTCATTTCCCAGCAGCCCCCAGTGATCAGCACCATCATGGGGAATGGACGCAGGCGCAGCATTTCCTGCCCCAGCTGTAATGGTCAAGCAGATGGGAATAAACTGCTGGCCCCGGTGGGTCTGGCCTGCGGATCAGACGGCAGCCTTTTCGTAGGAGACTTCAACTACATCAGACGCATCTTCCCCTCCGGAAACGTCACAAGTGTCATGGAGCTCAGGTAGCGAACCAGAGAAAATTGATCGGAGGGATGGATGGATGTCTGGGGTTGTCCAGTCTTGTCCATAAAGGGTCAATGTGGCTGCAGATTTTCATTTCAACAAAGCAGGAGATTTGATCAGCAGTTTAAAGACTGAGAACAACTGATTCTCAGGCTTGTTTGGAGGAAAATCCTACAGCCACTCTTTGTAGATAAGATGGGGCACCCCGGTTTAGATGGAATGTTTGTTTTCTTACTGTACTATTTTGGTGATTGTGGAATAATAGCAAAGTGACCAAGAAGCTATCTTGTATTTTAGATTATTGTAGAAAGTACGTCCACTACCACCCCCGCCACTGACCCTTTGCATTGATGTAGCCACCTGAAATGCTTTTCCAACACGACTAAGGAAGTTATACACATGCTGAGACCTTTATATGGTCACTTTTGAAACAAAACCTTGTATCTCAAAATGGCAGCTTTACAGAGGAAGGAGCTTATTCCAAGTCATTTTGGGTCATGTGTTGGATATATACAGTCATATGCACATCCTCTAACGAGAATACACTTAAATATGACATTTAACTGTAATTATTAGTGCATAGTACCTATTTATTGTTTAAAATAAACGTGCAGTAACTTTTGCGTAGGCCACATTATGCAATTTACTCTTATCCCAATATTTTTAATTTAGTATATAAACAGTAATTTAGTATACGAATATGCAGAAGTGTGTTGTCTGTAGATGATGTCTTCTATAGATCAACAAAACATGTAATTTGACAATGTGCACCCACATTTTTACGTAATACCATAAATATATTTATATATTTTATATATTGTGAAAAATACAAATTCAATCAGAGGGGTCTAGGCGCTGTATACTGATATACTGAAGGTGTACATTATTTATAGCAGTGTGTGTGTGGGTGTGTGTGTGTGTGTTTTACAGTAGCAGGTTGATTCTGTGTGTATTTTGCTGTATTTTTTATGATATCTCCCTCTACATGGGTTAGCCTCCAGTTTACTGATAATTGAAGCAGTAGCTGAAGGTAAAACAGCTGCAGGGTCCGACCCTAGCCCCCCGCCATTCAGCTTTTAAGTGTGTATGGAACCCCCAGCGCAGGACTGCTGTGTGCGTGTGTGCTGGAGGAGGATTTTTATTGGCATTTTTAACCCCCATTACAGAGAATGTGGAGCTACTCCCTCAACTCTCTATCTCTCTGTAATTCACCACAGCTCACTATTGAGCTAAAACTCCTGACATCAAAGCCTGAGTGTGTGCGTATGCGTGTGTGTTTTTACTCTCAAGGCTTTCCCAATCCAGCACTAGGAAATACTGCATAACTGCTGAAATATTACTGGCTGCTACAGATTTTTGTGAATTGTGAATATTTTCAATACTTTTTAAATATGGCTTTCTTAAAGGTGCAGTATTTGATTTTGGATAGCGACTGTTGATATTTGAACTCAACAGCAACAAAAACAAATACATCTATCCCTTCCATCTGAAGCTCTGCCCAATAAAACTCTGCGGCCATAAAACCATAAAAATGCAGACAAATACCATAATATAATATAATACCATAATATAATATAATATAATAATATATGATAACTAATGTTAGGTTTAGTAAACTGTAGCAATTACTTGCTGCTGTTGGAACAAAACATTGTAGCTCCATTTTTCAGTTTTTGAGATACTTTGAAAATGGCGGTCCCACCATAGGCTTCCACAACTCCCACAACCCAGGAGGATACACAGCTCACAACATTTTTACAAAACTCTTAAAAAAAGGATGTATTATTTTCACAAATTTAAATAGATAGGTAAATGTAAATACATAGGTCAGCCTTTATAACCAACTTCAGTATCCACCTACTCCACTCTCATACACTCTCTCACACACACACTCCAAGACAAAAGGATATTCTTTCAGAGTGCTCTCTGTATGAAATCAAATCTGTCTCAGGTCTTGGAGGCTTGGAGGCTCAGAAATGATTATACGTGACTGTGTGTGTGTGTGTGTGTGTAACTCTCACCTTTCCTCCAACACCTAATTTGCTGCTCCTCTGATACCTACCCCTCTTATCTCTTCTTTGCTGTTCTCTCTGTCTCTCTCTTTCTTTCTCTCTCTCTCTCTCTCTCTCTCTGTCATATTCTCATTTCTGTCCTGCCACAAACTCTCCCATTGTACCATTTAACCCCTACAAGTCTTAAGGTCATTTGCTTTATATTCAACTTACACTATGATGCCATGACTTCAGTCTAATTGTAAACTGACATCATGACAGTTGAATTACAGCAGTTACATTCAGTGTACATTAGGAATGACTCATTTTTAAAATTCGAGAAATCAAATAGTTCTATGGACAGCATCCTGTGGGCAGCGTCCTGTGACCACTGATGAAGAATTTGTCTCTGACTGTACATCTAACAAGGTGGGTGTGCTAGATTGGACAGTAAGTGGACACAGTGTTGAATAAGTGCAGCAGCACTGCTGTGTCTGATTGAATACCGCCATACTTAAGACTTTTTTGAAACAGCTTTTTTTTGGATTAATATAACACTGAATTAATATAATGTTATTTCTAGGTAAAAGCAGTTAAAGGGTGCCGGTATCTTTATTGACACTGGACATAAAAATAACCCACCTCATCCTGTAAAATAGGTTCTGAATTAGGATTTTTTATATCAAATTTGACTGAAGTTTTAATATCTTTTGCACACATTTTTGTCAAATTCAAATTGTAATAGAATATCTCCTCTCCTACAATGCCGTGTGTTATAGATTGAATGTTAAAATCTGCTGTTTCCCCAGATTTTCTCTGCTTGACACGAACATGCTTTTGTTATTACTGGTAACAATTGTGGCTTTTTGTGGCTTTAAGTCTTCAATAATTTTTTCCAGAATTACTGAACTGTCTGTCTCTACTGAGACTCTCTCTCTCACACACACACACAGAAACTGGGCTAGAGCTTAGCATATCCTGAGCAACGTCTTCAGCATGTGGCCTGGTTGTGGTAGTGGTGTTAAATTAAATTCCCTCATTAAAGTGACGAAACATGTGGAGAAGAGTAAAATAAACAGCTGATCCTCAGTGTGACATAATCACAGCATGACCCGCCTAACTGAACGGCCTTTATGAAGATGCTTTTCATTGTCTAGGACATAATCAACCTGCCATTATGGGATAGTTAACCTCAGAGTGTGTGTGCGTGTATGCATGTTCCCCGTCTCCCAGGTGCACTATTCAAGCCTCATCCTCTGACGCCATTACGAGACAATAACCGTTTTTTACAGCTCTATGTGTGGGGCTCACACACACTTAAAGAACCTGTTCTATTTATTCACTTCTTCAACTCTTGGAATCTGTATGTGAGTCCTTGAATTCTTCACTCTGGTAACTACAGAACTTGCATGTTAGTTTTGTAGATAATAGTTCAAAGTAGTTCCTGAATAATTCATAATAGGTGCTCAATCATTCATAGTAATTACTGAATAATTCATAGTAGTTCCTGAATAATTCATAGTAGTTCCTGAATAATTTGTAGTAGGTGCTGAAGAATTCATAGTAGTGACTGATTTATTTATAGTAGTGACTAAATAATTTAAAGTAGGTTCTGAATAATTCATTGTGGTTGCTGAATAATTCATAGTAGTTCCTGAGTAATTCATAGTAGTTGCTGAATAATTCATAGTAGTTTCTGAATAATTCATAGGAGTTGCTGAATAATTCATAGTAGTTTCTGAATAATTCATAGGAGTTGCTGAATAATTCATAGTGGTTGCTGAAAAATTTATAGTAGTGACTAAATAATTCATAGTAGTGACTGAATAATTTATAGTAGGTGCTGAATAATTTATAGTAGGTGCTGAATAATTTATAGTGGGTGCTGAATAATTTATAGTGGGTGCTGTATAATTCGTAGTAGGTGCTGAATAATTCATAGTAGGTGCTGAATAATCCATGGTAGATACTGAATCATAGTATTTTCTGAATAATACACAGTACTTAACTACTTAGTTATTCACAGTAGTTACTGATTAGGATTTATGTTGTGTAATTGAGCATCGACCAACATTAGCAAGGTAGTATTTTCTTGCCGTTTCTAAGCTACCTAGCTTTAATGAACTATAACACTGGAGTTAAACTTGGTAGCATTCTAAATTGGAAACTCTAAACTGGAATAATGTGCTACAGGTTCTCATTAAATTGAATGGAATTTTTTTGTAGTATTCTGCTAAGCTTGTCCGACTTGGCAGTAGTAAGTATGGACATTTGTGGGTGGAGCATGTATAGATCAGTTCTGTATTAATGTGGCAAATTATTAAAACTACATAACTATAATGGAAAGAATGGTAATGTTGCCTGGCAGTCATACCGTAACAGAATTGGATGATGAATTGTGATGGCTTAATGCTTCAGTAAGTTTTAAGATTAATAATTCAGTAATAATCCTTCAATTAAATTACAGAAGGCCGAGATTAAGAATGAAGACCAAGCAAAGTTCTACAGCCGTGTGTGTGTGTGTGTGTTTGTGTGTGTTTTAACAAAATGTATGTATGTTTCCCTTCAATTAACACTTTTATCTCCTTCTGTTCTTCTTCTTTCTCTCTTTTTGCTTCCACTCGTATAAGAAATAAAGACTTCAGACACAGGTAAGCCTGTGAAAAAGTGTTTCCTCTACTCCTGTATACTGACCTGTCCTCTGCCTGTCCTCTACCTGACCACAGCACACCCATACAGTCTCGGCCACCACTAAATGCTTTTTAAAAACTTGAAAAATGCATTGTCACAAGCAGTAAATTGATACATATATTAATGACATGTAGTTTGATAACATTTATTCTGTGTAAAATGTAATGTCTGTGTGAAATGTAAATCTCATAGACCCATATTATGTTCACTGTAGAACATAGAACACATATTAGATGTTGAAAGTGAGACATTTTACCATTGGAGAAATTTGCAAGTCACATGACTGGTATAAAAATAGCATTTTACAGAGGCAGAGTCTCTCAGAAGCAAAGATGGTCAGACATTCACCAATCTGTGAAAAACTGTGCTAAAAACTGTGCATTTTCAGAAAAATGTTCCTCAGTGTAAAATTGCAAAGACTTTGGATATCCCACCATCTACAGTACATAATATCATCAAAATATTCAGAGAATCTGGAGAAATCACTGTGTGCAAGGGATAAGGCCAACAGTCAATATTGAATGCTTGTGATCTTCTGGCCCACAGGCATGATTCTGTACTGCATTGGTTTAGGAACACTTACAGAAATCATTGTCTGGCAACACATGTTGCTGTGCAATCCACAAATGTAAGTTAAAGCTATATCATGCAAAGAAGAACCCATATGTCAACACGATCCAGAAATGCAGCTGTCTTCTCTGGGCCAAAGCTCATTTAAAATGGACTAGGGCAAAATGGAAAACTGTTCTCTGGTCAGATGAATCAAAAAATGAAATATTTTGGGAACCTCGAACACCAAAGGAGAGGAACTATGCAGCTTGTTATCAGCACACAGTTCAAAAACCTGCATCCCTAATGGTATGGGAACACATCTGGAAAGGCACTATCAATCTTGAACAGTATATAGAGGTTTTAGTAAAACATATGCTCCCATCCAGACGTCTCTTTTTGGGAAGGCCTTGAATATTTCAGCAAGGCAATGCTAAACTGCAGTCATTACAACAGCAACAATCTGAACTGGCCTGCCTGCAGTCCAGACCTTTTACCAATAGAAAACATTTGGGGACATCATGAAACACTTCTTAGACTGTTGTTAAAAGAAGAGGGGATGCTACGCTACACAATGATAGACCTGTCCTGACTTTTTTAAAATGTGGTGGGTTCAAAGTGAATCAAATATCATTGTATTGAATGATATTAAAAAAAACTATGTTTCCTTCAAAGGAAATTAAATGTTTCTTTTTCCATAAGTATATAAGAAATTCCAAATATAATTCCATATGTCAATTTATTGTTTTTTCAACAAATTGTTTTTTCAATTGTCAAAAATTTGAAAGTTGAAAAAATAAGATGACCTTGATGTGTATTTGACTATAGTGTTTACCTGTTGTCCTCATACTCTGTGTACAGAAGCTCTTTCCTGAATTGAGATTCATCAGCTGGAAATGCTTTTCAAAAGCTATCAGACAGTGAAAATGTCAAACATGTCAAAACCGTTGCCATTGTCGATAAAGACTGCTTTTCAAATGCGGTTTATTTTTTCACCATAGTTTAAGGCCAAGTCTTCCTCTCCTGCAGATTTGAGGAGAATCTCAGATGATGTGTCATGGACTTATAGAGCTGATGTGAGAATGCGCTGTGTGTTTTGAGAGACTCGCTGTGTTTCTTTTCATTCACATTGTGGTGTGTGAAGTGGTGTCTATATGCGCTGCTATTGATGAAAAGATGGCTTAGTGGAGCTTCGTGTTTATGTTCATTCCTCTGTGTGTGGTGAAAGATGTCTGTGTTGCAGAAAGGCTAAATACATGCTTTTAAGGGTGCAGAGAAAAGTGAGTGTTATTTAAGTTTTATAGACCCTTTGATTCTGATGCGTCTCACTTCTTCAGCACTGTGTGTTAATACAGAAATACACAGAGCAGCAGGTTTAGCTGACTCCAGTGGAAATGCTGTGGTGAAGAACACCGCCAAAGCACAGTAGTGACTTTCTCCTTCTACTGATTTTAGCTATGTGACATACTTGAGTCCATTTTTACAGACAACAGCGTATCATATGGTGCCAGCTCATCCATATACAATTACAAATGTGTAGTGATTTAGGCTCACAGTTACATTCTTAGCTTCCATAACTTGTTAGCTTGAAGCCCAGCTTAACTAACTAAACAAGTAAACTTTGCATACCAAACGCGGGGGTGGTGAGGGGTCTGATACTAAACTATATGTTTAGGTGAGAATGCCTAAACTNCGGGGGTGGTGAGGGGTCTGATACTAAACTATATGTTTAGGTGAGAATGCCTAAACTTCTTTCATTTTTAAAATGACCTATTTTTAATTAAGCTTAATTATTAATAACTAGAAAGAAAGAGAAGAAAGAGGGTTTGTGAAAAGTGAAGAGTCTCTGAGTTTCACAGTGGAAAAAACAGGAAACATACAGATCAGCCTAAACTTTGTGAGACAATTATAACAGAGAGCATGTAAAGAAACTGAATGAGGGAGGAAGAAAGAGAGAAGAGAGATGGAAAGTGAGTCGGAAAGAGAGGCAGGGAAAGGCAAAGGAAGATGGCAGAGGGAGAAAATCTCTACGAAAGAGAGATACAGTAAAAACACATAGAGAGGTGGGCAAAAGGAAAAAAACAGATGTAGGAAAAGAAATGAAGAGAAAGAGAGAGAGAAAAGATAGATGGAGGAAAAAGGACAAAAGAAAGAAAACAACAGAGGGAAGAGGGAAAAGAGGAAAATGAGAGAAGAGATGGTAAGCAGAGAGATGGAAAGATATAAAATAACAGAAGTATAGCGAAAGAGAGAAATGGGAGAGGAGAGTAGAGTGGTGCACTCTAAGTTCTCTAGTGTAGAGGTGTAGTTTAAAATTTCCCTTAGTTTCTGATATTTTATCATATATGACATATCCAGTATATATAATATGATGTTGGAGTTTATTGTTATATATTTCCCAATGATGCATACAGATGACTGAAGCCTCGGACCATTCACAAAAGGGAATTAATAACCCTGGTCTCTTATTAATTCATAGGCATTAATGCTTAATAGGGCGTTTTTGTTTCTCCTCAGCATTGAGGAATGTACAAAGAGCAAAGAAGAAATGAGTCTTCTAAAAATAACACTGCGTTTAATTTCTTAAATTGAGCTCCACTCACATATGGAACCGCGTCCAGCCTAACCTCAACCAGAGGCTTCTGGTTGTATTCTAATTAGAAATAAGAGAGGAATAGCCTTTACGTCTGCAGGATTTCTAAATTTATCCTTGTTCCTAAACTTTACACAGCCCTAATGACTTGGCCTCAAATTAGCCACGTTTACATCCACTCATAAGCTACACCGAGCTCCAATTAGACCCTATGGGACTTCAAAAAGGCCCAAATGTATGATCTCACAGCCTACTCACTATAAACCCTGCCTTTGAAGCCTGACCTCCAACTTCTGACAAACTGTATATACCTCTGACGCAGCCGGTAATCCCCCAGACCCTGCTCTGACACTTTTCTGATAGACTTTAACCCTTATGTGTTATAACTACTGAAAGCAAAATCATGCTGCAATTTTATGTGAATTATTCACTGAAGAAATAAACAGAGAAATTATTTGGAAAGAGCAGGTTCTAAACTTTAATCCAAGCTGTGTTTGTGATTGTAAGTAAAAGTGAAAATGTTTATGATTTGATTATGACTGAAAGTTGTTATACTGTTGTTTTGCAGAAACCAGCCTTTATATTTTTATCAATCTGAAAGTAATGTAATTCATTATGCAACATAGGAAAGCTGCTTTGTGGGGAAAAGTGCTTGTAGGTTATTTAAAGTAAAAATGTTAAAGGGACAGGTAATAAAACTGTAAAGCTAGCAAAAATACTTTAGCAATAAAGTACTGATAATATTATGACTGCTACTACTACTACTACTACTACTACTACTACTAATAATAATAATAATCATATTTTGTTTTAGTGACTTTCTGGAAGAAAATCTACTTATGATCTGCCTGATATTAGTGGGGAGCATTCTCCTGCATTGTAATTGTGCTTCCAAAAAATAGCAGAAAATGCCACGTGTACATGTGCTCCCTGTTGGTACATGTTAACACATTTTTACTTAGTAAATGTAAACATGCTCTATTTCAGTAGTCTGCCCTGTATACCATGTTCATTATTAGTATTAGTATTGTGGTATTACTGCTGCCGTAATAGTACTGCAGCGTTAGTACCGCAGTGTTTAAGTCCTGGCCAAAATGCTCTAGCATGAATGGGTGAGGTGGATATATGTAAATATGCTGCTTTTTGTGACATTACAAAATAATGATTTTTTTGCAGGTCATTTTCCATGACTGGGGACTGCACTTGAACCTGTGATACAACAGCATCATTAAGACAAAACAATGATATCCCCACCTATATATGTATATATAGTTCTATTTTATTCATATTATTGTATTAATCTTTTTTTAGTGCAGGGACCCTATTGTATTTGTTAGGATTTTTTCTTCTTCTTCTTCTTCTTTTTCTCGGCTGCAACGCATCGTGGAGCAAAGACCGTAAGGCTCACAAACACCAAACTTGGCATGAAGGTACAGAAGGTGTGAAATGACTCAGCCACAAATGGCACCGATTGGCCAAAGGGGGGCGCTATAGCAAATCAAAACATGTTTTGGCTTATAACTCTTAAACCAAAATTTTGCCAGACAAAATGACATTTTTCCCAGATTCCGTGGGTCAAAACAAATCACTTTGTAATTTGGACCATTATGCTCCACCTTCTTAGAAGTTGCATAATATGCTAAACCTACTTTTGCGAACTAGTCTTAGGGTTTAAGCAAACAAATTCTGAAAAAAATCTCAAAAAATCCTCCAGACCCTGAACCTCAATAATTATCAAAAACATTTAGACTTTTACAAACAATATGGCTGCCATATGCAAATTAACCCTTCTAAAAAAATACATAATTAATAAAAAATTATATTACTCAGGAACCCTTCTTCCAAAAAAACTTGGGAATTTGGTTCAGGACTTGATTCTGAGGTGCATTTACATCAATAGGGGGTGCTATAAAGGCTACATAACCTTTTCTCAGCAATCATATGTCCAACCAAGCTGAAATTTTGCAGACTTCATTTTGGAGATATTTAAGTGAATCTCAAGTGAAGGACAACTTGATGCATCAAAATTAGTAGTAGGCATTTGACAGGCTTAACATTAACCAATCGTCATGACACTTGAATGGTGTGTCTACAGAGATACTTTCTAACAACCAGTAAAGTTTCAAAGGATTTGGCCACTTGGGGGCGCTATTCATGAAAATAAAGTGTTTATTACACATTATTTACACATATTTCTACTTGTGGTCACAATACTGGTTTAGCATCATGTAGTGCAGTGTTCTAAACAATTTTGCAATTACAAGTACTGTGAGTACTCTGAGTCAAAATTGGTCTATAATTACTCTGTGGATTCTCTAGGTAAATAATTATCAAAGAAATGTTGACTTTTTTACTTAGCATGACAAATCGCTTCGGCCTTGGCATTTATAGCTAATTTTGCTATAACTCCTGAGCCTTTACTCAGATCAACTCAATATTTTATAGACAGGTAGGAACTAAGGCTCTGATAAGGTGTACAAATATTGGTGCAGATTGACCTTTAGGGAGCACTATAGCATTTACAAACGCTTTAAATCATTCAAAAGCTTATTACTTAATTATTATTAAATGTTATTACACACTTTATAGATGAACTTCTGGTGTCATTAGATTAGGCTATCTGTCCTGGACAATTTTGTAATTACATGTTGTTTCAGAAATTTGACTACTCCTCTACTATTTTGATCTATTCCTTTAAACTCTACAGCTTATAAAACCAAGGTCAAAAGGCCAATCTCAATAAAATTTGGTACACATCTTTGTCTGAGGCCCCTGATCCATAATGTAAACACTTAATTCCTTTCTGACATAATCTAACAGCATAACAGTGGCATGCATATCAAAGGGTTATAATTTGAGAACCAAACAACACTGCAAATACAGCTGTTTCAGAAACTGAACTGCTTGTCATATAATAGCATGTATTTATATAAATGATCTGTTTTACACTTTAATCTACGCTCTAATTATCTGTATACATAAGCTTCAGCCTATATAATTTTAAAAGAACACTGCTCATTATTTATGGCAAATGATCAATAATCTAAACACTTGAATACTTTCTGACATAGTCTAAGGCCTTTAACCTCACTTCTATGTGCCACTATGGCCCCATATGCTATAAGGGCCTGTACAAATAAGCCTCAGCCTATATAATGTTAATAACCCACTGCTCATTATTTATGGCAAATTAAGGCCTTTTGATAAAGTTCCACTTCCTTTAGGTTTTGCCTCTCTGTCTGTAGACAAGGTCCAAACTGCTTTAAGCCTTGTGAGGGCTCAGTGGTCCAAACAGCCTTACTAGACTTATATGTGTTAGGACCCGCAATTGCTGCTTGAGGCTATATTTTTATTTTTAATTGAAAGCTTTTCTGTTCCTTTCACCTTTTCGTTTTTATTAAACAAATGTTTTATTTAATTTTATTCTTCTTATTATTTATTTTCTGCTATTTACTCCATTAACACAGATGATATAACTAATTGCCTGCTTGATTGCATTTCAGATAAATTAGGACCATGCCTTTAAAACCCACTCTGATCAGCAGATGTATTTTCAGATCAGATGTGCTGTTCCAAGATCAGTATTAAAGGCCCTTTAAAAGAACAGTAGGGTGCGGGAGTCTCACCTGTGCCTCCATGTGTGTCATCCCCAGAGCAAGCACACACATGAACACACACACTCAAACATGCTCTATTCTTAGCCTGTGTTAATTGATGCCCTGTGAAGAGTTGTTGATTTTTTCTCAACAGACTCCTGTCACCTCACGCTGACTTGCTGACTATGTTTTTTTGGTAACAAAGTGGAGGTGATGGAGAGGATGTGACAGATTGGTGGCCGTCATTACACTGGTGTCAGTCTAACACAGTACTCAACACTGCTCTGCTCTGATATACAGTGTCCACTAACAGATATACAGTGTCCACTAAAATACTCTGTCCGCCTCAAATACAAGCTGAACAAAATCGGCCCTTCAGTCCAGAACTAACACTGCGGTACTAACGCTGCAGTACTATTACGGCACTACTAATAATGCAATAATGATACTGCAATAGAAAACTTATACAGAAACACTATTGCAACACTGTGATAGAAATACTGCGCTGAGCCTGCAGTACTAATACTGCAATAGTATTGTATGGCTTTTTTAATGGCAGAGGGAATCAGCAGTATTAAAATTAAAAAGACTGTTCGGTAAAAAATGTAAACATTTAAGGTTATGTGTTACCGTGAGTAATATCATGGCTCTGATGATACAGTACTTGCTTTCAGCACATTCCTGTAACCAAATGACAGCCACTCTCTCATATTCTGTTACTTAAGGAATGGAAAGAAACACTGTGGGGAATTATGATCGCCTTCTTTGTCCATGCTCCTCTTTTCCCCTCATCTGTTGTTCTCTTGTGCTTTGTATCCATCCCAAGTGTCCAGTTCCAAAATGCTCTTCCAAATGGATTCTGTGTTTTTGTTGCACCATCCTTTTTCATGTCTGTAATGTTTTGCTCCCTTTGTCTGTGCAGCAACAACCCTGCACACCGGTACTACCTGGCCACTGACCCCATGACCGGTCAGCTGTATGTTTCGGACACAAACTCTCGGCGGATCTTCAGACCCAAAGTCCTGTCTGGAACGAAGGAGCTGCTACAGAATGCTGAGGTGGTGGCTGGGACAGGGGAGCAGTGCTTGCCCTTTGACGAAGCTCGCTGTGGGGACGGGGGAAAGGCTGCAGAAGCCCTGCTGCTGGGACCTAAAGGTGTGAAACCTGCATCTACAGGGGTTGTAAACACGTTTTGGTTTCAGTTTAATTTAATCAATTTTTCAAATGTTCTCATCATTTAAATTAGTCATTTTACATTCCTATAGGCAACTCAGATGTTGGTACTATTACTAAATTATTACATTGAAGTATTTTAAAGTATTATGAAACGGTGACAGTCAATCAATTTATGAATCACAACTTGACTGGTACACATACAGTGTCTACAGCCTGTGCTTTTATTATAGTCCTATTACTTTTTTATTCCATTGTTCTCTTTAACAGGAGACTCTGTGGTATCTTATCATTATTGTAGACAACACAAAGGCTAATTTGGACAAATCTCCTGTGTGAAATACATAGAGGCCTCTTTTTGTTTTATGTTTTGTCTATTCCATTGTTCTCTATGGCCGAAGTCTTTATGGTGTTTTTTAACATTTGTATAGACTCTGTAAGCAGAATATTAGATCAACATGTATTTAAGATAAAGTGTAATAAATCAAGCATGTCTGAATGCTTGATTGGCACTGTATATGCACACACATTCAGTATATATTGCCCATAATGCCTTTTTCATATAGGACTACTGCTTTCTGTCTCTTTGATTCCAGTGTTCTTATGACATCTCTATGTTGTCCTATAAAATTACTGTAGATATATTTATCAGTAACATAGATATGATAATAACGAATAGATCAAACATTTTAAGATCATGAAAAATGAGAATCAATCTTTTCATCTGTCTGAACTTTGAATGGTACTGGACCTGGTACTTTCTGTCATAGGGCTGCTATTATCCATCTCTTTTTTTTTTTTTTTTTGTATTGTTCTCCACGGCATGATTCTCTGTGGTGTTCTAACACTCCTATGGATGATTCAAATGCTAATCTGGGACAAATTCTAGAGGTCTACATCATAAAATTTATTTAAGATTATGAGAAAATTACACTATTTCTCTTTATATTCAATTGTTCTCTCAGGCAAGAGTCTCTGTGGTGTCCCTTTACATTCCTATAGAGTCAGATGCTAATTCAAGCCCATTAATTTCTGTAACAGTGCACAGCAGTTCTGTATTTGATAGCTAGCACATATAACTGGCTGCCAAATAACTGCTCTCTACCCGTTACGAATCTTGCGCTGTGAATATAACAGCTTGTATCTCCTTTTACAACCGACTCGGGCCGTTATTTCTGGAATCTTCCGGAACGCGTAGTCGTCTAGCAGCCCATTTGTTTGGCACGGGCGCTCTAAAGGACGATTCATAAAGTCCACTGAGCCGCTATTATACTACGGCAGAGGAATCACTTAGAGCGGATCTGCTGAGCAAATAAAACACACACTCTGTTCATCACTCATTCATATCCTCTATGGACCCACCACGCTGTGCGCATGTCTGTATGTGTGTGTATTGTCTGTGTGAGTTGATTTGCCCAGTCTGCAGGACTTTGTGTGTTTTTTCATAGCACTTTAACAAAGCACATTAGTCACAGTATAGCTAACCAGCCGCACATGCACTCGTCTGTCTGCCACTTTGATTGTCTTGCTGGTCATGCTGCTGTGGGAATTTGTATATGGGAGGAGGCCATTAATATGCCTCTCACACACACACACACACACACACACACACACACACACACACACACACAGTGGAAGTTCTCTCTGCTGACTACTACAGAATTATACTGGTTTATTTTACCTATTAAATGTCCCCATGGCAACAAACAGATGTTCAGAAAACTCTGAATTGGCAGGTAGCTCCCACCCACACATGCAGAGAGCAGGATGGCAGGGCATAGGGCAACACTGCGAAATTAAAACGGCTGAAATTTTTGTCTTGATATTGGCTCTAAATGAGGAAAAATCCCCTCTCTTTCTCTGTCTCTCACTCTCTCTCTAACACACACACACACACACACACACACACACACACACACACACACACACACACTTTAGTCTGTCTCACTCACAAATTATTCAGCACCGGCAAAGCAAAATGTAAATAATTCACCACACGCACATCCACAGTGACCTGAAAAATGCAGGGGCAAGCACGACACGTGTCACCAATGTATTCTCCCTGGTGTGGATGTGTGTGTGCATGTTTGTTTTTGTACCTTTTCAGACAAATGAGGTTTAGGTGAGATTCAGATTACAATTTTTATAACACATGTATATATGTAGTATATATTGGACATTATTATTATTATTATTATTATTATTATTATTCATGCATATTGTATACATTGTATCAAAAGCATGTTCACGTTTTTTCCACTGTAGTTACATTTGTGCTCTCTCTTTCTCTCTGCAGGTATTGCCGTGGATAAGAATGGATTCATTTATTTTGTAGATGGCACCATGATTCGGAAAGTTGACCGCAATGGCATCATCTCAACACTCCTGGGGTCAAATGACTTGACCTCTGCACGTCCTTTGACCTGCGATACCAGCATGCACATTGGACAGGTATGCACCTCACTTGCCGTTTGTTATTCAGTGTGTGGAAATATTGCAATTAAAAAAAAAAAAACATCAGTTACAAATACCTATTGAGCAAAATGCCAGTAGAATTTTAAATCAGAACCCCGTTTGATCATAATGGTCATCTAGTAATTTTCAAAGGCAAGCCAACACTGTTAGTATATCAGCTATTTCAGCCACTGAGGCAGAAATAAATCACCAGAGAGTACAGCAACATTATGACAGTATTCGTAAACATAATAAACAGTTGAAAAGATAAATCAGTGGGCACCCATGTCGACCTTGCAGCTTCAGTTAAAATCCATTATTTTGGCTGGCCTCTACTCTAAAAGTGTAAATCCTGTATATGCTCTTGAAAGGATTTTGGCAAATGGCATTTACTAAACTTTTCTGTTGTTTTTACTTTTTTTGCAAAGTTTAATATATATATATATATACATAGATTATAGACAACAGAACAAAGCATTAGATGACTAAAACTAAAAGTTACAATAAACAAGAAACAATTGAATAAATGTATGGCTTAATTTTCAAAAGCAAGTCAGATAACTTGATGAAAGTACTGTACATGGATAATTACATATTTTCTGTGCAAAGGTTATATATTTATAATACAAAGGTGACATATTTTGTTGAATTTTTGTCCAGTGTGTTAAGCTCAGTAAAGAAAAATGTTGCACAAAAAGTGCCATATTCAAGCTAATTCTTTGAGGATGTGTAAAATTATATATATATATATATATATATATATATATATATATATATATATATATAAAACTAACATCCTTACAGCAGACAGCGTGAAATGGAATGATCGGTCAGAGTGTTCATTTGGAAATTTGTCTTCTATAATGTCAGTATTGGAAATTCATATAAGAGAGGTTGAGAAAAGCTCTGTAACAGCCTCCACCTGGTACCAAACACAGACCCTTAGCGCCCCCTTCTGGCTGCTTTCCCACCCAAAGCAATCTCATACACACACTCACATACATAGCCAAAAAAACAGTCTATGGTTCTCCCTGCCCCCACTTTGGAGCTTTAGTTTGTTCCTTCTCCTCTAAAAACACACACATTAACTCAGTGAGTCATCAAACTCAAGCACAAGCATGTTTCTAGTTTTAGAAAAGGACACAGGTGGACACTGAAGCTGCAGCAATTCTGTCTTCTGAGCTTTGAGACAAAATGATTGATGATGTTTTTACTGCAGAACAAAAGACAAAGCCTGGCTTCCAATATGGTCATGTAATATTTTCAGATGAACTTCATATATCCTTGTCCATTTCAGAGGTTTTAGAATTTGCTGTTAGGATGTAATAAAAGCAAACTGAGACCAGTATAACAAAAATGAAATGCGTTACAGTTACTTGAATCATTTGAAAGTGTATTGGAAAGTAAACATTTACATTTCTATAAAACTCATTGTGCTAGATTTAATCTGCTAAAAGCCTTTTCCTCTGAAATTCAGGGGAAAATAAACTCTTTGATTTCAGTGACAATAATTACATCATTATTATTATTATTATTATTAGGATTAGGTTCTAACCAGAGGACTCTGCTGACCAGAGATTATTTGTGTGGTCCATTCTCAAAACAGCAGAGACACTGAAAAGGTAGTGTGCTGGACACAGTGTACCAAATATAGAAGTTTATTACATGACGTTTCTTACTGGAATTTATACATAACATCAAAGCTACTGCTACCTTGAGAGTCCTCGACCCAAAATATTGAAACTGATCCTAAAAGAGTGGCTAACAAGCTCCAGTAGACAAGCTACAATCTCTAACTGTGCCCCAGAAAATGGGAGGGGTGTCAAATAAAGCAGCATGGGAGATTACATTCAAGACATTTTACCACAGGTATCATAATGAAAAAAAATCTACTACAGTCTTGCAGGAAGACTACTTACATTAGGCTATATTTTTTATGGTACATCATCAAAAAACGGTAGCTACCCCACTTCTAGTAGTTACTGAATAATTCATAATAGTTACTGATAAGTCATGGTTAGTGATAAGCTTTAAAATTAATAACTGAATAATAAGCCTGCAGTTAAGAGAGTTAAAGCCAATTGCCAACAGTATTGTTCTAGTCACTGTGTGGTTTAAGGTTTTGTAACTGTTCATAACTCCATTTTACTTAACATATGAAAGGCAAACTGTTCACTTTGTCATTGTCTACTTAAAAATCCACAGTAGATGGTGAGTGTGCATGTCTAATAATGATGACATAGTAAGATAGATCAGATGGTTTGTTTTTGGATCAAAGTGTTGTATCATCTTTTTTTTGTACTTTTTTTTTTTTCAATTTGACAATACGGACAGCAACGATATGGCGGAAGCTCTATTCGGCAGTTTAGCAGTGTTTTGCTTGGTAATAAAGGGTTAAATGAGCAGTGAGTAGATATACATAACCCTGGGCTTAAACTCAGTGGAGCCTATTGAGATGTACACAAGCACACACATCCCCCATCAGCCTTAGCGTTACCCCAGCAGACCCAGCAGTACGTCATATACAGCTCAGGCTATACACACCACGGTCACATGCACAAGATTTGTTAATCCTAATAATGCCCTGATGCATTTCCTTTCTTAACCGCATCCCATATGTCCCAGCCTGATGCTCCTGCAGGTGGGTCAGCCGTGGAGGGATTTACAAACATTCTCCACAGGGACGCATATACAGAGTGACCTCAATACTGAAAATGGTTCATGAGCTGACATCAGTACAGTCATATGCAAAAGTCTGAGCCTCCCCTGGTCAAATTACTTGTTTGTTTGTTTTTTTCTAATAACCTAAAAAAAAAAATGCAAAATAAGAACACACTTAAATATAGCATTTTCTGCTATGTTTAGCAAGTACAGGCCTTGTCACTGTACCTGACTGATGCCAACAGCCATAATCATGGGCATTCAGCAATCAAGTATGCTTAGTGCCAGCACCATTGGCAGATGACTGCATAATGCAGGATTACATGCACACATACTCTTGCGACAACAGCCCTTAACACCATGTCAGCGTCGCCAGAGACTGCAATAATGTGTCATGCCAGACTGTCATGACTCAGAATTTCAGCAGGTCATCTTCAGTGATGACTTTCTGAAGGCCTAGAGTGACATTTCCTACCAATATTGGTTGATTATACTGTCAAGTTCTAATTATGTTGATAGTTATTGTAATGTGTAAGGCTTTCAGCCAGCATGTGACAGAGTTTGCAAGGCTATATCTCTAAATACCAAGGGAAAAAATATTCTGACAGTTTTAGGATTTTAGGATTTTAACCCTTTTGTTTCCAGTTATAATTTAACAATAAAAGAAGAGTTTTACTGCAATACTGGCAGAGTTTAAATGCAATATACATTATGATTCCAAAAACACGAATTTATATTATAGACGTATATGATTTCCCAGAAATCATTCTCTGGAAGTATAGAAAGCCCTGAGGGTTCACCTCTGGTAAATTTTGTAGTGAGGGACAGTAAAAGATTTCCAATTGTTTAACCCATAGAAGCCATATTAGCTTCTGGTAGTAATAATAAAACATGATGTAATTTTATGTAAATCATTTCTTACTTGTAGCTCACTGAAACAAGAGCCAAATTCTAAACTTGTAGTACAGTTTAGTTCATTTGTGCCTGTAAATAGAAAAGGAGCTATTTTATCGTGATTATAATTCAATTAAATGTTATTAACATAAAATTAACAGAACTTTTATATAACATAAAATATAAGATATATAAATACATTTTGTACAGGCCGCATTTTATGTTTTAATGTATTCCTAATATGCTAATTATAGCAAATAAACAGTAAATGTGCATTGAAATGTTTGCATAGGACTAAGCGTTAATCTACACCATCAATCTGAAAAGACAGGATAAACCAAATATTATCCTGAAATTACAAATACAAAATTCTCCCATAAAAGGCCTTTCTGCAGCTCTAGAACATTCCGTCTTTTCAGCCATAGCCTTGGAACTCGTCTAAAATGCTTGCTCCCCCCCACTGTTCCCAAGTCTCCATTTGTCCCGTGCAGCCTGACCCCGTGTTAACGGTCAAGCACTTTTAGCGCCGTGATGGCAGCCCAGCCGAAGTGGATCAGGCCTGTGGCTCATGCATAATGCAGTGGACAGAGTCCGAGCCGGGCTGGGACAAGCACAGAAAGCTTTTATTCTGACCGCATTAGACTTTAATGCTCCTCAAGGATGCTTAACCCTCAGGCACTAGCAGGGCAGGAGTTCAAAGTAGGGCAGGACTAGAGTACGCGAGAGAGAGGGAGACGGACAGAAAGTGAGAGTGAAAGAAAGAGAGAGAGAGAGAGAGAGAGAGAGAGTAGTTATACAACCTGTGACCTTAATTGTTAGTGAAAGAACATTTCAGCTTGGCTCTCCTGACATCTGCAGTATAGCTATGATTCAGCCATGCAGATCAGCAGAACAGGAAACACACCCATTTTTTAATATATTGCGGGTTCCTATTTGTCATGATTTTTGACGATGAAGAAATATTAGTACTTACACAGCTGCAAAACTCAAGAGGCAAGCAAAAGTAAGTTAAAATAATTAAGATGTTCTCTACAATGAACTTAGATATATAATTTTTCCTTCACATATTACAACAATTTTTATAATACATTATGTACTATGTATACTTAAGTTATTATCAGACACACACATTATTACACACCCACACTCACACCTAGGGGCAATTTAGTATCTCCATTTCGCCTGGCTGCATGTCTTTGGTCTATACAAAGTGTGAACAAAGATGCTGTAGCTTGACTAAGTGCATAAGTAAACTTAGTGCATAAAACATCTTTTTACGTGAACTTTAAAGTGAGTTAACATTCTGGAAAACAAGGTTTGGTGAAACAAAGTGTTGTGAAAGAAATTCATTTTTTAAGATTAGTCATGACATGATATCAGTCATGTGGATTTATCTTTGTTATAATCTAGATTCTGCTGCATATTTGTATACTTTGCTTGATCTTGAACAGCACTCCATGGGGACAGTAAAGAAAGCAGCTGAATGATTGTTTTCGGTTGCTGAAGGGGATAGTGTACTGTGGTTACATGTCATTTTCAGAGCTGTAGAGAACTTGACAGCTGGATCTTTTCTGTAAACAGTTGCAAAATGTTGCTGCTGTTTGGTTTTGCATGGTCGAACATTCAGATAAGCATTTCAAGCAGATAAGATATTTTTGTCTTTTGTCATTTTTATATAATTGTATGAATATTTTATGATAAAAAGGACTGTCGAAAATTATGTGGGATAAAATCTTGTTACATGCATCCTGTGAAGGTACCATTTTGGAGGTACAAGGGTTTTGTTCTGACAAATGACATTTTGATGTAAGACATGAAAGGCACCAAAAACATAAACAGTGAAGAAATTGGTATTGCTTGTGTCTAGATTGAGATTATAACACATTCAGACAGTACTGGACCTTCTTTCAAAGTTTTGTTTTAAACAGGCCCATGTCCATGTCCAATTCCTGAAGTTTGCTTTAGTTGTTATTGTTTATGTTTGTCTCAGTCGGGCTCCCCCCTGGCTTTGAGGAATTGGATCCTGTTGCAAAATAAATGACCCAGTGACGCGCAAATGAAATAAAGCGGAGGCCCGCAATGTATTATACCTCCAAAGTAAAGGATTCTTCTTCATCAGTGTCAGAACAGTGTTTCGACATCAGAGAGTAAAAGGAGAGAGAGGGAGAGAGAGAGAGGGAACAAAAAAAGGATCAAGAGATACGTACTCACAAGCATACAAGTCTGTGCGTCTGTGTGCAATTTGTTTTACTTTTTGCGTTTTATTTGCTGACCACTGCAGGCATACCTATTAATCTTTACTTTATGACTGAGGGAATGGAAATAAAACAGAGGCTCGAATACCTGTTGTTTACCTGCTAGAATACATGCTAATAATATTACCATTTGAAGTTTAACATTCTGTTCATACTGGTACACTTAGTAAACACAGAATTGACTAAATATTATTTCTGACAGTTTTGTCTGACAGTTTCTCAAAAACGTAGCTTTGCCTGCAAGTGTTATAATACAGAGGACAATTTCCAACTGAGGACACATAAACAATATAATAAATAAACAAATATTACTCACTGTTGTCCTCTGAAAGTGTTGTTTTTTTTTTTCATAAGGAACAACGAATTCCATGCTTCCATTATGTGTATTTATAAAAACACTTCTTTTCAACATGCGGCCTCGTAACCTTAAATGACTCCCCTGCTGACATACCTTACCTCTGTTTCCACAGGTACGTCTAGAATGGCCGACAGACCTGGCAATTAACCCCATGGACAACTCCATCTACGTGCTGGATAATAATGTAGTCCTTCAGATCACAGAAAACCGGCAAGTTCGGATCGTAGCCGGACGACCCATGCACTGCCAGGTCCCAGGCATTGAGTACAGCCTGGGCAAGCGTGCCACCCAGACCACATTAGAGGGAGCCACAGCTATCGCCCTGTCCTTCAGCGGTGTGTTGTATATCGCTGAGACAGATGAGAAGAAGATCAATCGCATCCGACAAGTAGGGACACCACTCAGTACATAAACAAATTTGCTTGTCACTGCTATTCCCACAACACTACTTACAAAGTAGTGAAATATGTACAACTGCATGTTTATTTTGCATTTTAATGATTAAAATAGTGTGACCATTTTAAACTAAACGTTATTTAATATTATTACAATCAGTTAAAATTGATTCCAATATTCCAAAATTTATGGATCCATGCATTATTTTTATTTTTATTATTTTTATTTATTTTTTTATTTTTAATCCCGACTGAAGTGAATGTCTGTCTTGGATAATGTTGTTGAATTTATAGTAGGACATTGTATAAGAGAAATTCATTAATAAGGATTTTGACTTAACTTAGTAATAGTCTTGGCAGACTTGTAACAGTGCCTATCCTTAACCTCAGGTCAGCACTGATGGGGAAATCTCCCACCTGGCGGGTGCACCGTCTGACTGCGACTGTAAGAATGATGCTAATTGTGACTGCTACCTGACTGGCGATGGCTACGCTAAGGACGCCCGTCTGAATGACCCATCATCTCTCACCATCTCTCCAGATGGGACACTGTATGTGGCAGATTTGGGAAACATTCGAATCCGTGCCATATCCCAAAACCGCCCTCCACAGGGCTCTTCTGGCCTATATGAAGTCGCTTCTCCAGCCTCACAGGAGCTCTATGTGTTTGACTCTAACGGAACACACCAGTACACAATGAGCCTGGTAACCGGAGACTACAAATACAACTTCAGCTACAGCAACGAGGATGATGTCACCGCTGTAACTGATAGCAATGGAAACACACTGCGCGTCCGCCGCGACCCTAACCGCATGCCTGTCCGCATTGTCGCCCCTGACAACCAGGTAATCTGGCTGACCATAGGAACAAATGGTGGGCTGAAGACGCTGACGGCGCAGGGGCAGGAACTAGTGCTCTTCACGTATCATGGAAACAGTGGTCTGCTTGCCACCAAGAGCACCCAGATTGGCTGGACCACCTTCTATGAGTGAGTGCTGAATTAAACCTCAATTTGCAATACATTTCAATTCAGTTCAGTTATCATCCAACTCATCATCAGCCAGTTAACAAGCCCTTCTTAAGTTGAAGTGAGCGTGGTGACCAATTTGTCATTTAACCAAGACATATTTGCCACAGTTATCCCTGAAGCTACAGGGCTACCGTGGCTAACAAGTAGTGGAAGATTACATAAAATAGCATTGTAAAACTGCATGCCTACATCTTCACACTGTATTGAGTTGTTAAGTAATCTTACATAGACTTGCTCATGTGGTGTCCGACACTGTCTAACATTTGAGATTACTTGACACAAGAATTTGACAGAGTTTGAGGCAAGTCTGTGATGAATTTGGCATGCAGTTTGCACCAGTAGTGCACTGTAGGTTTCCATTACTTGTTAGCTACATTAGCTAGCTTCAGGGCAAGCAAACTTCAACTTTTTTCACCATACTGTCATTTATTCATGTACTGTATTATGCTGTATTATACTGTACTGTATTGTACTGTATTATATATATATATTTACAAGATGTGTGGATTGTCTCAGCTTTGGTTCCTGAGAGCTTTGGCTTTGCTTTAGTCACAGTCTGTGGTCTCTGATGGCAAACATATATGAACATGTATGCAATTAAAATAGATGAGTATACATTTCAAGGACAAAGGCACTGCCAGCAAGTGGCAAACGTGTCAGGCTGTATGAACATTTGAAGTTTGTTTGTCCTGTAAACAACTTAAGTGCTAGCGTGTGTGTGGCCATACTGCTGCAGAGAGTAGACCCTAGGCTCTAACATGACTCACTCTGTCCGCCTGTCCTCATGCTTAGATTAGGCCTACTGGTGACAGACACTGCCCTCTGGCTAGCTCGCTGCTTGTCTTGTTAATAAAGCCTTTCTCCTTTTAATGACCTGCTCCTTTGAGTAGGTTCACTAAGGTCGTTCAAAAACACAGACTTTTAGAATGTTTAGATCTTCAGTAAGAATTCAACATTGTTTTGATGAAGCTATAATGAAAATGGTGGATAATTAATCCACACACACCCAGTTTTGACCAAGATCTTTTGAACAAGATTTAGTGCAATCATCAGATTCATCCACTTTGGAAGGGGTCCAAAGCACAATTGCCATTTGAAATGTTATCATGCACATTGCATGTAATTACACATTTCCACCAAATGTCACATAGTGTACTCTCTTAAAAAGAGATGGTTCTTCAAACATTCTGTAGTAAAGGAAATTATTTAAACTCACGAGTTCTGTATGGACTTGTTAAATGGTTCTTTGCATGGTGAACTGATTCTCCAGATTAATACAGAATGTGTTGTAAATGGTTCTGTATAGCACTAAAAGGGTGCCTTGTTACAAGATTGGTATTATAACAAGAGAAGATAACAAAATAACTTTTTGTGCTATATAGAACCATATACAACAATATACAACAATAGAAAATATATTTTTCCTTCCACAAAACAAGGCTGTACACACAATAATAGCAAGTCATAATATGACATCTTCTGCTGACAAACACAAATGTATATATTGAACATTTGTAATCTGTATTTTCTACAGATTTTTTTTTCTTGTGCATGAGTGAGAAATTCATATAAAATTACAACATGGCTGTCATAGTATAAAATACTTTAGTATGTCAGTATAGTTTTTTCTGGATATAGTCTTTTCAGATCCATGCAGCCTAATGGCTACAGTGAACAGTGTATGACAGTAGACAGGTACTGAGTGTATTAGGCGCATGTTAAGCATACAGATGAATGAATCCCCAAGGACAGAATAAATTTCTGTGTTTATATTCCCACACTAACTTCGTGCTTAAATTTGAGTTGCAGTTTGGCCTTGTTTATTCAGTTCAGACTGCATTGGATGTCATTGAATACTCAGATAAAAGATAAATGCAAATCGTGTGCAAACCCATTAATCCATGACCAATAAAAGCTTCCAATTTCTTATTATACTCAGTAAATGCCATTAATTGACATAGTGACCATATTTAAAGACCTGTGCTCAGTCTAGTTACTATGTTTACAATAACGACATTTAAAGCCAAACAACTACTATACTACATCTTTCCTCCAGGGTCTGATAATGAATATGTTATGGATCAATTTTACTTGACCATTTTCCAACTGTTTTTGTTATTGTACCCTTAAAACTGATACATGTAAATAAGCACTCTTCTGACTGTCTGCCCTGTATTGTGGCTCATTTAAAGCAGTCTTTTGAACTTTAATGCGAATGAGTGGAACTAAACTGCTGAAGGCTGAGTAAGTGGATATATGTGATGATTTTCATGACATCACAAAAAACAATTTACAAATGTTGTTTTGCAGTTTAGTTTGCATATACTGGAGCTTGTTGTAGTACGTAAACAAACTAATATATGGAAACTAAATGGCAAAACAACTCGTTTAACAAAAATGTTTATGTTTATGTACTACAGCAAATTCCAATTTAAAAAAAGTAATTTTTTGCATGATTTTTGCATGAAATGAAGAAATTAAGATAAGAGTTTCTAATGTCCATATTTATATTTATGTAAATTCTTATAAAGCAAACAGGATAGTTCTATATAGCTTTCTGTTTGATATTGTTGTTTGTTTATTAGTGATCCATGCTATTTCATGTGTTTTTAAGATTTTTTAATTGTATTTTTAGTTTTTGTTTGTGGGCAGTTTTACTTTGTCGGTCAACAGCATTTGTTTACACAATGCTTCTGGCTTTTCTAGATGTTGTGTGGAATAACTTTAGACTTATAGACTCATGTGATGAGGTTGCAGGTAAGATTTCCTTTGATGACGCATTTTTGTGCAAGCAACGCTGCATAGTATAACGGTGCTCCTCTGTCACCACTCCTTTGTCAACTAAAACTTCCTTTAGGTCCTTTGATGTGATATGGGGAATTTGCTTTGCCTTCTGGCCAGCATATGAGCAGTTAGATGTGAGAGGTTTCTTGCTCCTTCAGACCTTGCTTCAACTGCCATTTCTTAATGACATTTCAGACAGTGGACATGGCAAACTGGAAGCGCTTTGGAATCTTTTTATAGCCTTTCCCTGCTTAGTAGGCATCCATTAGCATCATTTTCATATTCTCACCCTGCTGCTAGGAGAAGCCTATGGTTGTTGAGTGACTTTAAATAAAACGATTTTTGATGTTTATTTGTTCTTTAATATTTTACAGTTATGACAGTGAAGGAAGGCTGACCAACGTCACCTTCCCTACAGGTGTCATCACCAGTCTGATTGAAGAAATGGACAGAACACTGACTGTGGACATTGAAACCTCTGGACGGGATGATGATGTCAGCATTACCACAAACCTGTCCTCTGTAGACTCCTTCTACACACTGGTACAAGGTAGGGAGTGTGTGTTGTATTTAGTTCTGGAGCCCTTGTGTCCACCACATTGCTGTTACTGCGCCCTTGATCTATTGATAATGAATTAGTTAATCCAATTATTATGCCTTCTTCCCTTTCACTTTGCCACCCACCATCATTCATAGTTACTTATGTAGGACCTTTAGTAGTGTATTAGAATATGTTAAGAATGGATGTGTGGATCATCATAACATCATCATTTCATGCAGCCTCCGTCTTCAAATCTAGTCAAAAATCAGACTTTCCAGAGAGGGCATTGAGCCAACAGTAATTTTTTTCAATACATTTTCATACATAATTGTAATTTATTATAAAACAGTAAATATTAGAGATGTGCACATGTACTCAAATACTTGATTAACTCTTCAAAATTACTGTAATGCTGAAATCACTATTTGGTTTCATCACAGGAGTGAAGAGAAAATATATAGACCAACAGTTCAGTAGCACTGCAAATGCAACTGTTTTGCTCATGTGCATTAGAAAGTATACCTTGTATCTACACTCACTGTTTATTTTATCAGCTCCATTTACTGTATAGGTAAATTTGTAGTTTTACAGTTACACAGTGTAGTCCATCTGTTTCCCAGCATACTTCATTAGTCTCTTTCACCCTGTTCTTCCAAGGCTAGGACCCCCCACAGAGCAGGCATTTTTTTGGGTGTGACTGACGTGGTGGTGTATTAGTGTGTGTTGTGCTAGTGTGAGTGGATCAGACACAGCAGTGCTGCTGGAGTTAACACTTCAGTGTCACTGCTGGACTAAAAACAACAAACCAAAACTATCCAGCCAACAGCATCCCGTGGGCAGCGTCCTGTGACCACTGTCAAAGGACTAGAGAATGACCAACACAAATTGTGCAGCAACAGATGAGCTGACTTTACATGTATAAGGTGCACTAATGAGGTAAGAGTGCAATAGAATGAACCATGAGTGGCCACTGTCCAAAAAGTCCAGCAGCACTGCTGTCTGATACACTTGTAACAGCACAACACTAACCGAGACCACGTCAGTTTTACCACAGTGTTGAAAATGATCCACCAAATATAGGGCTAAAAAGTATGAGGACAAACTTATATCTTTAATATCTTGTGTAGAAAATATCCTCTTCAGCAGCATTCGATCGTGTATCTCTTAGTTCTAGTTTTGCTTACCTGAGACCTTTACTTATCCAAAACTTTTCTCAAATAATAAAATGTGCTTTCATATGTAGCCCTGTGTGTGCTGCCACTCTTATGGATTAGAAATAAATATCAGCTGACTGATGAATTTTCAAAATTAGTCAGAAGCCACATTTCTATTAAGTATTCTTTATTAAAATCATGATCATTTTTACCACTAATTTTCTGTTCTTATCTTTAAATCTAACATCTGCCTCCACTGATGTAGCCCATCATCCTTTTGCTATAGTCTTGGTATTTTTGCGCCACTCCTCAGCGCATTTTAAGAAATATTCATTGTAACATTTTGCGAGATTAGTTGTCTAGCAATTAATTTTTTGTAGCTACTTTGTCATTTTCCCAACAAAGCCTTGCTTTGGATTTTAATATGGTGTGATGTCAACCTATAGAGCATTACAGAGCCACATCACCCCCTACACATCCTGTAGCATATTAAAACCTTTCAGAATGACAGTGTGGATATGATCATTGCAGAGAATTAAAGAGTGTTTTAAATAAAACAATATCACCCCCATACATACCATATCACCCCCTACACTTTCTGTAGCGTACTAATCTATCTGTTACAATAAACATATGGATCATATGAACATCATAGAACATTTTTGTTTTGAAAGAACTAACAAAGCTCTATTTGCCCTCACCGCTGCCTCTATATATTGAACCTGTTACTCTGCATTCTGAAAATCCACTGCTTTGCTAATCAAGTCACAACTCGCTATAACTCAAATATTAAATCAATATTAATGTCCAAGTGGTCATTACTCATTCATTAGGCCTAAAACTGTCTGCTGGTAATTTATTCTTTTGTAGTAATTATGGTGCTGGAGAGAATAAGAATGAAGGGAGAGCCAGCACTGAAGGAAAAATCCATTAAAGCCTAGAAGTGCTTTTATAAGGAAAAAACCAAGCATGAATGAAGTCACTGAGTTTGAGGACATTTACGTATATTTAATATATTTTTCAGATTTCTAAAGTGGTGTAAATCCTTCCTCAGACAATCTTTTGCCAAATTCAGGATAAATGCAATGAGAATAGAACAACACATACAACCTTTATTTGCCTTTGTCAGAAAGCTTCCCTACACCCACATCATTCCCTTTAGTGAAGTGAATTTAAAAATATTGATTTGACAGTTTTGTTTTCTGAACAATTGTTAAAAGCACATACTAATGCCTCTTTTGGTCCAAAGGTAGTTAAACATTTTAAAGGAGTGCTGATGAGTGCTGGCTGGATTTTAGCCAAATGCTATCCAATGCGTCCTATTGGTATCCTCTAAAGAAGTCTGACTAACTTTATGGTTAATGCAACCTAACAAGAAACCATGCTAATTTATGTCTAAACATTTATTAAAACTTTTGAGAGAAATAAAAACACACAGTGGTTGTGATGTCTCCCACATGCATATTGCTTATTTAGATAGTACAGGAAAAAAAAAAAAAAACAGGACGTTAATATTTTGTCACCTCCTATAGACCAGCTGAGGAACAGCTACCAAGTGGGCAATGATAACTCTCTGAGGGTCATCTATGCTAACGGAATGGACTCACACTATCAGACGGAGCCTCATATACTAGCCGGGGCAGCGAACCCTACTGTGGCCCGGAGGAATATGAGCCTGCCTGGGGAAAATGGTCAGAACCTGGTGGAGTGGCGCTTCAGGAAGGAGCAGACCAGAGGAAAGGTCATAGTGTTTGGCCGGAAGCTGAGGGTGAGCAAAATAGTAATTTAAATGTGTGTTCTGCGCTTTTTTTTTTTTTTCAAACACTTTGTGTTCTGTAGCTCAGGTCCGGTGGTGTAGTCTGGTCTGAAGTAGCAGGTAGCTGACTAAATTACCATTAGTAAGAGTAGTTCTTTTAGACCATAGTTCAAGAAGCCTTTGAACTTTTATATCAACCTGTATACAAAAGTACAGAAACAGTTTTCATTTTGCAATAACTGTGATTTTCCTCTTGCACAAATGGAACAAATAGCTTTCTGTGTCTTAGTGGAAAGTTGCTCATCCATTAGGTTTTTAAAAGCATTCATGCCTTTCCAACTCCAAACTTCACAGCTTTCTTTTATTAAATTGAAGCATCTGGAAAAAAGCTGTTCTTTGCTAATTATTTAGTGCTATGCGGTTATTTCTTAGCCACAACCTGAGAAGCAGGCGTCAATGAAGTGTCTTAGAGTCATGAGGAAGTAAAAATAGTGGCCAAGGTCAACATCTGATCTTACTCCAATCACAAAAGCAGAACACAGCACCCTTTCCAGAAGTTAGACCATAAAGAAGAAGCAGATAATTAAGGATAAAGAATTGAGCACTGAAAGTTTTTGGCACTTCTGACTTGAGAATTGAGGGACACCTTTAAATTGAACTACATATCATCATATCATCTGGTGTGCTGTATAGTCTAATATCTTAGATGCAAACCTAATGCTTGTAATGAATATAGTAAATCATGCCTTTCCTTTAAAAAAATATTTAAAATAAATATGTCTTATTTATATAGAATGTATTTGAAGACAAACTACTATGATTCCACTCTATTATCAGTAAAGTACATCTATTTATCTGGCTGTCTATCTGTCTGACTATCTGTGTGTAAGTCTATCTGTCCATCTGTCTATGTATTCAGCGTTTAATAGGCTATGTACTTAAGTATAACACACCTTTTTCCTCAGCTCCACGTACGATATAGAAGCACCTGGCAGTTCCACAAATACAGACTGTAGTTTGTCTGTTTCTCTGCATACTTTGTGATCTTTTTTAATGTTTTGTAATCTTTGTAATTTCACCCTGGTCTTTAAAAGTCAGAGACCCTCACAGGACCACCACAGAGCAGATATTATTCGGGTGATGGATCATTTACAGCACTGCAGTGATTGGATCAGACACAGCAGTGCTGCTGGTGTTTTTAAACACCTCAGTGTCACTGCTGGAGTGAGAATGGTCCAACAACCAAAAACATCCAGCCAACAGCATCCTGTTTGTAGCGTCCTGTGACCACTGATGAAGGACTATAAGGTGACCAATACAAACTCTGCAGCAGCAGATAAACTACTGTCTTAGACTTTACATCTACAAGGTGGACCAGCAAGCAGTGTAATAGAGTGGACACAGTGTTTAAACACCACCACCACATCAGTGTCACTGCAGTGCTGAGAATGATCTACCACTCAGATAATACCTGCTCTGGAGTAGATCTGTGGGGTCCTGACCACTGAAAAAAATTGAGAAGGAAGTTAACAAAGTATACAGAGAAACAAACTGACTACAGTCTGTAATTGCAGAACTACTACTGGTGCTCCTTTATGGTAAGTGGAGCTGAAAAAAATGAATGGATATATGTGGTGATATAACTAGTGAACTATATGAAATACTGTGTTGGTTTGCTTCTTATCTTCCATTAAAGGTCAATGGCAGAAATCTGCTGTCAGTGGATTATGACCGAACACTGCGGACGGAAAAGATCTATGACGACCATCGTAAATTCCTGCTGAAGATTGTTTATGATGCAGCTGGTCACCCTACACTTTGGGTCCCCAGTAGCAAGCTGATGTCCGTTAACCTGACCTACTCCAGCAGCGGTCAGGTGACCAGCATCCAGAGGGGGCCGACAGTGGAAAGAGTGGAATACGACAGCCAGGGACGCATTGTCTCCAGAACATTTGCAGATGGAAAAACATGGAGCTACACCTACTTGGACAAGGTGAGGCGGTTGTGGAGCATTCCAAAAGTCTGTTTCTGGATCAGGAACAGGCAAACAACAAAGCATATATGTGTGTGCATATATATATATATACGAACCACAGAGAGAGAGGCCTGACAAATTGTACGACATGCAAGAAGTGACATAGCACTGCTGGCCCACTGTCAGCACTGGCAATCTGCTGTGAGCCAAAGATGGCCCATATATTTACAATATGCATTTGGCCTCTGTCTCAAAACAGATCTGGTTCACTTCTGGAACAGATACAGCAGAGTTGCCTACTTTTGGCAGAGGCATGGCTCAAATGTGGTGCATATGTGGCCCACATATTGCTACTGATGCTAATGCGTCAAAAAAAAAAAAAAAAGTATATATCGCAGACACGTTACGATGACCATTAACACCATGTCAACTTCGCCAAATACTGCAATGGTGTTGTATCAGACTGTCATAAAGTGACTCATAAGCACTCATAAAGTGACTGATGGCAGTGGGTCATCTTCAGTGATGAGCCCTGCTTCTGTCTTGGAAGAGACGACCAACGAATCCATGTTTGGAGGCACCGTGGTCAGCTCGAAAATTAATCGCAATTTGACTAGCTATAAAACTATAAGTTTTGTCATAGTTATTTTATTCTCTTATTTATGAAGGTAACTATAATTATGGCATAAAAACCAGAATGTCTTCATAAATAGTAAATAGGCATAGTCAGTCATTAATTACAAAGGCTGTGGCTTATACAACCATACAACCCAAGGCAGGATTTGGCCATACCTGAAGTAAAAAAAAAAAAACTTTCTCTGTATACAGCTAGCACTCAGGTAGGGTTCCACTGAGACAGTTCTGAGACATGTTTGAGATTAAAAGTTTTTGGAGGAAGTCTAACAGAGCGGCTGTATGTGTATGTGTGTGCGTGTAGATGAAATATTCATGGCTTTGCCCGCCTTTCCGTCGTCTGCCACGCGTGCAGGTAGCATGTCCAGAGAGGAGGATATCAACGTAGGGAACATATGCCACCTGCAGTGCCTAGGGAGTCTGAGTAATGTCTGTCCAAGTATGGATGACAAGGCAGAGTCTCATCACAGAGACTAGCCTTCTTCGCCTCTGCGCTGCTCCCAACGGGCTTCAGTTGTTGCCTTTTTTACCAGGGAAGAAAGAGAAGGAAGAGGCACAGAGAATGGAAGGAGAAGATGATATACACAAAAAAGATATATGATGTAGCAGGTTTTGCTGCAGCTTTTGTGTGGCACAGCTGTGGATGGTGAGCTAGCAGGGCATGGGTCCTGTTTGTAGTACGGCCCTACAGCTAGACTCACTTATCAACCAGCTTTATGCTGTCTGTCAAAATCCCCACAAACAGGCTTGGAATAAACATGAGACCACTCTCAATCGTGCAGTCGACTTGCTGAGGAGGTGTTTTTATGCCATAGTGATGCATACATAAGGCGTGTATTAAAGACGGTAGAGGAAGCAAAGAATCAGGAAAAAAGTGAATTTATTATTTATTTGGCTATTTATTTATCAACCGCAGAAACAATGAGTTTATCTGCTGCTGTATGTTAAGACCATTATTACCTGCTAGTTTGCTTAGCGATCATAACTTTCATCAAACCCTACATTATGAGATAAATACAGGCGCATAACTAGGCGAAAGGTCTGTAATTTCCAAGCACTTTAGAGTTATGCAACCAGTCATAAACTGCCTCCTGTTAGAAAACAGGAGGCAGAAAAGAAACCACATGAGGAAATGGGTACCAAAATGGACTGTTAATATTTGCTTTTGCACACCATTTGAATTCTAACTCTGTAATATTAATTAATTGTTTAAGTTTCTCTTTTACTACTTACTATCCGCTGTTCTTTTCATTTCCAGTCCATGGTTCTCCTGTTACACAGCCAGCGGCAATACATCTTTGACTACGACCTGCAAGACCGCCTGTCTGCCATTACCATGCCTAGCGTGGCACGCCACACTATGGAGACCATCCGTTCTATTGGCTACTACAGGAACATCTACCATCCTCCCGAGAGCAATGCCTCAGTCACTGTAGACTACAGCGAGGATGGCCAGCTCCTCCGGGTTGCACACTTGGGCACAGGTCGGCGCGTCCTGTACAAGTACAGAAGACAGAACAAGTTGTCAGAAATCCTGTATGACAGCACTCGTGTTAGCTTTACTTATGACGAGACAGCTGGCGTCCTGAAGACAGTGAACTTGCAGAGTGAGGGTTTCATCTGCTCTATTCGCTACCGGCAGATCGGCCCCCTAGTGGACAGACAGATATTTCGTTTTAGTGAGGATGGCATGGTTAATGCCCGCTTTGACTACTCTTATGACAATAGCTTCCGGGTCACCAGTATGCAAGGTGTCATCAATGAAACTCCACTACCTATTGACCTCTACCAGTTTGATGACATTTCAGGCAAGGTAGAACAGTTTGGCAAGTTTGGGGTCATCTATTACGACATAAATCAGATCATCTCCACAGCGGTCATGACCTACACCAAACATTTTGATGTCCATGGCAGGATCAAGGAGATCCAATACGAGATCTTCCGGTCCCTCATGTACTGGATCACCATACAATATGACAACATGGGCCGTGTCACCAAGCGAGAAATCAAGATTGGGCCTTTTGCCAACACCACCAAATATGGATATGACTATGACGTGGATGGCCAGTTGCAGACGGTCTACCTGAATGAAAAGATGATGTGGCGCTACAGTTATGACTTGAACGGCAACTTGCACTTGCTGAACCCTGGCAACAGTGCCCGGCTAACACCACTACGTTATGACCTAAGGGACCGGATCACTCGCCTGGGAGACATCCAATATCGAATGGATGAAGATGGGTTTCTGCGGCAAAGAGGCGCAGAGATCTTTGAGTATAATTCCAAAGGTCTGCTAGTGCGGGTCCACAGCAAGGCTAGTGGATGGACCATCCAATACCGCTATGATGGCTTGGGTAGACGTCTGGCCTCCAGAAACAGCCTGGGACAACACCTGCAGTTTTTCTATGCCGATTTGAACTATCCCACACGCATCACCCACGTCTACAACCATTCCAGCTCTGAAATCACCTCGCTCTACTATGATCTGCAAGGTCATCTGTTTGCCATGGAAATCAGCAGTGGAGAAGAGTTCTATATTGCCTGTGACAATACTGGGACTCCACTGGCAGTCTTTAGCAGCAATGGGTTACTTCTGAAGCAGGTGCAGTACACTGCCTATGGGGAGATCTACTTTGACTCCAATCCTGACTTTCAGCTGGTGATTGGCTTCCATGGAGGATTGTATGATCCACTGACAAGGTTGCTGCACTTTGGAGAAAGAGATTATGACATCCCAGCCGGCCGCTGGACCACACCAGACATTAGCACGTGGACTAGAGTGGGAAAAGACCCTGCACCCTTCAACCTGTACATGTTCCGCAATAATAACCCTGTTAGCAAAGTCCATGATGTCAAAGAGTATGTCACAGGTAAGGGGACAAATGTGGACACTGTTTTTGTTACAGTTGGAATCAAAATTATTCAACCCCCGTTGCAAATTATGTATGTTATCAAAATGTACACACTTTAGCTGTTTGCAACACACGAAGCAAACAATTAAAATAGCTCAACACAACTAAAATAACAACTGGTTTCGCCAAACTCAACACAAAATGCTTCTTTAATGACTACTATAGTCTCAGAATTACTCAACCCGTTTATGACAAGCATCTTTAGTACTTTCATCTTTAGTAGAGTACCCTTTTGCTGTGTCATAGCCAGACACTAGCTTCTGGCAGCGTTCCTGAGGAATCTTAGCCCATTCCTCATGGACAATGGCCTCAAGTTCACTAATATTCTTGGGCAAGGTGCTGCAGCTGTCTTCTATAAAGTCCTACCCAAGACTTTTAAGTCAGGTGGTTGAAGTCAGGCAACTGTGATGGCCACTCTCCAAATTCTTCCAGGACTTCTTCTGAAACCAGCCTTAGCAGACTTTGAGGTATGCTTGGGTTCATTGTCCTGTTGTAAGGCTGAAAGATGCCCATGTTTAAGCTTTCTTACAATGGGCAGAGCATTTTCTCCAAGAATTTCCTGATATTGATTGAATCCATCTTGCCCTCCACATGCTGCAGAGCATCACAGAGCCACATCCATGCTTTACTATAGACAGGGTATAGGCCCAGGAAGTTCCAGTTTTGTTTCATTGCTTCACAGAACAGAGTACCAAAATTTCAGTGGCTTATTAATTTGGTTTGGAGCATACTGAAGCTGACTTTTCATATACTTTGGGTCAGTAGAGTTAATCGTGAAGTTTGCACATGGAGACCTTCCACGTTTAGTATGTGCCGGCTACTACAAAATCTACGGCAGGTTTTTTGCAGTCACTCAAGGGTTTTTGACCACCTGCCTCTTCAAGAATCTGATGGCGGCCGGTAATAGTTTCATCTTTCTGCCCCATCTAGGTAGTGTAGCCAGTGTTTCTTTAACTGTGAACTTTCAAGCAGTTTGTCTAGGAACATTTGGTGCTATTGCTATCTTTTTGTATCCTTATTCTTGTTTATGCAAGGCAGCGATCTTTTCATTTTTGGACGACTCTTTTGACATTTTTGATATGTCTAACATATAATCAAATGTCACAGTCAACAAACTCTACACTTTGCTAATAAACCTCATTTTCAATGGAGGCTGAATCATTTTAATTTCATTTAAGAATGAGTAAGTACTTGACTAGAGTTTTAAAAAGCACACTGCAGTACTTAATTTTATTTAAATATCTGTCCTTAGATGTGAACATCTGGTTGGTAACATTTGGCTTCCACCTTCACAATGCCATCCCTGGATTTCCGATTCCTAAATTTGACCTGACGCAACCATCGCTTGAAATGAGGAAGAGCCAGCTGTGGGATGACCTTCCGGTACGTTTAACATAACATAAGACCTTGAAGAGCTGCTTGACACTCTAAACAGGAGTTCTTAAGTGTTTCATATGAGCCACATATAAAATAAAAAAAATATTTGTTTTATACACAGCTTCCTTATGCCTGTCCTGAAAGTGTTACTTTGTGTATTTTATTTTTTATGAATGCTTTATTTATCCAGGAGAGTCACGCTAAGATAAGATTTTATAAGCAGGCTCTGCAGAACCTGTTAAGACAAGAACAAAACTTAGGGTGCTTCACGGTTCATTAGCAGTGACAGAGATAATTTCCTTGAAATAAGGTCACCATATGTAAGCATTTGATGTGCAAATGAGTCCCTTTTTGGAGTGAATTATGCTAACACGATAGTCACATCTCCTTGTGAAATTAACCAGCCACGACACAGACTGGAGTCCCAAACAGCCTGTTTGTAAATAAGAATTTATTTTGATACCTTTTGTTGTTGTTGTTGTTGTTGTTTCATTAGAAAATTCATATCACCTACGGTTCCTGTGATCTTTTTCTCTTGTTATAATGTATGATCAAAATGGCCTTGCCTAAGCTGTTGTTTTGCTTTCTAGTAATTCATTTCCAAACATGGATAAAACTGTAGGGGAACTAATAACCCTGTTGCCACACAGCTTACCCTGTTAATGTTTTCTCATCTCACCCCGCTGCAGTCTATCTCAGGTGTCCAGCAGGAAGTGACCCGTCAGTCCAAGGCCTTCCTGTCCTTTGAGAGGATGCCGGAGATCCAGCTAAGCCGGCGCCGCTCGACACGGGACAAACCCTGGCTGTGGTTTGCCACTGTCAAGTCCTTGATTGGCAAAGGTGTAATGCTCGCCATTACCAGCAAGGGCCAGGTGGCCACCAATGCTCTAAATATTGCTAACGAGGACTGCATCAAGGTGGCAGCAGTGCTCAACAATGCCTTTTACCTGGAGGACCTGCACTTCACTATTGAGGGCCGTGACACACACTACTTCATCAAGACCAGCCTGCCTGAAAGCGACCTGGGGGCACTGCGCCTCACCAGTGGCCGCAAGAGCCTGGAGAACGGCGTCAACGTGACTGTCTCGCAATCTACCACGGTGGTGAATGGGCGCACACGGCGTTTTGCAGACGTGGAACTACAGTATGGATCGCTGGCACTCCACGTGCGCTATGGTATGACTTTAGATGAAGAAAAGGCACGTGTTCTGGAGCAAGCCAGGCAAAGGGCACTAGCGAGCGCATGGGCACGGGAACAACAGAGGGTGCGGGATGGGGAAGAAGGTGTTCGGCTTTGGACTGAAGGCGAAAAACGACAGCTTCTGAGCTCTGGGAAAGTCTTGGGCTATGATGGCTACTACGTACTTTCCGTGGAGCAATACCCAGAGCTTGCTGACAGTGCTAACAACATCCAGTTCCTGAGGCAGAGTGAGATTGGCAAAAGGTAACAGACTGCACCGTTCCAGCAGCATCACAACACACTACTGCCCCACTCTATACTCCCCCTATGTACTTGCTAAAAGCCCCCCCAACCCCAGCCTGCAAACTGAGAAGGGTAGGGTTGGGGAAACTGTGCCTAGCTGCCTCTCTCTGTTACCATGTAGAAAAAAAGACCTGGGATGACGACCAACTTTGTCACAAACCACACTAACTGACATGTTTTACACGCTGAAGCGGCAAGTGGACAAATGAACTCTTTCTGACAGAGCAAGGACTCTTAATTTTGAAGAAAAAACTTCAATTTTTTGTGCTTTTTGTATGAAATACCTTAAAGGTGATACACTTAATGGAATTTAAAAAAGAACAAAAAAAATAAAAAAACACAACGTGTTTACATGCGCAAAACCACTGCACTCAGCTGGAGTAACCTGTACAAGCCTCTGAATTGTTTCCTTCAGAACGCTAACTGTAGGCTACTGTGGTGATCCACGCTGAGATTCGTTAACTCCAAAAAGCTGTCCTTGCTATCAGTAAACAGTTTTTGTGGACTGTTTTGGACAGAGTTGTACAGCCGTGAGTGAACTGACCATGATCCTTTCCTGCTTCGCTTTCTTAAAGGACACAATTAAGATTCGAGTATTCAAGTCAAGTCTGAGTGTTCAATGTCATTGCTGAACCAGCTCATGTGGTGGCAGATGTAGAGTAGAGAGCAAAACAGACAAAACTAAACATATATATCATATCTGACCAGTCTTTTGACAAGAGATATGAGAGTATCTTTACAGATTTTTTTTTTTAAACTTAAAAAAATTACACTTATCCATACATGAATATTAGTCTCAGAGAAAGTAATTTATGTACAGTGTTTATACATAAAAAATAAAATCTTAAAAATATTGAGACTTTCTTTTTCGTCTTGTCATGCATTACTGTTTACACTTCATGTAATTCAATTTTAATATTTGATCTTATCAGAATTTATGGTAATGCTTATCAAAATAAAATCAGCTGTACTGTCTCATTAACCTGTGCATTGAAATGTTTTTTACTTTCCACTCTGGTACAGTTTTGCACTGTTTTTGGTTTTGTTTTTTCAGCCATGACTGTTGGTTGGCTTCATAGCTTGGCTGCCCTTCCTTTGTAATAGTCAGTATGTTTTGAGGTGATGGCTCCCCAGTACAACATGGGCTTTAGACATTAGTTAGAGATACATCAAAATAAAGCAAGGACATGATTTCTAATTACCATTACGTGTTTTAGCGGCATCATAGCTTTTTCTTGATCATAGCTATTCGATTCATAGTTAAACTCTAATCTAAACCCAGGACTGGCAACACTAGCACTCTGCTGTCCCTGTTTAGTTTAGGAGTTTTCTGACCATCGTTAACACTGGTTGCCATTAACAGGTGTAATGCAAGTATAAAATTCCACCTGTATGGAATTAACCTGCCAAACATATTTACAGATATATAAGTACAAACACAACTGAATTAAATGGGTCATTAAGTAGAGCAGCATGTGCGATGACCTTGAACCTTGTAGTAACAGCAGGAATAAATGGGGAAAAAACTTGCATTTGGTCAAAATGTCTCAGATATTTTTTTTTAAAACTTTTTTTGCTGCTTATTGGGTTTTCATGCTGAAGTAAATGAATAAGGAAAATACATTGCACCCAGCTTTTAATGGTAAGGAAGGTATTGGTGGATTTTCTTTATCTTTAAATATTTGACAACCCAAGTGTTCTTTAGCATTACAAACATTGTCCATTTTTCAGTGAAACTATAAAACCATTTACATGTTTATTAGGTCAAATGCCTAGATGGACTGCCACACAGCCTACTTCAGAAGTATTATTATTTTTTTTGTACAGGCCTCTTAAGATTACAGCACATACAAAGCATAATATCGAATTTGACATAAGAAAATACTTTTTGTCATTTTTATTTCTTATGTCTTTGTCATTTTGTTAATCAATTGTTTGACTGTATGGTGGAGCCTATTTTTCTACTCATATGTGAATGAAAAGGGGTGATGAAGGGTGTGCTGTTTGGTATTGGATCTTGTAAAGTTTCATTTCTGTGTGCTGTGAGAGACCTTTTGTGTTTACTGTCGTCGCATGCGTTGGGTCAGCGCTGTGCGTTTGGCTGGTGTAACGAATGTCGACCTCTCCCTGCCTCCAGTTGGCCAAAACATTTAAAAATGAATTTGTCAAAACAAGATTCTTTGGAATGATGTCATCCCTAAACCAAAACCTGAATCTTTCTAGTGAGTGTTTTCATTAGATTATTTTCTCACCCTTTTGAGCTTGGACTGAAATCTCCTGTCAGTCCAGTTCACCTCTTTACTTTAGCCTGAGTAAGATATATATATATATATATATATATATATATATATATGATAATTCACTGTACACTCATGATCTTCAGAGCAATGCCATTGACAAAGCACTTTTTGGTAGCGTGAATAACTTTTAACGTAATGTACAGTCTTTTACAGAAGTTTCACAAATTACGTTTTGTTGCTTTTCTAAGTGAAAGTAAGTTAACACATCCTATATGGTGAATAAACAAATAGAGCATGTTTCTATACAATTTAGTGCACAATTAAGTTTAGTTTATTTTTTTATGGTTTAGTTTCCTCCTCCCCCAATTCCTCCTCCCCTCTAAATTCAATAAACAACAAATAATTGTGCATTAAAATGTGCAGAAGTGTGTTCTCTGTAGAAGATGTGTTAAAATGCACAAAAATGTAATTTGTTCAAGGGTGCCTAAATTCATGCATGTGACTTTAAAAGGTTCTGTACCAATGAAAGGTTTTTCTTACAAGCCTAGAGCCGTTCTTTATTTTTAAGAGTGTACATGCATTTCTGCAGTGGAGAGGTAGAGACAAGTACAAAGGGAAGTTTTGTTTTTCCTCTGTTTGCATGAATGTGATGTAAACTGCTCATCTGAAACCAGTTCATATGTCAGTGAACCGCTGTAAAGGTCCATTTCAGAAATCAGCTGTTTTGTGTTTAATAGCACACTGTTTTGATGGATTAGTTTCTGTATCTGCTTCTATTCAAGTTTAAAAAAAAACATTATTTTGTGTCATAAGGTTATTTTTCATGTTAAAAGCAACTTAGCACACATTGCCTCAAATGTAATATGTACTGAACTCAAAGTTTTTTGTTTTGTTTCTCTACGATCTCCATCTCGCTCTCCTGTCAGTTATTCTGTATCATGCTGGTCGGCCTGTGTGATCGTTTAAAGAAAAGGTCGAGGACGTGAAAATGTTGTGTGCAGTTAGAGTTGTTAATGTGCATTTGGAGTTTTTTTTAATGCTACAGAAGGATTTTTTAAAAAGTATTATTTTCTGAAAATGCAGCAGAGCTAGAAGCTGATGTGATTAACTGTTGATGTCTCCTTTGTGAAATGACTTAGAAAGCGCTTATGTTTGTTCCTAAAGCTGCCATCAACAGGTTTTTGGGTTTGTTCTTTGGTTTTTGGAAGACACGCATGTCTGGAGTGCAGTTAAGAGCCTGGATACGCATGGCAGATGCAACAAGTTGAACTTGTCCTGAAAGCAGAACCAGTCCATTTAATGTGATGTGAATTATGCACTGTAAAGGCAATAATATGTGTATGATTACAACCTAAATTTCAATCTGATTATGACCTTTATTACCAGAGTGAGCAGGAGAAATATTGGATTGTTCCTACTGATTTTTTAACCGCAGAAAGAAGTAAACCTCTTACAAGAACACGCCCATCACTTCGTTTTAGCTTTTAATCACTGAGATTTTTTCTCGAATTCAAACACAAACCAGTTTAATGTATCCAGGCCTTTAAGTGCAATTGTGTCATTTAAAGCAGGTCAATGCTGGACTCATTTTGTTTTACTTTTCAACATGTTAATGCTCACAATAAGTCAGTCATTTAAATAAAAACGTAATACTCGAAAGAGTTTCTGAACTCACACAAGCCTGCTGCTTTTATTTCTTCAATATGTTCTTTAGTGCTACATGTTAAGTAGTTAAGTAGTTTCAACCCTGCCTAATGTTAATCATAATTATATGTTTGTGAACTTGAAAACAAGAATGCAAAGTATAAAACGAAAAATACGTTACCAGCAGAAGGCACCAATGTTTATTGCCATTTGCCTTTTTTTTGACATTTTTATTTTGAAACTAAATCGCATACTGTTACTTTGCTGTTGATTTATCCATTTTGTCATTTGTCAGATATATAGCCTACTGCTGTAAAAAGAAATGACAATGCAAACATTGCATTTTAATGGAGACACTGCTTGGATTTTCTTTTCCTTATTACTTTTTCCATTTTAGATAATGCAATAAAATACCAGGACAATTTAATTTCATTTTTAATTTTGGCAGAATATTTGTGACGGGTTCTAAAAAGAAACTTTATACACTCACCAGCCACTTCATTCTACAGTTTCTACTTTTGAGGTGTAGCGGAATGGGAGATTTGCACCATGGATGAATAGCTGGCATATCTGCAGCAACTGTGTGATGATATCATGTCAAAGTAGATCATAATCTCAGAGGAATGTTTCCAGCACCTTGTTAAATCTATACCATAAAGAAGAATTAAAGTAGTTGTGGAGGCAAAAGGGGACCCAGTAACCCAGTACTACCAAGTGTACCTAATACCTAATAAAATGACTGGTGAATGTTTGATACCCCTACCAATACCCATACCCATAGCAATAAACCAGTACTGTATCCCCATCCCCAAAGACATATCAGTGAACCAGTCCTGTCTACCCATCCCTATACCAATGAACCAGCTCTGTCTCCCTATCCCCATACCCCTACAAATGAACCAGCAGTGTCTCCCCATCCCCATCCCCATACCAATGAACCCGCACTCCCTATCTCTATACAAATGAACCAGCCCTGTCTCCCCATACCCATACCAATGAACCTGCTGTGTCTCCCCAACACCATATATCCCTACCAATGAACCAGCTCTGTTTCCCTGTTCCTGTCTCCATACCCATACAGCTGAACTAGCCCTGTATCCCCATCCCCATAGCAATGAACCAACCTGGTCTACTCATTCCCATACCAATAAACCACCTCTGTCTCCCTATACCTATACTCATACCAGTGAACAACCCTGGCTCTCTATCCCCATACCCCTACAAATGAGTCAGCCCTGTATCCCGAACCTTATATCCTTACCATTGAACCAGCCCTGTCTCCCAATCCAATACCCCTAACAATAAGCCAGCGCTGCCTCCCCATCCTTATACCCTTACCAATAAACCAGCCCCGTCTCCCCATTCCCATTTCCTGCCATCGAACCAGGCCTGTTTTCCCAACCCCATACTCCTACTAATAAACCAACCCTGTTTTCTCATCCCTATATCACTAGCACTGAACCAGCCCTGTCACTTCAACACTTTACCCATACCAACGAACCAGCCATGGCTCCCCATACCCATGAACCAGCCAACCCCAACCCCATACCCCTATTATTGAACCAGACCTATCTCCCCAACCCCTTGTCTCAACCTACCAGTGAATCAGCCGTTTCCCCAACCCCATACAAATGAACCAGCTCTGTCTCCCCATCCTCATACCCATACCAATGAACCAGCCTTGTCTCCCCATCCCCATACCCCTAACAGTGAACCAGCCCTGTCTCCCCAACCCCATACCACTGTACCAGCTCTGTCTCCCCATCCTTGTACCCATACCAATGAACCAGCCCTGTCTTCCAAACTCCATACCCCTAACAATGAACCAACATGTCTTCTTATCGCCAGCGCCCTACCATTGCACCAGATCTGTCGCCTTAACCCACATCCGTACCATTTAACCAGACCCGTCACTTCAGCCCTGTACCCATATCAACAAACCAGCCCTGTCCTCTCATTCCCATACCCTTACCATTGAACTAATAAAGACTGTGACTGACCGAAATTTTGTTATACTTGCTCTCAGGGGTCACCAAGTGAATTGGCCCATAGGATCGTATAGATGAAGGAGAAGAATGAAGGCGGCAATGGTGCAAATGGCCAAACAAAGCTCTTTATTTAGAAAAATATACATTGTACTGAACTTGAACTCAGAAAACAACAAATTGAGGGCAACAGCACATAAACAGCATTCTCTCTTAATACTCAGAGCAGCATAGGAGGCATGACACAATATCCTTACAGAGACTGGAAAAATTTATTGAAAAAGCATTAAGCATATTGACCAGCAAGCTGAGATTCTGACAGGCTGATTAGGCAGTTAAACATCTGCTTGTCTTCATCACCTTGCCATGGCTAAAAAAATCATATTGAAACAGATGCCTTTTAACTTAAGGGGAGCCAATGAAGCTGAAAGTTCTCTACTTCACTAATGAAATGAACTCAGAGCTGCTGCCTCAGACATCTGCTCAAACAGTGTCCATTTATCAAATGACTGACCTCAGAATGATGATATAAACCCAAAAAAAAGTGAGGGTGTATGATATGTTCTGTGATTGTTCCACTGAGGTTCTAACACGGTCTGAGGCTTTAAGATAAACGACCATGTCTTCCATTCCTGTGTGACCAATCAAAAATACCTGACCTTCCGAAAGCATACAGGCCCGTCCCCTCACAGCCCGCTGCGTCTCTCTCATGCTCCAAACAGCCATCCATCAGCCAGAGGCTTCAACATATACACACAAAACCCCCCCAAAGAAACTACCTTTCATCATTAGGTCTGCGTACACACCCTCATACATCTCACACCCAACAAAGAGACTCCTCCAACCTCTATAACACTACAACACTGAGTGATCGTAAAACCACATGTCCTTTGTGATACAACGAAATACCTGGCTAACACATAACACACCTGCTTTTTTTTAGTAGCTTGATAACCTCACGGCTATATTCAAAACAAGTTTTGTCCTTGAACTTACTATTCTTTCCACAAGTTGCAAAATTAGCACAGAGAAAACACTGCAAACTAGCTAGACAAAACTAACTACACATTTTTTAGGACGGTTTGTGCTGTACAAAAAGCATCAAGAATATATATGTGGTAATGCATTACAACAAGCCCCTGTGCTCTAATGTCCAAAGTTTGAAGGTGCGAAGGTAATTTTGGCTTAAATGTGTTAATAAGGTCAGTTCTTGACATTTCTATTAATAAATTATTATTAATTGTGCTGTCAAGTCATTTCTGACTCCTGGCGACCATATGGATAGTGTTTCTCCACAATGCCCTGTCTTCTGTTTGGGTCTTCAGACTTCTGAATGGCTCTATCATCCCAGCAACTCTTCCAGGCATGACAGTCTTTACCAATGAATCAGCTCTTCTCACAATTTGTCCAAAGTAACAGAGCTTCAGTTTGGTTATCTGGGCTTCAGCTGTAAGGTGAGGTTTTGTTTGGTGAAAGATCCATTCATTTGCTTTCTTTGCTCTCCAGGATTCTCTCACAAGTCTTCACCTTATGACATTTTAAATTTATGTCGCTTATTGAAGCAAATGCTTGAAGACATTGGCAGTTATTTATGTTCTGGTACTTTGCAAAACTTTTTTATAAAACACTTAAGTTTGTGTGCTTTTGTGAATGACATCACCAAATTCAGCCATGACATTATTCACAGTAACACACTCCTGTGATCAACTGTTTAACTTGACACCTTTGAATGTAACTCAGCCAATCAGATATTTCAGAAATGGAGGTATGCCTTTTGTACAATCAGAATTGAGAGGTGAGACTTGTAACATGAACACAGCTGAAGTGCTCCCACCACACTGTTAGACATGGCCCCTGCAGGTCTGGATTTTGGCCGCTATCCAAAAGGCCTTTCTCCACTCCAGTCTGCCTGCAGCTACAGACTATGTCTCGGGACCCGGGTGGAGGACAAGGGGAAGCTCATTTAAAAACCGAGCCAGTGTAAATAGCTTTTCCAGAAGACTCTGTCTCATCATCTTAGCGCAACAGCGTCCCCCTCGACGTGGCAGAACATCCATCATCTTCTGTGTTTACGAGGCAAGTGGAACAGTAAAGCAAGGCCACATGATGGGTGAATCGGATGATATAGGAAACAGTGGTCAGACCCAGCCACATCCACACCTGTCCAGCTGTCCCTCAGGCTCACCTCCAAGATGAATATGCTGCCATGGGAATAGCACTGCAAATGGACAGTCACATGGTTGTGTAATATCACATGTCCTAGAGTCATAGTGCTCATGGCAATTATAACTATAATCATTTTTTTTACAAATGTATTTTAGAAGAAACTTGTATGAACTGACCTATGACTTTTGATCCAAAATAGGCCAAAATGTCAATTTACTTAATTAAGGCTAATACAAGGCTAATAACAAAAAAAATAAAAATCATATACCCCAGCAATTAGCACTGTTTAAACTGCATACCTACTTCTCACACAAACACACAAACACACACACACACACAAACACACACACAAACACACTTGTTTTAAACCATGTGGATTTGTGAAGCAATGTTATCTACACAACTACAGTTTGTTCCCTCTACTTTTCTCCATTTTTATATTTGACAATGTGTGCTGGTTATTAGCTTCCTTTACATGTTAGCTGCATTGACTTTATAGCTCTAGTGCAAAATTAAAGAAGCAAAGTTCAGACACCGTTAGTGTATAGAGAAAACTGTATAGAAATAATTGATAATTAAACTCCGCCTCTATTCTAAAATGGGCCAAAATGTTTGATGTCGTTTTATTTTGTTATTGAGCTTTAGCTTACATGGCCCTAATCCAGCATTTTTTAAATCATACTGTATTTTTCCCTTTGGTCCACTTATGGTGTTTGTATGTTTTAATGTACCAAAACTTGTACATTAAGTTTGTTAATTAATTGTTCTAGTTTCACAATATCCAGTATATGGTGATCAAAAAAGCAGATGAGACACAAACCACATGGGGTAGACGCTTTCCAGTGACTTGAACACCCATTGGCCTAAAAATGCAGTCCTTGTAGCAACAATGCAACAATAAGGCTTTGAAAAACTGATATCAGCCGTCTAGTCGCAACTACTTATTTTGTATCGGTCATTGTATCATGATGAAGGAAACTCTGTCACTGCACTGTAATTTGACCACAGCCTGTTTCATATTCCTTCAAAGTGTGAATTATTTGGCAAAAGTGGATGAAACTTTCTAAAAAAAACCAAAAAACAGAAAGACTCCAATGTGGGTGTTACCAAGTACTGACATAGTGGGGTGTCCAAGAATTGGAACCCAAGAACGTGCCAGAGTTTTAGAATTTTCTTCTTCTTTTTAAAGTTGATCAAAGTACAATGACTGTGCTTTAACTAGTTTTTAACTAGTTAGCGCCACTTACCATCTAGTAGCGCTTTGTAGTTCTACAGTTACACACTGAAGTCCATCTGTTTCTCTGCATATTTTGTTATTCCTCTTTTACCCTGTTTTTCAATGGTCAGGAGCCCCCAGGATCACCACAGAACAACAGAACGGGAATTTTTTTTTCTCAGCACTGCAGTGACATTGACAGCTGGTGGTGTGAGTGGATCAGATACAGCAGCGCTGCTGGAGTTTTAAACATTGTGTCCACTCACTGTCTGTTCTGTGAGAGCACAAAAAAGATTGTACAACAACCAACTCGCTGACTATAAAACTATAGAGACTAAAGAAAATATGATGGAGCATGCCATAGTTTATGTAGTACTGAGATGCAGTTAAAGAATAAATGGTTTAGAAAAAACCTTTAGAGAAAAAAACATTTAGACTTTTGCATCTTTTAGCACAGGAATGATAGCATAGGAAAGGACCGCTCTTCAGGAAGAAGATTGCTGCCTGAACCAGAAGACCACTGAGATAATATTACGGCAAAAAGATATCTTATCGGCTTAAATGAGAAATGTTATGTTTGGCAAAGCTGAACAATGCATACCAGCATAAGACCCTCATCCTAAGTTTGAAACAGGTTTGAAACCAAAAGTATCCCACATCAACGTGCAGGGTCGATCAACAGTTATAGGAATTGTTTCTGTAAATCCTTGCTGCTCAAGGGGGTCAAACCATTTCCTGAAAGAAGTTAACATACTTTTTCCAAATTGAAATGTTAAGTTCATTAGTTAAATGAATGGAAAACTACATATATGTTTGTGTTATTTGTTAAATTAGGGTTTCTTTATATATGGTAATGAGTTAATTAAAGATAAAGTTAACTGAATGATAAATGCTTCACAAGTTTTCAAGTAGCACTGTACATCACCCATTTAAAAAACTAATTGTCCCCCTAAAACTTGATAAGTGGTTGTGTCACCTTAGCAGTAACAACTGCATCCTAACACTTACTTTAACTGGTGATAACTGGAATCTTGCACATTGCTGAGTACACATTTTGGGCCACTTTTCTATACATAATTGTCTTTGTGTTGGATTTACATTTTTGGAATGTTTAAAATAATTAAAAATGTTTAACAAATATGCAAAAATAGAGGAAATCAACAGATACTGCGGGTGCTCTATGTTAGTCTATAGACTATAGGCAGCTGCATCAAACTTCATCCCCCTTTACCCTGTTTATCATTGAAAATGGATCATCACAGCTGCTGACCAGGTATTATATTTGTGGTGGAGAATTCTGAGTGTATCAGGCACTGCGGGATTACTGCTAGGTTGAGACTGACCCACCATCCAAAAGTATCCAGCAACGGTCATAAACCATCCACTGATGAAGGTTCTAGAGGATGGCAAACACAAAATTTGTTCCTAGCAGCCTGGTGGTAGGAGAAGTGAACCCAGAACCCAAAACTCTTGGGGTTAAATCCCATGACTAACCAGGTATACCTGGCTATGCTCTTGGACATGGCACTTAACCCCTCACAGCCCCAGGTAGTGCTGCTGTGCTGTTCCCAGACTGGGCATAAATAGGCAGCGAAGTTTCTGTGCATCAGCAGATTAGCTATGGTCTCTAACCATACACCAGCAAGATGTACAAAAGAGAGGTTTTCTAATAGCGTGGCCATTATGTGTATTATTAGTCATGTTTGCCCCACATCCCAGCTACGTTCATTATATCACTGCATCTAATGTCTATATATCCACTCCAGCCTTTTTTCACTTCTGCATCCCATGATACTGAGGCTAATCTTATTGGCCATTGCCCAAAGCTGTTGTGTTCATGCCTTGTCACTAAGTAGCGTCAGGCTTCAAAATGGCTTTAGTTATTTTGGCCACTGCCCAGTTGAGCGTCTAAAAATGAGGCTGTCATAGCTGGACATAATCATTACTCATTTAAACCGTGTTGACTTTGCAGGGTGCGTCTCCTGAGGGCTGGACCAGAGCCAAAGTCAATGTCCCTCGGCTGCAGGACCCTTAATTTCTGACACCACAGATGAAAATGTTGTCTTAAGACCAAGGCACACTAAAGTGGATTGTTCTTGCAACAACACAGACCGCCGGCAATCCTTCATCAATTGAGAGGGGGGTGCGTTCTTTCAGATTCTTGACATGATTTTCAACATTAAGTGCCACTTCACATATTGCCCTTTCAGAGACACTTTGTGAGCTTTGTAAAGACTGCAATTAGCCTGTAGCACATGAATGTTCTACATCGACATATGCATATATTACATATATGAATATGTATGTCTTGCTAATGGCCTTTATTATTGGAGGTTAAAGGTGGATGCTGCATCTTTTGAAACATCCAGGACAGACTCCATTCTGGAGTTTTAATTGGCTCTGAACAAACTTTTTAGTCTAGTCTGTTCACTCAGCATGGAAATATCCCCAAACCAAGCTCTAATATACTTCGATGTCAGTGGTGGACAGTAACGAAGTAAATGCAATTAGTCACTGTGCTGAAGTAGTTTTTCTGTGTATCTGACCTTTACTGAAGTATTTCCATTTTGGACAACATTGTACTTCAACTCCACTACATTTCAAGCTGAAATATCTTACTTTTTACTCCACTACATTATGCAAAAAAATTTTTGTTCCTTTTGGCTTATATGCGCATAAAAACGTAACATGTCAAAACAAAACAAGCTTATTCACAGAATCTTAGCTTCCATGTCAATTTCAGGCCTGGACTACACATCAAGGACCACATGAAGGAAGGTAGGTAAAGCAGGATGGGGTTAGTAAACAGAGAAAACATATTGTTCATGACTTATTTGTGAAGCTGTTTAAAGAAAGTTTTCTTTAAACTTTAACTTGTAACTAAGTTGCACATAAATCTTTGCTTGTTTGCAAAAAAAGTTATTTTATAGTTTATAGATAGACATCAGTGTCAGACTAATTAATGATGGTTTTGAGGTGCCACCAGGGGGACACTGCACACGTCACAGAAGCTATTAGGGTTTATATTATTAGACTATGAAGTTATAATGTTGTGGGGTTTTTGCAGTATTTATTTTATTTATCTTCTTGTCTTCTTGATCTTCTTAAGGATGTGAGCAATGAAGTTGGTCTGGCAGCTTGTTTTAGCTATAGCATTTAAGGTAGAATAGAACATTAGTACAAAGAACTGACATACTGCAAACCTTAAACAATTTTGTTAATCCTTCATGAATCCCATGTTCCAAAAGGCTGTTTCCAAAATCCAAGACTGTTATGTAACAGTTCTGACTCTGCCCGAAATTATGCCCCCAAATTTAAATATATCAGCTCACGTTCCAGCCCAGCAGAAACAACAATGCCAGATCATAACATACAGGTAGGTTTCCAGGTTGTGAAGGGGTTTTTGGCACTTTTCATGCCCTTTACAAACATCTTTAAATGGTCTGAAAGATTCCTGAAAATGTAGATGGCTCTATTTGGCATAATTAGGAATTAGTGCATATATCCTTTAGTGTATATCCCCTTTAGTGTCTCTTTTTTTCATTTAATGCAATGAGAAAAGCAACTAAACATTTTAAATCTCCATAAATCTTATCCCCTTTTAGGAGAAATTTACAAACAACTGAAGGTTCCAAGCATTCGCACAAAAAACTGTATGCAAAAAAATCTTGCTACCACAAAGACACTGCATTGTTTAGGAAGGATGCACGAACTACCTGAAATTTTACCGAATCACAAGACAACAATAATGCAACTTAGAGCTGTGAATGCTCCCCAAGGTTTCTTTGCCATGAGTCTACTTACTCAGTTCTGCTGCAAAGTCCGGCCTAGTGACATGTGAACTGCCCTGCGAATGGCCAGGAGGTATTGGAGTCACTAGGTATCGATGTATCAAAGTATCACAAACCAACTGATGATAATCTCAGACCAGTTTCTGAAAAAGTCTTGGTTTTGCTTTGCTAAAACCTATTTTATTGCTTCTTCATAAAATATCTGATCTGTTAACCGAAGTTAATTCCTCAGATGTAATTCAAACTGAATGTTTTAAAAACTGTAATATTAACATGTAAAAAAGAGTTTAAAATGCTTTTTGAGCAACCGTTTGCAGACTGTTTGCTGATTTAGTGAAGAGTTAGAAAACTGACAGATGAAAAAAAATAAAAAGTGTATTCTGTCAAAACTTTGAGGCCGAAAAGTTTAATGCTATTAAAATGTAGTTGTAGGGCATAATGCACTTTTAAGACAGCAGTGAGCTAAATCTTCACTTGTGTCAACATAACAATGCTACATGCCTGGCTTTTTCAACCCATTTTCTATGACTAGGGCCAATAATAACACCTTTGTTTACACATGCCAGAACAGCAGAGATGTGGGAGAATTCACAGTTCAGAAGAGCTGCTTGGATTCACATTATATGAAAAGCTATAGATGTACAGTAGAAAAATATTATAAATATTATGATATTATAACATATTATAACAATATCATAACAGTACACTACACCTATAGCACGTCTGATGCACGGGTCTGTCCAAATTGTATGCCGTCATAATACCCTGGCGCCCTTGAGTCGTCTTGCCCTATACAGCCACACACTGTCGACAACACAAAAGTGCTGAGTTGGAGGAGCACTGCAGGGTTTGCTATTTGGGACAGGGCCCATATTTCAACCAGAGAACTGTCTCATCCTCTGACCCAACCCAAAAAAAGGTCAGAAGTTCCTCTTAGTGTAAAGCTGCCACCCAGTGGTCATTCACCATAACATGATCAATTACAGCCATATCTGCTTCAATAGATCCAACTCAGGTTATTGGCACAAATGGGCAGGGCAGGCGCATCTGAGACAGTAAAGCATTAAGTGCTTTGCCCAAGGTGACATCCAAGAATACCCAGTATATCTGTCCCAGTATATGATTCTGTAACCAGTTGCTGGCTCATATACCTTTCACTAAGCTACCAAGCACCCCTAGCCTCATAGCTCTAGAAGAACTAGTCCTTAGTGGACAGATGAAAAGTTGACCCGACAAAAATTATGTTGGGGCTGAACAAAACACTTCCCAAATGTTCTTAGATTACATAATATAACCATGACAGAACGTGAAATGCTAAATATTGGACTACCTTCCACAAAAACAAATGAGAATGATTTAACTAAACTAGATATGGTGCCATAGCTCAGCCAGCCATGCTACAAAAAAAAAGTCTGTCATGAGTAAAGATACTGCTTTTCTCTTGCGGAAACCACTAAACAATCAACACCTTCATCTTATTTCATTTTGTACCAGGAGAAGGAAAATAAAACAACTTGGAGCTGTGAATGCTCCCCAGGGTTTCTCTGCCATGAGTCTACTTACTCAGTGCTGCTGCAAAGTCCTGCCCAGTGACATGTGAACTGCCCTGCGAATGGCCAGGAGGTATTAGACACGATTAGAAAATTTCTTGACCTGAATTTTTTACTACCTGTATTTGCAAGACCTGAATTTCAAAAAGGTAAAAGATTCGGAACATTCTGAACAAAAAAAATTCAAATATCAAATTATGCATGTACTTTTTTCAAGCATCATGAATTTCAGGTTCAGGTTATAGTAACATGCATTTAACTCCATAGTATTTTACAAAAGTACAGATAAAATCAGCAATTGGCTACTATTAATTGGGCTAATCTGTGGTAGGGAAGACAGAGGTAGCATTTTATTTGATTGATTATGTTTAACTAGGCAACTGATATTTCATTTCAGAAAGTAAAATGACAGTTTGGCCCATTATTCTGTTACTTGTTATTTATCGCAGATGCCATTCGTTATATTGTGACTTTAGCTAAAAGAAGGTACAGTAGAAAAATAAATAAAATAATAATAAACATGATATTTTGGCAATAAAAATTGGCACAAAACACTCATCAACCAATCTGACTATAAAGAAACTGGAATTCAACCAAATCATGATTGATGAAACTCATTTTACATTCAAGTTTCCATTGTAGCTGCAGTGTAAAATTCAAGAAGCAAATTTCAGGCAACAAACATGATTAATGTAGATAATGTAGATAATTTGCTGAACCTTCCCTTTAACCTTTATAGAAATTAAAAATAATAAAAACCTTGGCAGACCTCATGTGAGTGTGCCAACACTCCAGAGACGTAAGAAAAAGATCTGGCAGAAAGTACAGTATCCGTAACTGGCCTCATTTTGTCATGACAGGTGAGGCTGCAGTGGTTTTAAAGAGAAATGTTGCCAGATTGAAAGAGGATTACAATTTGTTGCCAGCTGTGTTTGTACTCAAGGTCAATCCCAGGTAGCACATTCTCACCTGGCAGACACCAACCCAACCTCACTGACCTGCCAGATACGATAGAACTACTCAAATATCACCACATATACACTCAGCAAACCTACATTCACAGGAAGGAGGAATAATTTTATATATATAATATTGTAAACTAAATATATGCAAAGGAATATTCAGCAATAGCACAAACAGTTCCAACACTGAACACAGTAAAAGTAAATGCCTCCGGCCTTTCATTTTCATTAGCGATTAATTTTAATTAAAAAATAAGAAAACACACACAAACACACAGAAACAACTAACACTAGCCAAGACGGAGCACTAAAGGTGCAGCTAGGTTGGTGTGGGATTTCAGAAAAGTTCAGTATTGTGGTATTTAATTATACAGTATAAGAAACATGAAGTATTGTGGTATTTATTTCAGCATTGATTAGTATTTCACTATTATTCGGTAGTTCAGTTGTTCAGTAAAGTTTGCTGTTGCGATGCGTGCACCTCCTCAATCACGCTCATGCTGTTCATTCCAGAGTAATTGATGGAGTTAAAGTCAATAATGATCCGGCTCCGTTTCGGCATAAACTGCCTGAAAAACAAAACAGAAGGCATCACTAAAAACAGATAGATAATAAATAAGTAAATAGATCAATGAATAACTATAACAATAAAACATGCTACATTACATTTATTTTGCAGTATATTTACTATACACATCATAGCAAGTTGCCAGTTCATTGGAAAACCCTACGTTGTAGCTGTTTTCAATGGCCATTTTATCAGAAACATCCAGCTTATGGTTCCACTAAACAGATCATGTTTACAAACTGTAGCCCAACTGTCATACAATTTGCCTGCTCCCTTGCCCCTTTACTGATCGAAGGGGACTACGTCAGGACCACCACTGACCAGACATTATTGATGGTATTCTCAGTGCAGCAGTGACACTAACAATAGTGTGAGTGGTGCTGATATGACTGTATCAGACACAATGGAATTCCTGGAGCTGTATGCCAATAAGGTGGCCTACAAGGTGGAATTTCTTGTAAAGTGCCAAGCAAGTTAGAAACAAGCCCAGGTATACAGTAAAGGACCTATAAGATAGATGGGGATGTAGAATAAGAGACGAGCAACTAACAAATGATAGGATACAGCTATATATAAAAAGCCAAACACCTTGAATAAAATTATGTTGTGATCATTTTAACATGGCGAAAAACTGTAGAAAATCAACTAAACTTTCACATAAATCTGTACATAAGGCAAATGGAAAAGTCTGAGCTTTTAAATAAATAAATAAATAAAACAGTGGAGAAAGGAGCAAGAAAGTAGTGGAGGGAGTGAGAGGGAGCAAGAGGGGGGGAAAATGGTGATAAAGCTAGCTTGCACGTTCACACCCTATCACCTCAATCCACTCCAGCATGCAGGAGCTTTGAAGCAGCCAATTACCCAGAATTCTCCTCTGGGGAGTGTGGGGGGTACTGGTTCTAACCGCAGGTGCCGCTCAGGTCCCAAACCACCGGCAAAGACAGCAGGGGGCTGAGCATTTTTCACACCTCAAACTCAGCCTATTTATTCCTTTCCTGACTTTTCCGACATCAGAACGTTTCCTTTTAGCTTTCTTACAGTCCTTCATGTGTCTACACTCCCCCTTCTTTTTCTCCTTCCTAGAACCTCTATATCACATAGCCAAAAAATAGACATACAAGACTCTCCTTATATTTCACTGAATTATATTTCTCACTCGTAACTCACTAAAACAAATGGAGAAATTATGTGGAAAGTGCAAATTATGATTTTTCAAAACAACACGTTTGTAAGTAGCAGATGAGATCATTTGAATTCGTTTGAACCTGATGAAAAGTTTGTATACAGCCTTTAATTAAAATGATCTTTTACATTTTTGTATGTTACCTGTTTTTGTTGTCTTTTTGACATTAAAACTAATGGGAAAAAAATTATATATATATATATGTCACTTTAAGATATAATTGCTATTAAGTTTAGTACCTTGCAAAAGTCAAAGACCACCCTTCATTTATTTAATTTCCAGTCAAACCGAACATCAAATACAACTTATTCATCAGATTGCAAAACTTGATGAGGCATTTGGATTTCTGTATTTGCTTGCTACTTTTAAACTAATCAATTTCAGGCACATTGTACATGGATCCAGACATGACTCAAGTGCCTGTTTCAGCCCACTGGACATCGCCTTCGCATCTGTGGGTGACAAAGCCAAAAGATCAAGAATAGAAGGTTCTTTGGCCAGACACGCAATCCATTCAGTAATATTTTGTTTTATTTCTGCAACTGTCTCAGTCAGGCATATTTAATATATGTATGCAGTCTGTGAAATATATAAAACATAATTATTTTTAAATGTGATATAACATTTTATATATTTTATATGCTGCAGTTTACAGAATTTAAAAATCTCTGCATACTTGTGTTGTTGAAATGTAAACAAAGTCATTTGGAATTGTTTGTCATAAATTAGATAAAACATCTATTGCAGCGAAACTCTTGACAGTGGTGGGGATGGGAACCAGTGGCCATGATAACTACAACAAAAATATAGCCATGTTATTTACTTTCCAAAAAGACCTGTGGAGCTACGTTTATTTACAGCTGACAATGAGAATACAGTGAGAAATCGGAAAAAAAAAGGTTTGACTGGCATTAACTGGTTTAATAAAAATTACATTTTAGGCTAAAACCTTCCTCAAAACTATCATAAAACCAAGGCTCACATCAGGTAGCGTATTCACAACCATTTTGTGTAATAATATAGCTGTTAAAGGCATTCAATTCTCTCCCTCCTATCAACAGCACTGTGATCAATTCTAACTCTACGAAGTTCTCTAGCAATAGAAATTTCATAAAAATACAATAATTAAAAAAATTATTTCCAATAACACTTGAGTAAAGTAAAAAACTTCAATTTAAAAATAATACTCAAGTATATTCATGAAGTACAAACACTTTTTAATCCTCTTTAATCTGATTTATTATATTTAAAGGTTAATAATTTTTGGGAGGCAGTTTAGGCTCTTTTTTTGTGTTTTTGTCCTTTGCCCCTGGTCATATCTGATGCTAGATCCCTTCAGTGTGTGAACTAAAGCTCCAGAGCCAAAGCCATAGGCTGAGATGGAGCCAAAGAGACAAAAGCAGAGGCTGAAACGTTAATAATTGCTGTCATGCAGGAAGCATTTTTACAGGTAGCGGACAAGCTTCACAAAGAAGCAGCAAGGGAATTAACCTCTGCTCCTGCAGCCAGTCAGCCCGCAGGAATGTGTCTTCAAGGATTTTCCATATTTTCATCTCAGCTAGAGCAGTTTCTTTTGTCTCCTCAGGCTCATCCGCCCACAGTTGTGTCTGATCCAGCTCTCATGAAAGTCTTAAGAGTATATTTACAGTCGGACTCTATACGACGCGTTAAGTGCAGTGGATGAACACCACGGCTCCTAGTGCTTCAGTCAAACACAGGGCGCTTTGAGCTCCAACTGCCACTTCCTACTGGATCTCATTAAAGAAAAAAGTGAAGGCTTATGCCACCCTGTGGATATATATTAAAACATGTCATTAAAATATTAAATATTAAAACCTAAGTAATTAAAAAGCGGGTTACTGAAACATTGATACGTTTTGCTCCCATGGGTTGTTAAGAAGATCGCAAATAAATTAGATTAGCATTGGTGACGTGTTTCATCACGTACGAGTGGCAGACAAATTACCTGAAACTGTAGCACAAAAATTAAACCCCAAGGCCTCGTCGGCAGACAGCTTACCACTTTAAATTAATGGTTAAAACTTCATTTCAGCCATGGCACCAGCTTACAGCTGATTGAAGCTATAGAAGCTACAGAAAACTAGTTTCAATTTCATATGGCACAAAAAAAACCAAACAAACATAACATCCAAAACACATTTAAAAAAACACTTCACACAAATCTACAGAGCTGTGAGTCAAGCAAACACCCAATACGAAACCAAACAATAAAAAACTAATATGGAGCAGTTTGAGGATCCAAGATCATTAAAAAAATAATTCATTAACAGTATAGACTTTATTACAGGATTTCATTATCAACAAACTTAAAATACCCCCGGAGAAAGCTACAACAACGACCTTTCATCGAGTTCACTGTCTGGGTGGCAAAAAACCTCAGAATAAGAGATAATCGTCCCATCGTTGCAAAAGTTGAACACTTTAAAGACAAAGAAAAAGAAACGAAAGATCAAAAACAAAGGAAAAGAACTCAGAGGAACGAACTTTGGGTTAAATGATCACAAGATTTTAGATAGACGGAGAAAGCTCCTCGCTATCAGGAAGGAGCTTATAAAACAAGGAAAACGAGTGGTCATCTCCATAGATAAGCTATATGCTGACAGTCAGTTATACCGGGATTAAAAACAACATGCCCTGGTTATACTAAATCGATCTCACACTCTCTCACACTCTCTCACACTCTCTCACACTCTCTCACACTCTCTCACACTCTCTCACACTCTCTCTCACTCTCTCTCACTCTCTCTCACTCTCTCTCACTCTCTCACTCTCTCTCACTCTCACCCTCTCTCCTCTTTACATGTTATGCGCGCACCTGAGTTGTTAAATCCTATAAACAATCAAATATATACTCCCTTTTCACTCCGTTCCTAGTATTCAAAAATAATAGTCTCTGATGTTTCCAACTAGTTGTTTCCTCTCTCTCACACACACACACTCACACAAAACAAAAAAAAAACATGGCTAAACAAACTCCTGTATCCATTATATAGATAAGAGAAGCTTCTATTCTACTCTAATTCACATTCATACACTAATATACAAGTTCTGGGCTATATCCTACAATGATTAAACAAGCGCACAGATATCTCACTGCTTCTGCGTGTGTCCTAATCGTAAAGTATGTCTCTCCTCTTCTTTCTTTCTGTTTTTTGTTTCTGTCTATCTATGTTCAAATATAAGAATAGATATTGATCCTATGTTCCTCCTACAGGAAACCCATCTAACAACATAAACAGAAATCATCTGAATATAACTACATATATACTGCCAATTACAATTCTAGACAAAGAGGTGTGGCTATTTTAATAAATAAGAAAATTCAATTTGTACATAATACAACAATCACAGACCCTGGTGGACGATTTATCATAATAAATATCACTTTTAACAATAAGGCTCTTGCCATTGCTAATATCCATGGTCCAAATACTGACAACACAACTCTCCAATACATCTAACTGAACAATAATAATTGGTGGAGATTTCAATACAGTTTTAGACCCATCCTGGGACAGAACCCCCACATCTACACACCATGCGCTGTTGGAACTCTTCAGACACAATAAAACAGTTCATGCACGATTTTGGTCTTGGCGATGGTTGGTGCCAAAATACCCAAAAACCAAAGAATTCACATTCTATTCATCAGTACACAAGTCATACTCACATATTGATTATTTTCTAATTAGTAATTCTATGATATCAAACATGTCACATACACAAATTCACCTTATTACAATTTGCGACCATGCCCCCGTCTTAGTCACATGGATTGGAAGCCAACAACATAAACCGAGCTTTAGATGGAGATTTAATACATCATTACTTAAAGATCTGGAATTTGATAACTATACTACAAGAAAGTGGGCATTCTTTCTAGAAATAAACGATTCTCCAGAAATATCAGTATCACTATTACGGGAAACTGGTAAAGCAGTCTTAAGAGGGAGCGTAATCTCATATGCTACAAATAAGAAAAAGAAAGAAACAGAAAACTAACTATAAATTAATAAAGTAAGAAACCTTAGATAGCAGTTAAACGAACTAGTAAATAAAAAAAAAACAAATTCCTACTACAGAGACACTGAATTTACCAATAAATCTGGAAAATACCTGGCAAATCTCATTAAGCGAAATAAAGAGAAAACAACAATCCCTGTCATAAAAAATTTGGCAGGGAAACCCTCAGAGACACCTGAGGAAATCAATCACGTCTTCAATGATTTCTGTAAAAATGTATATTCAACAGATCATGAGCCAAAAATCGAAGACATTAATAAATTCCTGAACAACATCAATCTCCAAGACTAACAGAAGAACAAAAACAAGTACTTGATGACCCAATATTGCAGGAAGAATTTTATAAAGCTTTAAATCATATGCCCAACAACAAGGCACCAGGGCCTGATGGTTTCCCTGCCGAGTTCTACAAACACTTTTGGTCAACCTTAGCCCCACTATTTAATAGACTGATATTAGAAATTAAACTAAATATGAAACTACCAACAAATACGAATACTGAAACTATCTCCCTTCATCTTAAACCAAACAAATACCCTACTTTACCCTCCAGTTATAGACCCCTATCACTTATGAATTCAGACATAAAGATTATAGGCAAAGCTCTAGCCAATATAAAACAGGTTTTATCAAAGGCCGCTACTCTTCTACCAATATGCGAAGGATGCTGAATATAATCGATTACACCTCTAATCAAAAAATACCAACGGCAGTTATCACCCTAGATGCAGAAAAGGCTTTTGATAGAGTTAAATGGAAATTTCTATTTACTACATTAAATAGATTTGGATTTGGAGAATCATTTATTAAATGGTTTCAAATTTTATATACTGCACCTAAGGCCACAGTAAATACTAATGGGCTAATATTACAACCTTTCACATTACACCGAGGCCCTAGATAGTATCTCTTTACTATCTTCATTATACCATTAGCAGCAGCAATACATCAAAAAATAAGTATAAAAGGAACACAGACACGTAATATAGAACAGAAAATTAGTCTATATGCAGATGGCATTCTTCTTTTCTTAAAATAACCATTCAATTCAATAACAGAAACCATTACAACTATCGAGAATTACTCAAAAATATCTGAATATTCTATCAATTGGACTAAATCTACTATCCTATCCTTAAATATGAACAAATTTTATGATACAATTAGAACACTACCCATTCCCATTAGTACTAACCAGGTCACATATTTGGGTATTAAGATCTCCCCCCAGTTGCCAGAATTATTCAAACTTAACTATAGTCCACTTATTAAAACAATAAGTGATGACCTCCATTGCTGGGTAAACCTGCCCCTCTCTCTCCTTGGAAGAATAGCCCCAATTAAAATGACAGTATTACCAAAAATAAATCTGTTTTCTATGATTCCCATACAACCCTCACCAACCTGGTTTAAATCTCTGGATACTAATATAATCACATTTTATGGGAAAAATAAACCGCAAAGAAATAAACTCACTACATTATTGAATCCAAAGCCCTATGGTGACCTAGAAGCACCAAAATCTCATCATTATTTTCTTGCACATCAACTTCAGTATATACTAAAATGGATAAAACCCAGCACATCAGATAGATCATGGATAGATATTGAACAAACATTATGCAAAGATATTCAAATGGCAGACTTACCATTTATTAGTCAATCAATTAAAAACATCCATGCTTTAACAATATAACTATATCTACAACTCTGATGGCTTAGATAAGATAACTAATTTAACACTTACACCAACCACCCATTCTCACATTTGGAAAAAAAAAACCCAGACTTTACTATCAACAAGAAAACATTAAACTTTTCAGCTTGGATTGAAAAAGGCATCACACATCTCAAACACATTTATCACAACTCTACTCTCTTATCACTTCCACAGCTTACCCAGAAGTACAGCATTGGGAGCACCAACTTTTTACAGTACAACCAGATAAGATCTCTTATGTCTTCAAAAATCAATTATCTTCATCAGTATCAGAATTAATCAATATTTCTGCTTCTAAAAAATTACTATCCAAAATATATAAAACAATAGAAAAATCAAACTGCAAAATCACCCCACCAACCAGACAATGGGAGGAAGACTTATCTTTGGGTCCTGATGCTGATTTTTGGATTAAGGTGTGTAATAATAATTTCCACATGACCAGTAGCACTAATCTTCAACTCATTCAGTATAAAATCATCCACGGAGTACACTACACCACACACAAGATGTTTAAAATGGGATTTACAAGATCTGCAATCTGTACATACTGCCCTCAAAATACTACTGACAACTATGTTCAATGTGGCACTGCACTCCCATTAACCAGTTCTGGTGAGAAGCAAATCATATTCTTCTCAAGCACTAGCCAACCCTGTCCAGCTCTCACCATCTCTATGTCTCTTAGGAGACATATCATCGACCAATTCAACACCCCAAAACAATAGGATCTTGTTTGTGGTGCTAATCATTGCCAAGAAAACCATACTCAAGAATTGGAAAACAAAAAATAATATTAGCATTTCTCACTGGAAAAATCTTTTAATAGACTATATCAATCATCAGAAATCAATCAGTCACAAAAACACCAACATAAATTGGACACTTGTAATAAAAGCCTTACAGTAACTTCTGAACTTCTATCCTATTCTGGATATAACTCCCCCAAGAGCCAATCCACCTGGGGTGTGTGGGGTCGGGGGTAAAAACAAACAAACAAACAAACAAACAAACAAACAAACAAACAAAACAAAAAAACTGTATTTATATATACACATCCACATCCACATCCACATTTTCGAAAGTAAGGGATTAGCATTTGCAAGAGATTTTATACTGTGCAAGGGACAAGCTACTTCGAAATCTGCTCAAGGATGCTTTGATGTAATTTATCTGCAATGTACATTTATGTGCAATGATCAGGTAGGTATTATTTGGATGCATTCTCATTCTCAGCACTGATGTAGTAGTATCACGATAGTGTGTGTTTCAGTGGCACATGTGAATGAAATGAAGCAAAATATCCTCTGAACATGATGCTGCTTCCCTGACTTTTAAATGTACACAGCTCATCTAATCACATGAAAGTCAAATTTCAATTTCATAAAGATCAAACAGAATTAACTAATCACTGCTTTCTGTTTATACTGCCGTTTCACATATTGTCCCAATATTTCGGAACTGGGTTTGTATATTCAAATAACATACTCACAGCTTACTTTTTGTCACTTTTGTATCAAAACTAAGAAAAAGATTAACTGCCCTCCGAACTGTAATCACAGGAAGGATTTCATAACTAAGCAAACTGTTTGTACCCTTCAGTCTATGACAGTTTAATAGGCATGGCTGTGTTACAGTTGTGTTACATGGCTGCGCTACAGTTCTCAGGCTGGTTAACTTTCTAGGCAGTGTGGAAGGCTTTATCCCAAGTTGATTTTGAAAGTTATTTTCTAATTATAAATACACTGGAAATCATCGCCCTAATGGAAAATGTTTGCCATCAGTATTCTGAGTTTATGACAATTTGAATAGACATCAGTGTCAGACTAATTAATGTCATTCTCTTAAAATACTGGTGGACCAAAGTGACACCATGGTCTTTTCACCTTAAATGAGCTGATTAAGCAAGAGCATTGATACAAAAATGATAATAGGACATTAAAGCCATAATAAATCATGCTACTTTTATTTTCCTTTTTATTTTTTTAATGCTCGTCTTTGAGTTTGTTCTACTCACTAAAATAAGGACACTCGAAATTGCAACCAGTGTACAAACAACTTACCTGGATTGAGTGATGGTAACTACTTGTAAGAAAATAAGTAAATATTACTTAATTCAAGCATGTCAGGGATTGCAGTGTGCCTATATGTAATCCCTAGTAAAGAATGTAAATCTATATGGTATGATGTCCCTAAATTAGCTAAGCTTTGTATTCATGTTATTATTAAGATGAGAGTGGGGTCCTACCGTGCACAGAGACAGCCAACTCCTGTCTGTCTGCTCCAAACAATACAGTCCAAAAACGGACCAGGCTGCTGCAGTAAAGTCTGCGTTTCTGGGTCTAAAATGGCTCTTGGCATCTATCATATCCTCTTGTCTGGGCTTTCCCTCTTTAATTTGTCAGCTCACGCCACAAACTGAGTGCTTTCCTGCCTAAGCAACAGATAACAAACTGACTGCTTGAAGATTTTCAGCAAGCAGTCTTCAACATGACAGAATTGCCTCAGCTTTTAGTCCATGCAGTGATATGCAGACAGAAACAGAAAGAAGAAATAAAAAAAGAATAGCTGAAACAAGGGACAGTGCTCTGCCAGCAAATCAGTAAGTTTGGACACCATACCTTACCCAGAGGAATATAAAAAAGAAAAAAAAAAAAAAAAAAAAGAAAAAAATCATACTGTCAAGTACACACAAAATTCCAGCCTTAAAATAAGTCTACTCTTTTAGCCATACAGCTAATAAACATCATAGAATTTTCCCTCATTTCTACATATATAAATAAACAAATAAAAACATTGTTTATGTTTCTATGGTTTGCCAAATGAACCAAGGGCATAGGAAGGGCTGACTGTTTTGGGAAGATCAGTATCGTGACTGTGATTTAAATTGCAAGTATTTTCTTGCAACCGAAATCCAGGCCTGTTATGTGGACAGTAAGAAAAGAGTGTGGTTGTAATGTCCATATAGTTGTTTGGCTGCCTGTGGCATGCCTACAAGACATGGTTTTGGCCTACAGTGAAAATTACAGCTCTTGCAATTTGAATATTGCACTTTTTAAAATTGTGATTTGGATGTAAAATTGATAAATCTTTCAGCCATAGGCATAGGTTTGATTAAACATTGATAGAGACACAACAACCCACCCATTACCCCTCTTATCTATCAACAACCATCGAAACCTCCTTCGCCTTCCCCATAGCACATGCTGATGTTTTAAGGCATGTTTTAGCCCAGCCTGCCTTTAGAATGGGCCACAATAAAAAAATAATAATAAAAAGAAAAACATCAAAAAAAAAAGGAGTAATTTAAGTATGTCCTGTCTTAAAGGCACAGTAATAAAACAGCCTGTGTATTTCCAAAGCACAAAAAACAGGTGAAGCAATTTGACCAGCAAATCCTTGCTGGTAAAGCTGGTTGAAATTCATGCTAGTCCATGTTGGTTAGTGCTGGTGAAGTTGGTTGATCAGCATGATCTTTGCTGGCTTATCTGTTGACCAGCATGGCCTTTGCTGTTTTGTTGAGCATCACTGTCTTAGCTGTTTGCCAGCATGGTTTTGCTGGTTTAGCTGTTGACCAGCATTGTCTTTCCTGGTTTATCTGTTGGCCAGCATGGTCTTTGCTGGTTTAGTTGTTGGCCAGCATCATCTTTGCTGGTTTAGCTGTTGACCAGCATGGTCTCTTTTTGGTCTCTAGCTTATTCATTAGCTTATGTTTAGATGACTGCCAGGTGTATTTAATATGCTAATCAAAGGATTTTACACTAACTTGTGGAAACTCAAGATTACAGGTTTAGACCAATTAAACTGTGCCGCTGAATCATGTCTGAGTCCGCCCTCTGACCTTTCAGTTCTGCTACAGAAGCTCTCTCTGGGCATTAGCATAACCACTAAGCCAAACTTGACAGGTACTAGCCGTTAAGAACATTAACTAACATTACCTGTTTATTACTAGGTATTATTTGTATTCACTGAAATATTGTCTAAATGTTGGTTTATATTCATTGCTGAGCAAGCATTTTATGCAACTGATATCAAGATTTTAACCCACAGATACTGCAGATTTTTCTGACTGTAAAAATAACTAATACCTCCATGGAAATGGATTACTTCAGCAGTTATCATCCCAAATGTTCAATAGACATGCCTCCATAAGATAGACAGGGCAGCTCAGAGCTGACACAAAGCAATGACCAATCAGAATATCCATTTCCAGCTCAGGTAAAGATGTTTCTCTGGCACTATGTGAACATGGTAATTTGATCTCTTCTGCCACAGTAGCAAACAGTTTATCATGGAAACTCACATCATGAAACTGATTTATCATGCAGCTGTTCCAGACAGCATTACGTTTTCGCTATATTGCCCATCTGTATTCTGCTATATGTATTCTGCCTGTTCTGCAGAGAAAACTGAGGCTCATCAGAAGGACCGGGGAAATAGCCATATCTCTGAACACCCACTTGCACTGGACTTTAGCCATGGACAGCAGTCTTCTCGAGGCGGTCATCTCTGGAGTGTCATGATATTTATCTGACATGTAAATAACTTCCCTTATACCTGCAAGGAAGACAGAGAGTAGGAATTATAAAGGGACACGCCCATACCACAAGAAAAGAAAAAAATATATAACGGTACAAACAAAGAGAGTGTGTATGTTGTATGTAAAGGTGAAACAACCTGTTACAGGTTTAAAGTAAAATTACAATGCTGCAATATTGTTGTCAAAGCTTCAATACTATTGTCAAATCAAATCAAAGTTTGTCACATACATAGTCATACAAGGTCAAATATAATCTTAGAATGCAAATGCACTTCTATAGTGGCACTTTTTACTGTTTTTTTGTTTTGGTTAAACACACCAAACTGCAATGGTGTGGTCCAAAATTAATGGTCAGAATTTCAACCACCAGTAATAATCTGAAGACGGATTACTAATGTCAAGCCTTTGCATGTTTGCAGACAATTGTCACTGGACTGTCATTTGTGTTTGTCACTGGTATCAAGAACAAAAAAGCTTTTTACAAACAAACAAACAAACAAACAAACAAATAAATCTGCCCAATCTGCTAACACTGCATGGGATGACTCCTGATCCAGCCACTTGTATAAATCCAGCCATGTCCTTCTGTATTTTATGACAACTGAATTAGTTTCCTTCCTTTTTTTCCATACCACATTATCCCATTTGGTATTTAAATGTCTCACAAGAACAAGAAACAGAACCTTCATTCTGCATAGGTCAGTAGGGACCATGGAACAAAACACTGGAGATGGTACTTTTTTCCTTCCCAGAATGATCCCCAGAGACATGGTGGTGACACTCCTCCTCAGTCCCTCAAACAACAGCCAGTGGAAGTGACAAGATGGCAGTCGGTTGTGGAAAAAAAATATTAAAAAAACAGCATGGTTAACTCCTGAGGGAGGGAATAAACCCTCCAGCAAGCCTGAGAACCGTACAGCAGCAGCACAGTGCCTTCAACATGTACTGCACAGATAGAATTCGCCGGAAGGGAGAAGGATGCCATTTCATGCTATTTTGCTCTGGGACAAATATGGGAAAAAAGTGTAACTAAAACCTCACTTCAAGTTGGAACAGAATTCAATCAGGTTGCTCTGAATCGAAAGTATTTGGTATGGCTTTGTTTATGTAGAGCTTTCTCAAACACACTTTGTGCCAAAGCAGCTTTCCAGAAACACCCACCAGTGCCAGGGCTTGAGCGATATATCACTTGGCCAACGAACTTGATCAGTATTAAAGAAATAACACAACAGTTTTCAACCTAATCAGTCTCTGCTGCATCAGTATTGTACAGTCAAACAAATGCAAGCATTCTGTGTTTCTTTCTATTTAGAAAAGAACTGAAAACCTCAAAATACACTCAGAAACACACTCAATCATTCCAGGATAATGCTATAATTTATTATTTCTGACAACAAATAGGAAGGGTCTGATTAACTTTTGGTCATAGAAAACTATACTGGCCAATACTACTAATTACTGTTTCTGGTTTACTCTTTAAAAGAAAATTATAATTACATATAATTACCTAAAAATATAAAAACTTAGATATTAAGGCAACACAGCTTAACAATCACTGAATATAAACAGAAATGTAGAAATACAATCGCAATATTACATCACTACAGTAGTCAACGGGCCTTAACAGAATTATAGTATCTAACAATGGCATTACTACAATAGTTTACACACTACGACACTACTAAAGCACTTTACTCTGTGATTAGCAGACTACTTCACTACAAAAACACTTTACTCTGTGATTAGCAGACTACTACAACACTTCACTCTGTAATTAGCAGACTACTACACTACTAAAGCACTTTACTCTGTGATTAGGAGACTACTACACTACTAAAACACTTTACTCTGTAATTAACAGACTACTACACTACTAAAGCACTTTAATCTGTAATTAGCAGACTACTACACTACTAAAGCACTTTACTCTGTGATTAGGAGACTACTACACTACTAAAGCACTTTACTCTGT
>CM067478.1:26244678-26277327 GCA_034552555.1 Semaprochilodus insignis | reverse complement strand
AATAATAATAATAATAATTCCTATACTGACACTGAGCTGGCCCAATCTCCCCCGCCCCTCCTCTCTGCCCCCTTTTTTTGTGTCAGATGACACAACTCAGAACCAAAAATCTGTGGATAGATGTACAATGGATAAACAAAAGCAAAAGCGGGCTGCAAAGAACAAGCTGCAGGACAAAAAAATAAAACTATAAGAAACTCACTTTGTTGCACCTTCAACATCTACAACACACAACACTGTGTAGCAATTGCAGGTGGAAACAGAAGGGGAGAGGTGGCTGCACTGCCAGGCAGAGCAGAGGTGTAATAGGGAAGATGAGTGATAGAGTGAACAGGAGGAGGAGGAGGAGGAGGAGGAGAAGGAGGAGGAGGAGGATGAGGAGACTAGAGCAGTTACAGCCGAGAGCATGGAGTAGCTTCATAATTAACAGCCCCTCGCAGGGTGGTAGTGTGTGTGTGTGCGCATGTAAGTAATGCTATGATGAAATCATAACAATGACGATAATTCAATTAATGTTAATGATAAGATGATGTAATTGTAATGCTAGCGTAAATTGAGACCATTGCCTACTGCTCGTGGTCACTCAGTTAGTCAAAGTCAAACAGTGCAGCATAAGCTCTCTGGCATTGTTTTTATAACGATCATTATTCCCTAACATAAACTAGCTAGCATTATTTTGTCAGCATCGCATTGCCCATTGCTGTAAATGGTCTAGGTCTCATCATAATATTTTTCCAATTATTGGGCTTAGGGTTCACTTGATAAAGATGCTCAAAATAAAAAAAAAAATATTGTATATTATAGCCTAAAATTCATACTGAAATGTTATACAATAACATCATCCTTCATGGATTGTATTTATACCAGGATATTTCAAAAAGTTAAAAAGGGCTAAAAACGTGGCTAGAAACTTCCATTGTTGTTAGCTACTTTAGCCTTATAGCTCCTAGTGTTAAAACTACAGTGTATTTAAAGTTAAAATGTGTACTTTCTGATTTCTGGGCAAATTATGCCTTTAATTTTATGAAGAGTGCAGAGGTAATTAATTTTTGTACAGCTCAAACTCTTTGATATACTTCCCCAGCCATCCATGCCAGTACATCTTACACACATTGGTTCCACACAGTGGTGAGTTAGCGATCAGATCATATAAGGAAAGCAGTGATGACTCTGGGAGGTGTCTGGGCTTTCACTGCTGGCTCTGGTACCTGAGAGCTTGGATCCTTGCTTCTTTGAGCAGATAGGAAGGCAACAGACATGAAATAGTCAGGCCACTCCAGGTAGTCCTGTCTCTTCTTCATCTGGACCTCACTGTGCTTCCTGGAGGCAAAGAGAAAGAGAGGTCAGGTTTAGCAGTCATTATGAGACAGAGACCATTTGGAACATCCAGGAAACAGCCGTCAATCAAACATCTCAAACCTTCAGTGACTCTCCAGCAGAACAGAATACAATGTTTGTCAGAAAGTCATTCAATGTATCCGCTCTCCTGTATGTTGTCTGTGTTGTTGCTCACTGACAGGTGTGTAAATGTTAGTGTAAATGTTCTTTTATCTGTATGTAAGCAACTGATGTATTACTGCCTGACTGCAAATTTGTGAATTTTGCTATGATCCTTAATAGATAATTAGTTTAAAAAAAAAAACGTAATTCCAGAGAGAGAGACAGAGAGAGAGAGACAGAAAGAGAGGAAGAAAGCAAGAAAGAAAGAACAGATGGTAAGAGTGAAAACGAAGGAAAGAAAGAAAGAATAAGACAGCAAAGAACAGGGAAAAGAAAGTGAGAGATTAAAAGATTTTTTTCCCCCCTTCGTCATACACTGTGTACTACTAGGGCACCATATGAGACCCATTCATTCCATCATAACTGTATCATTGTGCGGAGAAAAAGCATGCAGCGAGTGAATGCCCTACTCTACTGGAGTCATTATATCATCAAAGTGAGAAAGAGAGAGAGAGAGAGAGAGAGAGAGAGAGAGAGAGAGAGATACAGACAGAGAGAGAGGAAGAAAGCAAGAAAGAAAGAACGAAAGAACGAACGAAGGCCCATTCATTCCATCATAACTGTATCTTTGTGTGGAGAAAAAGCATGCAGCGAGTGAATGCACTACTCTACTGGAGTCATTATATCATCAAAGGCTCGTTTCACAAAAGTCCTCAAAGTTTTCATACTTCTGACAACAACTCCCGGTGACATTGCCGGTGTTAATGCGTGTCCCATCACAGGGCATCTTTATAGGTAGTGCTGCACATAAAACTACTGAGAAGATATTTTGAAAGCCTTGATCAGAAAATCTTACCACAAAATTACAAATGTTAAAACCATAGGTTACTTTGATAGCCTAAATCGCCTTAGCCGAGAGTCAGTAATAACATTTAGTCTGAACATTAAAAACACATTTAAACATTAGAAAATCAGTACTACTACTACTACTACTATACTACACTAATGATGTGTGCAGACCCCACAATGTGTATGACAACTTAGCTGTGAAAAACTGTGATCCAATTTAATCTAGATAACGCACAAAACTCAAAACTCTTCTCAGTTGGTTGTTACTGTTACAGTGAAATGACTTCCAGACGTGCTGTAAACTGTCACACGATTGACTGCAGTCTGTGTACATTTTCTCTCTCTCACACACATAAACAAATCATTTCACTGGGTTGTGACTGTGTGTGCATGCAAGTGTTTTAGTGCATCGCAGCCTAAACAGCCACACATATCTAAGAACACAGCTGTAACTTCGGCACAGAGAATCTCAGCTCCAGCACCCAAGACTCCACTCTCAGCATTCCACTGAAGGTCAGAACACACTCATGCGTTATCCCCCTGTAAGTTCTTACAGGTGTGTTTGTGTGAACAGCTATACGATCTACATCTCACCTTTTGACACCTGTGAATCCTTCAACCGACAGTCCTTAATTAAAATATGACTGATGCATGGAATCCATTGCCTTGCTAGATTAATTGCGTTCATGTGGTGTGTCTGTGTGAGAGACGGTGATTGAACAGCAGACTGTGAATTAATCAACACTGAGAAGCTAGAGGCCCTATATGATGGAAAATTAATAGCACATTTTTAAATAATATTTTGATGCAGTATGCAAACGTTGTTAAGGTCCCAAAACGTAATACAGTGCATGTACAAACAGGGCTGGACAAAATACTAAAAAAGGATGTAATTATTTTTATTTGTGATGACTAATAATATTTTTATATAATATTAATAATAATTCACTGTCCTAGATGTATTCAGTAATGTATTTCCCTATAATAAATAAAAAGTAACAATAGATTTCATAACAGATTTAGAATGCATTTACACAACATACTGATAAAAGTAAAAGGGAAAATTCACAGCTGGCAGATTCGTTCATGCAGTTATTGACTGAAAAATATCTGCCATATCTCAGTAACAAAATATTGCCAATTTGATTTGATTTTCAGTTAATGATATGCACATAACTTGCCATGGTATCTATGCACAAGTCTGGTATAACGAAAAAGCTAAGCTTATCACTTATTGGTTTATCAGTCTGTGCAGGTTTTACACAGAACTTCAGGACATTTTTGAGTTTTTAGTTGTTAATTATTCTAAGTATTCCCAATACTTGTATTACATTAAATCACAATCCCCGTACATACACACCAACAAACAAAAACACAACCTGTTTTTATATGTCACAAAGACCATTGCATCTACATATACATGCAGTTTCTCCTGCATGTTCCTATGGCCTGATTTGCTTTTACCACATCATACGGAACAGTTTGGGTGTGTCCCAAACGCACACTTAATACTAATACAAACTACAGTATGCAGTACGTAGTACAGTTACAAGCATCAATGTTGAATACCCTCAAAAACCCATAAGGCACACACAAACCAAGTCGATTTTTGAGTACGTTAATGATGGACACTACTGTCCCACAATCCAGCAGGAAACAGAAAGGTAGAAAATTGTTGCTTCTGGAAAATGGTGTATAAATGTGAGTTCAACCCAAATCTGTCAAAACAACCTGAAAAAATACATATATTCTACATAAACTTTCAAAACTCTAGTCCAGCTTGGTATGATGGGCGTTATCATAATGGTTCCATCACTTAAGAAATGATGTAGTAGGTTAATATTTTGTGTACTAGCCTGCCAAACTCCTACTATAAAGATCTGTACATAATATATTCTCTGTAGTATTAGTGGGATATACACAACTGAGATGCAGCCTTTGTCATATTGGGTGTGCTTTGGAAAGGTAAGTGGCAAAATGGGTCAGTGCTTAACTTTGTTGAACTTTGAACTTAGAGGCAAAGCAGCTAATTCATTCGCCATCAGCTTTGAGGTGTGTCACTTAAAAAAAGCAAGCAGGTTTGTCTGCCTCAGACAAGCATATGTAAAGTTGTAGTCAAATGCCGTGTGCGAACGACAGGCTGTGTTTTTTTCCTATTTCCAGCTGAATGTTTATACATGAATTGAATACATTATTTTTGACAACTAGTAAACAGCTGATTTTAAATATGTATTCAAAGAGTTGATCAAATGTTAACAGCCCACCAGTAGCACAATCAATTCCAGCTACCTCATTGAAAAAATTTACTGTAATCGTATACTCAGGAATCATACAGGAACAGGGAAGCCTGCAATAGTTGTTATCAGATTTCTCTTCCATCTTCTCACTAAGTTTAGATTGTGGCTTGTGCCGTGAAAGAGCTTCTCCAACTCTGCACTGACTTGCCACTATTCAGCAAAACTTGCCTCCTATTAGTATAAAGTTTTTTTGCCACCTGCTACCGAGTCCTCTGTGCTGACTTGTTACCAGTCTCCACAGAAAAAAAAATGGGCTCTTTAAAATGATAATGTCCATAAATGCTGACAAATCACAAATCAATAAGCTATGCTTTTATTCACAAAATAAAATGACGTCATCATCTTGAATTAACTTTCTACAAGGCTCAGTACAATAAAGTGTTCATTACTGCAGAGCATTCTCGAATTCCTTAGAGCGCTCAGGCTAGTTCACAAAATGAAAGAGGGCGTATAGAACAAAATGATGATGGGAAGCATGTTTACGGTTTAAGTGTCACATTCCAAGAGGAAAGGTTTCATGATGAAGGCCATAATTTCACCCTCATAACAACCCACAGTCACGGTTATATACAGTCACTTATATACCCATGTTTTGCGGCTAATTAAGAAGCTTTGTTGGCGTTTTAATAGACTAACAAATTATAATTCTCGATCTACTTTTTTACTAACAAATAATGCACAGACAGCGCCTCAGCACACAAGCCATTCTCGTTCTACAGAGAAAGAAATGTCTTATTTCACAAACTGAATGAGTTCAATCTCTTATTTCTGTTAGTGTCTGTATTAGGCAAAACTCACATCTGGGTTCTTGAGTGGCCAAATACTTGAACGTACCAAGAAAACGTCATCAACTCACCCGTTACATGCGGGGGTTTCTTTGTTTTCTTCTTTATTCATCCCTTCTAACCCCAAAAAGACCCGCAACAAAACTTCAGTCTCTTACTTTTAGATTTAGACGGAACACATGACAGGAAACAGCAAGGTCTCCCGCGAAATCTACGTCACAGCTTTACTGACCTTGGGCACGCCAATGCTGCGTAAAAAAGCGCAGTTTCTCTCAAAGCGCAGGAAACCAACCCGCAGCAAATCAAAAGCGCAGTTTCTCTCAAAGCACATTTTAAAACTCTTTTTAATGGTTGAAATTTAAAGTAAACAGATGGAAATTGGCATACAAAGTACAGACAGTATACAAAGGACATGATAAAAGGAAAGGAAAAAGGAAAATAGAAAACGAGAAATAAAGAATTCAATAACAACAGTTAAAAAGACAGTAATACAAATATACAGATAAATCACAAAAAAACTTTATAATCACAGTTTTAGCATTACGACTAAACATACAGTCTAATATGCTCTTCAATATCATCCAGAAATGGGCCAAATATTTTAATATAAAGACCTTACGACCCAATATCCTCAATTATTATTATTATTATTATTATTATTATTATTGTTGTTGTTGTTGTTGTTGTTGTTTAATTCATCTGTCAAACCGCTTATTCTTCTGCGTTGCCAGGGAATGATGGAACCTTTTCCAGCAATCACAGGCCTAGAAGTTAAATTGTGCCTCCTTTCTGAATAATCCAGAGTCTACAGAGTACAAAATGTTTTACATTTGTATACAAATGTATTCAGATATACATATGTGTGTGGTGCCTTCAAGTGCTTGGGAATTGCCTACAGGGGAGCCAGACTTGCAGAGGTCTTATATTTTTTTCAGATGTGCTAGCTAAGTTATTAGAATTTTCTCATGATATAAAGACCAAAAAGGTAAGTGGCTTTTAAATGGCTTTAGAGGTAGGCCTTTGAATACGGCTACTAAATACAGGAAAATTTCTATTTAAATCTTACTTATTTTTAACTCTTAATTGACCAATCAGAAGCTTCAAGAAGTCATTGCAACAATTTCTGGAATGTTTCTGACTGTTGAAAGAAAAAGCCAGCTTGGTGTACAATGTTGCTTGAAAATGTGTATTTAGTGTGTTTGACATAAAATCAGATCAGATCATCATTTAAATCCTATCAATACATAAAGAGAAGCCAAATGTAATTATGTACTGTAGTTTGTCATTCATTTATTAAACACATGGATCCAACATTATATCTTTTTAATGCAAACCTCTAGAATTATCAGTTTGATGTACTTAAGGAAAATTAGGGTCAGGAAGTTCAATCAGTTTCAAGTCTGGTGTTTACCACACATGCTTGTTAGTGTTTCAGTGAAATAAGATGCTTTTTCTGATGAGTGTGGATGTTTGAGCCACTGTCAGACAGCTGGGGTCACCAAGTTTTAGCAGGAAAAAAAGTAAAATTTGTCTTATGTGTGATTCTTTAAGTAAGCAATTGAGCCAAGATAATTAATTTCGTAATTTTATTCTTGGCAACCACAGAACAATTTTAGTGTAGGGGCTACAACAGCTCAACAAAGTGATAGAGCATGCAGAGCCAATTACTTCCAGTGTAATGTTAATACTATGGCATACAAATCATTTTAGACAATTACATGCTTCTAATTTTGTTGCTTCAGTTTGGGGAAGATTGTTTCCTGTTCCAGCATTACTGTGTCCCTGTGCATCATGCTAGCACCACACCGACATGGTTTGAAAAGTCTGATGTGGAGGAACTCCAGTGTCCTGCACAGAGCCCTGACCTCATCCTACTGAACACCTTTGAGAAGAACTGTAATGTCAATTGTGAGTCAGGCCTTCTCGTCCAGTATCAGTTTCCATCTTCACAAATGCTCTTTTGACCGAATGACAGACAATTTCTTGCGGTTTGCCTTCCCAGAAGAGTGGAGGCTGTTATAGGCACAAAGTGGGGGACAACTTCATTTGTTCATAATACCCATGGTTTTAAAATGAGAAAGAGCTCATATAGTTATAATGGTCAGTCCACATACTTTTGGTTTTAACAATATTAATATGTATTACAATTACATTTTAGTCAGTAGGATTCTAGAATTCTGACTATGGTGTATTAACTGGTTGGCAGACTGCTCAGTTTGTTGAGTTGTTACAGAGTCAGGCATTCTGTCCTTGCTGGCATTTGCAGTTTATTTTTAAAGAGCGGTGGTTATTGTAGCTTCCTCTTATCTGCGGCCGTGATCACACCACAAACAGCACGTTCTGCCAGTGTGTGGTAGAACTGAAATAGATATTGACATTCAATTGTGCCTGACTGCAATAACAACAAAGATTTTTTGTGAATATGCAATTTTGTGAATTGCATATTTTTTATATATATTTATATATATAAGTTTATTAAAGTTTCACACTTTTTGCAGTGCATAAGCCAAAAGCCAATTTGTGTCTAATTTCTTGATTGATTTCTCTAATTGATTTGAATATGCAAAAGCTGTCCACCATTTCCACATTGTCTCCATCAACGGTAAAGTTAGTAATCTCTCCTGTCATGAAAAGGTTTATTTTCTTTGAATTGGAATTGAAGTAAACTAAAAACAACCAAGACATAGATACATTGTGACATACACAAACATTATATACTATGGGATTTTCATATTGATTTGTATCAATATGAAAATCCTATTGGATTATTCATATAGTGGAAACTTGTAGAATAAAACCTTTATAAAAAACTTTACAGGAAATGACTTCATTATGCCAAACTTTTTTATTGCTAAACAGGTTGATGGAAACAAACTGCTGGGCAGAAAAAAAACTATATTATTTATCACTTGATTGGCTATGGAAACATAGCTAACGTAGAGATCCAAGGATTTGGGCCTGTGTTGTTCTCTTCAAATGCACACACCCACTTGTGAAGAACATGATGAGGGATGACTCATCTAATTAGACCTCTGAACTCTGAAATGTGCAGGGTTTATAGACTGCACTTTTACTATCAAATCTCTCAGTATGTTTGTTCACATGCTACACTGAAATTTTTAGTCACCTGAGGAAAAGTAGCTCTTCTGTTTTTTTCTGTACATTTAACTATAATGCATGAGCACATGCTCATTGAATGTGCACATTGAATCACAGTTCCCATCTCTGTCTACTGATGTCTTTCCCTTAAATCTCAACATACAAATGGAATACTACATTCATCCACTAAATTTAAGATACTGTCACTTGTGTAGACAGCTCAATCAATGTTCACTGTGGAACAGTTAAAAACTGTTAGAAGTTATCTTTGGCAAATATAGTTCTTTAGAGAACAGAGGCAAATTAGAGGCAATTTTAGGCTGCAGTTTGAGTTTTTTTGGTGAGCTCATAAATAATTTGATGAGCTCTGCTCTGATTTGCCTTTTTACAGTGTGCCATCGCAACGGCTCACGAGCAACATATTGAAATAGACAGGCAGAAAAAAAAATCCCTTGTGTAGTACGCTAGGTTGTTGTGTTATTTAGTTTTCTATACTTATGTAAGTTAGCTTCTTGGAGCTTGCTAGTAGCTAATGTAAGTAAATTAAAGTTGTTACTCACTATGAAACTTTCACTGTAATATGGTCTTCAATCTGCAAACAGTGATAAAATCACACAGCACAGCTGCTACCTCCAAGTTGCTGTTGGTGCTGTGATGATAATAAAGGTGAACCGCTTCCCTTGTGAAGTCGCTCTCCTTTTTTAAACTTCTCCAAAGTTTGAAAAAATGAAATATTATATGTAAAACTAACAACTTTGAGTTAAAGTTGTCCAAGATTGTGTTAAAGATGTGCATACTGATGTTGGCTTCCTGTCCACCAGCTTGTTTTCACAAATTTTCCTTTCAATCTTAAATGTTGCTGCAGTTGCATTCTGGCACCTGTACATGCTGTAGCATTTAAGGTGGAACACCACATTTCTTTAAGAAGATTGCAAATAGGATGTCAAATTCAGCCTTGTTTGAAGATGAACATCAACCATGCCTGCTTACAGTTTGATTCCTTGGAAAGAATATGAAAAGTGCCAACATCACCTTCACAGTCTGGAATGGTCGATTTCTCCACAGTACATAGTGTACTGTTTCGTGGCTGTTGCTCCGTTGTGTCCTCAATATGTCAGTTCTACGTACTAAACTCTCCTTATTCAACTATGCCAGTGTAAATACAGTTTTCCATTCTATGGCACCTTTAAGAGGGCGTTGCGAGCTTAATTTGAACGCAGCAATAGTTAGTGGGAAACATCAAACTCAAACACGAATGCTCATAAGCAAACACTACTTTTGAGGGTTGCTCTTTTTCATAAGGGCAAGCAAAAAAACTATGTGTGATCTTCACCAACCAGCCTCTGTCCTACTAGTTCTTTAGGATGGATATTATGCTGAGTTGACTACAGCAATTATTTTTTCCTCTACTTTGTTTAAAATGGACACAAGTGAATTAAGCTACACTCCACACCGTATTCTACAGGTAGGTGCGTTTATGCATCAGAGTATATGCCATCAAAAATTAAACTTTTTAACAGACAACAGAGCATAATTTGCTGCCCGCTGTCCGTCTACATATAGTTACACAGGTTGATTATCCAAAGCACTCCAACAACTTAAGATGTGGACCATAACTCCATAACTCGCTTTAATGAAAACTCGATAGGGAAAACAGACAAATGGCGCTCAGGTTAGCTCATCTACTCCTTCTTAGCTGCTAGGCTCACCCTGTTTACTGCTCTGTGTAAGGCTTGCTAATAACACCCACCGAACCTAGACTACCCTTCAAAATTACAGTCTAGATAAAAGTACAAGCATAGATATACATAGATGCCACATTGGCCACTTGATAACACATCTGCAATATTTTCTGGATGGAAACATTTCTCAACCAGTCTCAGTTGTCATTTTTATGTTGAAAGGTTATGATCTACATGGAATACAACAAAAAGTTTTGTCTCCATTTGCTTCAAATCACAATAGTTCGCTGCTAGATGCTTATGAGGAGTGTGTATCAGTGTTATCAAACCACTACCCTCCCATCCAACACACCCAACTTCTGAAGTAAAGTGAAACTGAAACTTATTTTGATGTAAGATTTTCCAAAGTAAGCTAAAAAAAAAAAAAAAAAATTAAAATAAATTGCCACATATTTTGACTTTCAAAGCTTACATTTGCACATCCTAACGCTAACTTTAATGCTGATGCTTTCTATAATTAATAATTAGGACCTCACCTGAAACAAGTCATCAATTGATTTTTTCACAGTGGAAAAAAATATTGTTAGAGACAATTCTATCTTCCGAAAATATTGGTAGGGATTAATTCCTACTGGCCATATGCAAACTATGCCCATGATATGAACTCAGATCTTCATGCTTTGGTTGTCAGGCAAGAGATGAAGACAACTAGCTAGGACTTAGCTTAGACTAGCTATCTTCGCTTTAGCTACGCAGCACATAAAAATAGGTGACATCCAAAACATGAGAACGTGTGAAACTCCCTATAAATCCATATCCAGGATATCTGCAAAGCACCAGTTTGGCTTTTGGTAGAGAGTGTTAACGTTAGGTTTTTGGACTCACCATCGAAAAATCGAGAACCTCAGCTAACTCAGTAGAGGTCTGGACCTGGATGTATCGATAAAGCGGACTGAAGTGGAAATAATTGAATCTTTTTGTGACACACTGTGGTGCCTGAATAAACAAGGAAAGTGATTATGAAAAGGTTTGTGTGTGCTGTAATTGTTATTTTCATTTGGGCCCGTTTGGACACAGAAATGCTATTTACGTCAGACTTAACACTCAGATAGAGTGCGGTATACAGTGCTTAAACAAAAAAATATGAATTCACTCATTTAGCAGTGGAAATCACAACTTATTTCTCTTTAGTCTTTTACGTGTCGGATTTGGTATGCAGGTTCCACTACGTTTAAAACACGTCCTTTTCTCCGTTTCGTCCAAACAAATCGCAGTTGGTGTGAAGATTCTTTTAATGTGAGTGGGGTGCATGAACGCGGCCCCAGAAGGTGAAACTGCGCAGCCGTAAGGAATAGCGGATATGCGTGAACATGCGGCAGCCTTCGACACCCAAATCCACCAATAGAACCACTGCGGAGAGAATCAGCACAGCTCGTACACTACCTATTTCCGCTTTGCCATTCAGCCCTTTACGGGAAATACTCATGTATTTGGTAGACACATGCCGTTTCTATCGCTTTAATCAACTTCAAACCGAAAGTAAAAATGGCAGAAGCTTCAGTCTGGTTTTCTGACAGGTTGTATTAGAGCACCACGTCGACGGATCACCACCACAGCCGGACTTAGGTAATGTTAAACTGCTGCAACCGCATTTTGAATACAGCACTGCGACAGCCATACAAACAGGGCTGTAACAGTCACACACGTCAGTACAGAACTAAACGAACTATCTGATATTCTTCTCATAGTATAGTCTTGTTATGTTCACCGATTGTTCACAAACCTTCATGTAATCTGCGCCTTTAGCTAAGTTAGGTAGTATTAGTAATAGTTTTCAAGTTCCACCACGAAATTCGGAACTGAAAATAACCCAGAGTTACAAAGCACACAGATTTGAGTTTCTGGATCACCTCAGTGTGTTTGGGGATATTAATGTTATATAGATATTGGGTAATCTGTAGAGGGTTCACTGAAAAAAGTCAAACATACCCTCTCAACCCCCTCCACCACCCGCAATAACTTAAACATGAGTGGCAAAATGCTGTAGGCTGAATAGGTGCAGTAAATGCATTAGTTTCGGAGATATCACAAAAATAATTCAAATTCAAATTTGAAACTCTAAAAACGCTTACAAACTCTTCAAGCTCTTTTTTATTTTATTTAAAAGCAAAGGAAAAACAAGATTTCCGAGATACTGTTGCTGGAAAAAAGTAGGTGAATTACCTGGATTTCTACATTGATTGTTAATAAAATGTGGTCTGATAACTAAGTCACAATTATAGATAAACGTGGTCTAACTAAACTAATGACACACAAACCGTTGTATATTTATGTATTTTATTGAGCACACTGAGTAACATCTACAGTGCAGTGGGTTTTCAAATTCTGATTCATTCAAATGCTGGCCTTAAACCCAACAACTTTTCAAGAAATTTCACTGTCGCAGAGAAATTTGCAATGTAAGAATGAAATCACTCGCTATTCTTTAATTCTAGTTTTATTCTAGTAGAGTTGCAGCATGCTACCATCATCTCGATCATTTGTTACGGGGGGTTAGGATAGCTGTCCTAACTCAGTCTTTTTTTTTGTCTTGAAGTTCAGGACACATGAGAGGGTGTCCGACTTTATGGCATCACTGGCTGCCATCAGATTCCTCAGAAGGCAGGTGGTCAAAAACCCTTGAGTGACTGCAAAAGGCATGCTGCAAGATTTGGTGGCAGATAGCACTGAGATTTCAGGTTGCACAATAGGGTGCATACTAAATCCAGAAGGTATTAATGCCTGAACTCTTAAGTAGTACACCCCTTGACTGAACCGAAAGCTCAAGAAAAGTCGGCTCCAGTAAGCTCTAAAACTTCATAAATAAGCCACAGAAGTTTTGGGATTCTGTTCCATAGAACGATGAAACAAAACTGGAAGTGTTGGGCCTACCGATCAGCTGTGTGTCTGGAGGAGGAAGAACGAAGCATACACTGAAAAGATTGGGGGTTAAAAATTTGGATTGCAACTGCACATTAGCTTTATAACTCAGATGCTAAACGTCAGACACTGCATCTTGACTGATTGACTTCCTCTTGGAATATGAAGGTGAAAAATGTATTTTGTTGTATTTTTGCACAGGGTGAAGATGCCTGTGGACAGGCAGCGGATGAGGCCATGGCTGGAGGAGCAGATCAACAGTGCAAAAATCCAGGGTCTGCAGTGGGTAAATAAAGTACGTATTCCTTTATTAACCAAAATATATTATATTCAGAGTAGAGCAGCACAACAAATTGTTGATTTGGCAATATTGATATTCCAGGAGACTGCAATATACATATGAACCATTTAACAAATCACAAAAACATGCATAGTGTACTGTGAGCATCTTGATGTAATGTTGTAATGTTAGATGTTCCTACTCCTACACTTTAATTATAAAGAAAGACACTCTTTAACTGTGTTACAGCAAGAGAAAAAAAAGACACCCAGCTCCAAAATGGGAACAAGAAAATGTTAATGTGTAATGTAAGTTAATGTAAATAGATTTTAATCCAAACAACTATGAAGCATTTATACTTGCCCATTCATCATGAAATGTTCACACAAAGTAAAGGACATCTGTTGTTTTCAAATCATGGATGGGGGCATACACATGAAATGCAACCCTAATTCAGAATCATAAAATAAGAAATAAACTGCAATTGTGTCTTTTCTTAATTCATGGTTTAATTTTATCCGGTGTTTGATCAAATCCAAAGCTGAATTAATACAAAATACTGAGTTTCACTTTCATTAAACAGGATGAAAAGATATTCCAGATTCCGTGGATGCATGCAGCCAGACATGGCTGGGATCTGGATAAAGACGCTCCGCTCTTTATGAACTGGGCCATTCACACAGGTATCACCACCTTTCTTGCTGTTCGTCTGTGGCGTAATTAAATCTTGTAATATGTAAACAAGGCTGTGTTCTACAGAAACCTGCCAGCAAGAAGTGTTCACAGTGGTGGTGAACCAAACGACCAAATATTTAGTAACCTTAACAAATAGCACAGACATTAAATTGTTTTGAATGCATTTTATTTTGTGTCATATCATACAATACATACGAAACATTGCTTTACAGCACTTTTGAGAAGGTCTGAACCAAAAACATATTAAGCAGAAATTTGAAAAAACAAATTCATCTACCTTCAAATTTTATTCCTCTTTCAGGAAAATACCATCCTGGAGTAGACAAGCCTGACCCCAAAACATGGAAGGCAAACTTCCGCTGTGCCATGAACTCTTTACCAGACATAGAGGAAGTAAAAGATAAAAGCATGAAAAGAGGAAGCAATGCCTTCAGAATGTACCGCATGCTTTCTCCTGCTGAAAAAGCTGCTAAAAAAGGTAATGTCAACCTCAACCACTGAACAGAAGGGAGACCTACCTGTGGTGTGCTTTGTGTAATAAATTAAGGGTGGGGACAGACAGGGCTTAGGCCCAATAATCTGGGGCAAAATTTATGAAGCCTTTCCAAATAAATTGGATGATCCTTGCAAACATCAATTTCCTAAAAGTTGTATGTGAAAAGTACAATATGAACAGTACAAAAACAGTATAAATGCAAGATATTGACCTTCTTTATAAATTACTTTAAAAACATCATTGCATTTTGTAAATATGCACTCTGAAATTCATACCTGCAGTGTGTTCAAGTAGAAGTTAAAAGGGGTGCAAATGTTGAGAAATGTGCTTGAATATAAAAGGAACAGCAAGAAAAGGCCTTGTCCTTAATGAGCAAGGACCGATCGAGGCCATTTTGCCAAAAGCTGCATCAGTGAATGGTCTAGATGTTTAAGAACATTTAACAAGCAAGGATGTTTAGGTATTTCACCCTTTATGTTGCATAATATAATCAAGACTTCTGAAATCCGGTGAAATTTCTGTGCGTATAAGCCAAAAACCAAAGTAAATGTGCATGACTTTCAGTCCTTTACTTTTAGAGGGCACTGCATTAAGAATAAGCATGCTTCTGTGATGGACATGGGTTGAGAACCACTTTGCTGTTGTCTCATGGCAATAAACAACATTTGTCACCGCATTCGCAAAATCAAGTGTACTATGCACAGTAAAAGCCACATGTCAACAACATCTAGATGTACAAAAAAAAAATTGACGTTTTTGGGCCAAAAATGAAAGGGACTATATTATTACCAGCACCTAGTTCATCATTTAAACTTTTCTGTGAGTAGAAAACTATGTAATCTCAGACTCTGCTTCTTTTTAAATTGAAAAGAAAAGAAAAAAAAAATAGGTTTTCAAGTTCTGACATTCATGCCACTGTTAACTGTGCCTGTGTGGCTCTAGGGTATAGTGGTTGTGAATATTTTATTAAATAACTGGTTGACTTCCACTTGCAGTACAAAGATGAATTCACTGGGTTATTTTTGTCTACAAAGCCATTATTGCTGAACATCCTTCATATTTCTCTTCATTCTTATTAATAAATAAGGCTTACCTGGATTTCTGCATTGATTACCTATACAATGTGGTCTGAACGTTATAAGTCACAATTACAGACCAACATAATCTAACTTGACTAATAACACTTTTATTGTGTTAACTAATGATCTTTTATTGAGCACATTGAGTTACATCACAGTGCAGGCTAGAAAACGTAGATGAACCTGTGTTATTGACTTCTCCAAGAGCTTATTGGCAAAGGATGTTTCATTGAAGATGATAAGATTGGAAGTGTGGGTATTTAATGTGTTTTGCCCATTAACTAAAGCCAGCATATATGGCCTGCTTGATGACCAATCCGCTTTTCCCAGTAAACGTCAGGGTGAGCAATGTACAGAAGATCTCAGAAGACAGAGACACATTAAGCTGGAAAAGGCTACCTACATGTACATCAATCTAGTGTTGTCAAATTGTCTACAGATGGAGAACATTTACCAGTCTTGCAAATCTTCCTAGGAGTGGGTGACCTGATACCCTGTTGACATGACTACAGAAATATTAAGGATGTTGAGCGTTAAAGACTGATGACCAGTGAATTGGTCTTTGCAGTGCAGGTGGAGGTCAACAAGTTAATTCATAAAGTATCTGTAAGACCAGACTAGCACCAGATCACTACTTCAGTTTCAGGGAAAGGAAAGCTCAACAGTGAGTCATTTATTTCTAGAGAATTAAGTGATCAATTATGATGATAGAACTACTTATTTCTAAATTACAATGATCAGACAATAGGGGGATCATATGAATGTAATTGTTATCATGACAATTAAGTCACAATACAGTGACTTATGTATATGATGGGAATTAAACAACTGTACGAATAATAATGCAGGCACACCAAAAATAGAGTCTGTAAATGACAACCGGTATATAATAACTGCATAACTGTTATAAACTTAGTAAGAAGGAGCTGATCAGCATTGTTATATTTTAGTATTTTCCATCACCATTTTCATTGTTTTACTTTTTTATTTTTTAAATGATGCTGATTTCTCAGTGAAGAAAAAGATGGAACGGGAGCCAAAAACGAGAGTAAGGAAACCCCACTTATCTCTAACATTATGGATCACGAATATCTGAAAGATTCTGTATGCTTACTTTTTGCTTTTCAATCTTCAGAGACGGAAAGGGAAGAACACTGAGCCAGAGACTGAGTCTGATCCAGCACAGTCGAAAGAAGACACGCTACCAGACAGCACTGTTTTACTTACAGGTGAATTTTTTGGGGGGTTGTATTATAGTCACACCATTTAAGGTTAATCTTTTTCCACTCCAATATGACCTATTCATAGCTGGGGATTTAGACATTGTTTTTCTTGTCTTAATAATAAGGCTGGTCTGAAATTTTCAGCCACTGAAATTTTGACTAGTACAAACGAAAGGTGAGGTAGATTAAAGATTGAATAAAGATTAAAAAGATAAAATCACATAAATAATATTCAGCAACTTGATGTCTTTTGGTAATAATCTTTTATTGTCAAATAATCTCATTGTCAAAAAAAAAAGTTGCACCCAGAAAGAAGTGTCTGATTGCACTGCTATATGGAAGGAAGATAAAGGTTACCAGGAACAATACATGATGATAAATTTGGACCGATATGGGCAATATTTATTGAGCTACACACACAGACCATTTATCTTGGCCCTGACCATTGTGCCCCCACACGCAGCTTCGTTGGCCATCTCCACCAAGATAAAAGCAGGTCTCGTCACAGAACGTGACCTGCTGTCATTCTGTGTCACTCCATGGCAGTCTGGCACAACACCGTTGCAGCCTCTGATGATGCTGAGGTGGTGTTAAGGTCATTCGTTGTAGCAGTCTGGGTGCTTGTAGTCCTGCATCATGCAGCCGTCTGCCAATGGTGCTGGCCTGAACAGGATGATTTATGGAGGGCATCACTGCTTGCTGAATGTCCACAATCGTGACTGTTGGGTCAGTCAGGTACAGTGATGAGGCCTGTAATTGCTTATGTCACATGTGAGTGTGAAACTTCAGTTGTTTGTATGTCAAACCTACCCACCAAGTTTCATTTCTATCTGTTGATTACTTCTGTGTGCAACTATTTTTTGACGATGAACGTAACAGCAGTCAGCTCAAGTAATTGTGATTATATTTTGGCCAGGAACTAACTGACACGTTTACTTAACAGAACGATTAATTAACATAATCAATCAGATGTTTAATTTTTTTGTATGCCACCTTTAAAATTAGCCTAAAGTGGCCAAACTGGTTGATTTCACTTCTTAGCTGTGGAATGATCATGGTGCTTGTGCTTCTCCACAGCAGAGCCTGATCAACTCCGTAGTCCCAGTACACCAAACAAGCTGGTGGGCGGTGATCCCCCAGATGTATGTGCTGTCGTTGAGATAACTACAGAGAATGAAGAGTCTGCAGTCAGCTCCACCCAGTTCTCTTTTCCCCTACAGGTCTCCCCCGTCTCCTCATGTAATGGTATGTTCCTTTGCCATGCTTTTAACCCCTGTCTTCTATGAAAGATTTTCCAACTTCACTCCAGGTGGTTAAAATGACAGTTGTGGCAAAAATCTGATTTATCGTTTCTCCCTGTACCCCAAATGTTGGCCAGTATAGACATATTTTTGTCTGAAATTTGCTTCTTTAGTTTTGCACAAAGCAAATGTAGCTAAAATGAAATGGAAGGCTAAACCACACTAACTAATCTGAAATAGGCTTGCTTATGTGGTTTCTACAACTATGATACACATTACAAATGGACAAATAAATTTAATACATCCATAAACTTGGAAAAAAATGAATTCTGCTCATTATGCTCTTTTAATTTTAGCAGACAGCGATGATGAGGGCCCACACAGCGAAGAAGACTGCATGGAGGTATGTATGCTCAATACTAAAACTGTTTAAAAGTTCTTTCACAGTCTGAGCCCATTGAATCTCGGGATTGTTGTCCTGGAATAAATTTAAGACATCAGGGAAGAAAAAAAATCCATTGATGGGATAATCTGGTCATTCAGTACCTTCAGTCCTTTCATTTTATCACTACATAACATTACTGATCCTAGACCTGAGCAACTGAAGTGGTATTCTTTTCGCCACACAGCTGTTTAGTCTCCATACTCTTAATTTTCTTCACATTAAGAGTGTACAACGCTCTTACTTTCATTCTTAAATGCAGCCATTTTACTGTTTTACTGTCAACATAATCCAATCGACAGTTCAGTTAAGCGTTTAAGTGATTTCTTGGCTGTCCACATTTTTTGAAAATGAAAAAGCAGATTTGCGAGGAGATTCTCGCTATAAAGACATTTTCACTGTTTTTGAGCATAAATGGTCAAGTTTCCTCCTCTTTTGTGGTTCTGTGGTAATGTATATTTCCATGGAAACTAGATTTGTTTGACTTTTTGGTCATTTGGTCAGGGTTGCTGTAAGAACATATGATGTGGGACAGACGTACTTATGGGTGGGAAATCATGTTGACTAACAACAATATTTTAAAATATATTTCTTTTAACATTTTCACAGTGCAGTTTAAATAAAAATCATATATTCTTATGTATCTGAACTACTATACATGGACAGAAAATTGACATAAAATAAACTGAATTGCATGAAATCTAAATTTACAATTCATTTTCTATGTGAAAATGAGTTTTGACATTTTGATATTTTCTGTATTTTGGGTGTATCCAAAAATCTACAGCCAGGGCTTTTCTACAAGACTTTGCCACTTGTTGTAGAAATTGATTTTAAGTTGTAGTTTATTCTTTTTGGTATTATAAAGAGAAGTCTAGAAATATAATACCTGATGTGAAATGACTTTTAACATGTATTAGCATGTATTAGAGTTTTTAACCCTTTATATTTCCAGGTTGACTGCACCTTGATGTTTATTACTCATTATTAAACAAGCTAACTGAATGTTATATGAGTGAGGAATAGAATCCTGGACTGGCCCTAATTTTCTGGCCATTAAATGGGTTAAACATCTCAGTATATTTTGTAATACACCGAATAATATACTGAATAATTGCAAAAAAGGACAATTACAGGATATTTACACCCGATCCCGCTCTGATTTAGAATTAATACCATTTCTCCTGCTCTTCAGATTGTCCATCCTCAGTATTTGCCCATCAGCTCCTCCTCCTCCTCCTCCTCCGTAAGGTCATTTTCGTCCGTGTTGAGGATACCCTCCAACCTGCCGTACAGAACTCAGTCTTTTATTACATCTGGAAAGACAAACTTTTGGGTGACTAGCTGCAGAGAGGAGTCTCCACTCATCGCATATGACGAGCCGCCATGGCGTCCTTTCCTCTCCTCCTTCCCCTTTGAACCGGCACCAGTAGTAGATTTAAGTATCAGCGCACCGACTCGTGCCAGTGTGATCATGCAGGCTATGGACCTGTCCTCAACATCAGGAAAGAAGCAATAGAAAACAACTTTCAGAGCATAATGCTGTCCTGCAACTGTATACCCACTCCTTCAACCCCCCCCTACCCATATTGTCAAAACAGCCACCACCAGTCTGGCAGAAATTTACTGGTGTTCTCGAGCTTGAGTCGAGCTCTTATGATGCTCAGTACCACAAGTACAGTGTATGTTTGAAGATGAATGTAAGAAATTACTTTTAAAGGAATTGTTTGGCGAAAAATTTATGTTATGGTTTCCCTCATTACCCTAAATGTAGCCAGCTGGTTTATGAAATTTGCTTTAGTTTTGCGCTAGAGCTACAAAGCTAAACAAGTACTAAATGTAGCTTCAGTGCAAATATGTGGCTTGGCAAATGGACTACATTTAGGGCAAGGGGGAACTGTGCACATTTGATTTTTTGCACAGCTATCACTTTAAGGCCATGCAGAGTTAAATACTTGTATTATTATTATTATTATTTTTTTTTTTTTTTTTAAACAAACAAGCTGCTCATAGCAAATTTGGTTCGAAGTATGTGATTTGTTTCGGATTATTTATTTGGCTCATCCCTTTTCTAGTATGGGATATAATAAATACTGGAAGCATTTCATCTGTTAACATGGGATACTGAAAATGGCTGAGAACCATTGTTGCATTCTTGTTTTTGCTTTTTTTTGGTCTTTTTCTTAAAAATCAAACAGTTTAAGCTGCAATATTTAATTTTGTATGGCCTATGTGGAAAAAATACCTCATGTTCCCAGAACATTTTTTAGAAATGTGTGGAATTACCTCAGAGACGGATCCTCATTGTTGTCTATCACAAATGCATTATTAACAGAACGGGCAGCCCATCTACCTTCCCGTTGATGGGCTGCAATAAGTTTGGCCAGAATGGTTCTTTACACATAACACACTTCTTTTTTCTTTTTTTTCTTTTTCTTTTTCTTCAGTATGTTGTGACTTGTGCATTGGATAACACTATTAGTTACAGTGCAGTTCATGGTATTACAGCAAACAGTTACTCGCAACAGCTCAATACTAGGTAGTAGCCTGGGAATAAAAGCAACAACCAGAAACATTCTGAATCTTGCAAGCTTTAGTTTATTGTACTTGACAAATTCACTCTGGCTAAAATGAGGGGCTGTTTCTCCAGTCATACTCACATCAGTGTGTGTCCTGAAGCTGTAATATTATTTTAATTGTTTTTATTATAGGATTTAATATAAAAAGTTATTACAGGAGGAGGTTTTACTATTAAAGTCACTAACAAAAGTGAAAAAAATACAGAGCAGCTGTAGATACTAGTCACTAGACACTAGTTAGTGATTAAACAGCTAAAAGCATAGTTTTCCTTGCTTTTTCGTTTTTTGTTTTTTTTTTTAACTTTTTTTAAAATGTTAATTAAAAAAAAAAGTACTCAGTCCAATGTACTGAGGTGAACAAAGGTTAAGACTAAGTGGCAAAAAAGTCTGGTTTGAATTTTGGTTGTATAGTGGCTTGAAAATCCATTAATTTATTTACGTACATCTGCCTAATCAGCCTACAGCAGTTTAGCCCATTCACATAAAGGAGTGTTTCAGCCTGGACTGCTTTTTTTAAAGCACATTACAGGGTAGCCAAGCAGAAGAGAGCTCAATTATATACATATACATATATACTGTGTATATAAATATATATACACAGTCAAATGCAAAATTTAGACACTCCTTGTCACATTACATGGTTTTGTTTAATGTTTATAGTGAAAATATGTGCACATCAATTACAGAGAAATGCATACTTAATACACAATTAGGTGAAAAAACATCAAATATGGCCTGTGCAAACATTATCGTACATTATATATTTTATGCTTCCTTTATTCCTACATGCTACACCCAGCAAGTAGGTAGAAATCGTCACTTTTAAATTCTAGTATTTTCCCTGGAGAGGATGTGTTAAATTAATTTTACACCAAGAAGACATGCAATTTGATCGGAGGTGCTCACACATTTTTATCTGTATCAAACTAAAAAAAAACATTTAAAATTAGAATGAGAGAGAACAAAGAGCAGTGGGAAATGGTCATGAAATAATTCATTATTTTTGGTGCGTAAACCTGTACACACCTGCATCAATAAAAAAAAAGCAAGATTATGGGCCCTTCCTAAAATTAATGTAACAAGCTGTGATGGATAAACAAATGGAACAAAACCACAAGTTTCACTGCCCAGGAGTAAACACTCTTCGGCCCTTTATTTAAGGCATGAATATGCAATTATCATTCACAAACACCTCAACAAACAAATTATTCATTTAGCAGCACATAAAGCAAAACAAAGTGAAAAGCCTCTAAGATTCAGAATGGTCTCTATCTGACAATCAGCTTTCCAGAGCTAAAAATGGTATCATGAACCCTTTTTAGAAGCATATTACCTTATTATAGGTACAGTGCATTTTTTAAAGAGATCTATTAAATCTGTTTATTTTTTTATATCAGAATGTTCAACCCTACAGTTATGAGTGTAAACTGAGACTTCCTTTAGGCTCATGAAAAGCCTGAGAAATAGCTGAGTGTGTTCAGTCAAATGTTTGAGGTGATAAAAATTCTTAAGTGACAAAATGTTTAATGAGCTTCTCAAAAGACTTCCGTGGATGTGATTGATACCACAGGTACTGTACTGTTGAAAGGTTTTAGGTAGATTTAAACTTTTTCTGGGCAGTAAGTATGTCTTTGCATGTAAAACATGCTAGCATAAATACAAATAAACATAGATACAGTTCAAAGTAATAATGACTTGTGTTGAGTAAAGTTATTGATGTCTTTGTTAGAAGTACACAGGTCTTCTGTTTTTTCATTTACTGTTTTGGAAATAGGAGGTTTGTGCTGCATCACTGCGCAAGTTAATGCAGGGTAGGACTGGACAATATGGGAAATATATAGTAATTACACTGCCACATATTGTGATCATTAAGCTAAATGATATATCGATATGCGTTGCAATATATTAAAACATTAAAACATACAAAAGCATTTATTAGCATTTATTGGATTACACAAAAATGTTGGTTCCAACAATCACCCACAGAAAGTTTTCTGGAACTGTGATTTGTCAGGATGCTTCCAATGCACAGAAAAAAAAATCTAATTGGTGAGAGGGCTCATTTGCATATAGCTGCCAATCAATGTTTCAAGGGCTGATATTACAGAATGATTTAAAAACAAAACTATCAGAGGATTACATTGAGTATCCTTGTATCAGGTTTATTTGTACTTTAAAAAAAAATAGTGCCTATTTCAAACAGTACTGCATTTTGTAGAGAAGCTGTGGTCATTTGCTATACGATTTCATTCCTGCGCCAATGACGAGGGTTTTTTAATTCTCCTGCATCGGTAACATACAGCTTTTGACATGATAGAGAGAAGGTGTTGCCGCAACTACCCGTTAGCTTCCCTTATGTGTGTGTGCAGGGAAGTATTGGAAAATGGATCCATATGCTTGCCTGTGGACACTAACAGTATGATGCACCTGCAGCAGTTTGGCAGCAAATGCAGAAAAACGTGGGAGTGTTTTCACTAGGTGAATGATAATTATTTGCACATTATAAGTGGCAAATGAATTCTTCACATTTTATTCTGTTCCTCAAATTTTATTATTTAACTCTTTGCTGTGTTCAGATCTATAACTACATCTGTGCAATGCTGTGCCCATTAAAGAGCGGAATTGCCAATTAATTTGACATTTTATTGGGTTTTGACTTCATCACAAAAATTCACCAAAGCTGTAACCACAGGAGTTTGAGGAGGTTGCACAGAATAAGATGGGACATGTGCATTCACCTGTGCTCAGGTTTCTTTTGGACATGGGTCTGGCTGTGTATGTACATGTATTTAAATGTGCCGTTTTAAAGTATGTGTGTACATGTATATGCATTACTGTGTGTACATATCAATTTAAAGACTTTTTTTGACAGAAATAAAATAAAAAATAAAAGTCTTGTTTAAGTTGCTAGAGTGTTCACTTGCGTGTGTTTAAAGTCATAGTTTGGTTTCTGACACTGAATGAAAACAATTTGCAAATGTATGTTAGAATCTAAAAGCTAGTGGCTGAAATGGCTTACTTCCATACTATACAGTGCGCAAAAGCAATGGAGAATGGCTAGTGTATCTGAATACACAGTATTCATCAAGCAGTACGCAAAAATTCCCCAGATGACCTACTGAATCAGGAGACATTCTGAAGCATGTGAGAAGTACACTGTGTTATGCCATCATATAATTGGAGCTGCAGGGAGTCAGCTGTGTATGTAGTGCAAGTAATCTATAACTAGAAAAATCAAAATTTAAGTCATTATTACATACAACACTGAATAACAAGTTGCTCTGTGAAAAACATTAAGCCCATTTTTTAAGTGTTATCAAAGTAACTTGCACATGAATGCAAGCTGAGGTATTATAAATTAATATAATATTAGCTGGGTAGTTGGCCAGTCAAGCTGCAGAAGTAAGACCATCAATAAATATTTGGATACAATATTTGTAGTTTCACAATGTATAAAGACTGGCATAAAATTGGAGAAGTAATTTGATATATCTCTGTGATCAATGAGTATTGTATTAATCACCCTAAACTGGTCAGTTGCATTACTTAAAGCAAATATAAGCCCCTTCAGCTTTTAATTTGTACAACTCATCCTGTTTATTTTGTAATCTTGTATATTCACATCTGTTAATAGAGCCGTTTGAGACAGCAGAGCTAACCTAGAAACTGAGTTTTCTTCTTTTGCCCTATTATTTTTAGCCATGGCACTTCCATTTGGCTTTCTCATTTCACATTAAGGAGGGAGTAATTTAATGTACATACAGTTATTGATATGTACATTACCTTGTGTTCTGTTAAAGGACTGTTAGCAAAATTGACTACAGTATTATGGTGTTGTACCCACCTAGATACTAAACAATAATCAATCGTGGACTGTCTTGAACATTGCTTATTGTACCAGGTGTACTGCCGCTCATTTGAAAATCTGGATTTAAATCTGGATTAAAAAATGCCGTCCTCCTGTCTCTCATTTTATTCATTGGCATCAGGATACTTAGCAAAAATAATGCCCTCTGTGTTATATTGTTTTTAAGACCCCAGACATTATTAGACAACAAAGACAATGACATGTAAAAGAATTAGAGCTAGAAGAATAAGAAAACCTAGTAAGAAAACCTGACTTTCTCTATAAAGACTAAAGAACTATTGTTTGCTTATCTCAGCAATAGAGCATCAAACCTGTATAAGACTGAGGCCAAATTTTCACATTTATCCAAAACTCCTGCCATTCAGTTTTTCCTTGTACTTGTTGATTCCCTGTGATAAATATGGAACTATATAAAACAAGCTTCTGTACTTCTGTAGTAACAAAAAAAATCTAAATAATATTTACCAAAAACCAGCCAAATAATATAGTTTAGTGTGGACCTTCAAAGGGAAGAATCATAGATTGTATTATGTTGTCATGACAATATTTTGTTCACAGTCCAAAACTTAAATGACCCAAAATCAGCAGAGCCTAAGCACTTGAGCTGAGCAGTGGAGAAAACAGAAATCTAATTAAACTGGAAGTGCATACAGCCAAGCAGACATCTACCTTGCATGTTGACTTTGACTTTTTTGCCCTCAATATACACAAAGGGACCCCTGAAGCGTGCCTGCTCCCTTCATGCTTTTCCAACGACCGGACACATTCTGTTGCGTGCGTCCTTGGTGCTCTGTGTTAAGTCTTCAAAGATTGTGGTCTTTCTTTCGCTCAGTAGATATTCTTGCGCCCCACCAGATTTTATCCCGTACAATGTGCAATAGGAACAGCGTTATTATGCCATGACTGGGCTGTGCGTCGTTGGAGCAGAGATCCAGTCTGTGAGCAATATCCACTGATTATGCCAGCCGATCAGCTATTTCTCTGCAGACTTCCACATTTCACTGAACAAGACAAAGGGAATTTTCTGGATATTCTCTCCCTGTTGTTCCTTGATCCCCACTATGTGCAGATTCCACCTCCTTTTGTACACATCCAGATCCTCACATCTATCACAAACCATTTTGTTTTTAACCTCGATAATCGTGTCTTCCACTTGCTTCCCCACAAATTCAACTGCATCACACTTTTAACTGAACTTGTATAGACTTTCAATGTTTCACTGCATTTTTTCAATCCTTTACATTATTGCAAGTAGTTTGTAATATGACACCGTTTTATCAGTAGTGGCCACTTTACCTTGTCTTTGACTACTTTGCTGGTGTCCTGGGGGTTTCTGGAGATGGAGTCAGAGTCACAGCCACCAAGGATTTTTGGGCTTAACAGTGTATTCATTCACGGATGTTTATTTTCCTCCATCATCACTGTGTCCCATCAAAAATGTGATATGTGGTCGACAGTTTTTTTTTTCTTCCCTGTTTCTTCCATGGTGTCATCTGCGTACTTGATTATGGTGTTAGAACCATAAATTGGCACACAGTCATGGGTGAACAGGGAGTACAGGATCGGGCTCAAAACACAACCTTGTGGGACGCCGGTGTTCAGGCTGATGAAAGAGGAAGAGAGGTTGTCTAACTTAACAGATTGGGGTCTGTCAGTCAGAAAGTCCGAAATCCAGTTGCAATGCTATCTAGCATTAGTTAGCATATAGGAGATTGTCAACTGACAAGTATGTAGCTACCTATAATTATAAATTGATGGGATAGCTAACCAATAAGCTGCAGACAACTTATGTCAAATAAAGATTGCAGTGCGCAATGATGTTATGCTCTCCTCTTTCTTCCTTAACCTGAAATAAAGTTTCAATTCCCAAGACAGAAACGCCTGGCTGCATGTCCAGGCTGCATCGTACCATGAGCTTGAGTCAGCAGGAAACTAACAACGCTGCATGTAAACAGATGTGGCAAAAGTATACAAGTTCCTTACTTAAGTAAAAGTCCAAGTATGACTTAGATTTTTTATTCAAGTAGAAGTATAAAAGTACATGCTCAAAAATGTACTTAAAGTAAAACAATATGCTCGTTAAGAGTTACAGCTGCACATCTACGAAACTGAGCATATGGTGTTTTACAGTAGAAATTCATTCATCATCCAAAATTTGAAATGGACATTGTTGGCATCTCTACTAAGAGAAAAAAAAAATATTTTTAAAATTTTCATTTTAGCAGTCAAAGCTAAACACCAGATCAGACGATTCCTTTATGTAAGACAAGGCCAAAGTGGGACTTTTTAAGATCTGCATCTACATAAGGCAGACCAGCTCACCCCAACTTCACACACACAGACAGACACAGCTAATGTCCAGCAATGGGGATCAATGTATCAGACTATATTCCTAACAGCAGTATAGTCCTCACCCTACATATGCCAACACCCTGACACCAAACAACAGGAACCAATCAGAAAGCTAAATTTGCACACACATACTGGATTCACATAGATATCATACAGCCGCTCACCACAGACACTTCTGTCCAGAGAAGACCACAAATAAGTTAACATTATACAGTTAGATATAGAGGTAAAGAAGCACAAACTAATAAACACACAGTTTACTGCCACAATGGACAGACACGATAAAGAAGACATGACAGTTAAATCAAACAGCTGATGTGCGAATAAGAGGAAACACACAGCAATCTTATAAACCCAGATCCAATCACTGTAGGCCAGCACTACCACAGCAGGCATAGGAGCATGTTTGTTACTACTTTCTGTAGTAAAGCAGCGCTGTAATGGATGATATTGGATTCAGATTCACAGAGTCGGACTGAATTCGACTCACTGATCTCTCGAGCCTAAATGCAGACTCTTATTCGAATTTTCGTTCCACCTTGAAAAGTCATGCGGACACGTAGTGCCGGTCCACTCGCCGTGAACGTGACTGCTACATAATTTAAGGTGGGACGAAAATGAAAGCTAACTTAATATTCACTGAATCCACTTTACGAGTCTCGGTTGCAGTTAGCACACCGGGCCCTATCAGTAGAGACGGGGGTCGCTGGTGTAAACATTGCATTACAGATATAAACTCGGGGGTGACATTTGTAGAGAGTTCTGGTGTTTATGTATGTTAACTAACTCATTAGTTCACAGTATGCAGACTAAAGCACTACCGGCTTAACGGGAACTCTCCCCCTGCCCTCCTGATCACCCACTCCGGCACTGGGTAATGCTGACCTTACACCAAACGATTTTCAAGCGATTTTACTGTCGCAGACAAATTTCCAAAGTCGGAACAAAATCATGAGAGTCTTGCTAGAGTTGCGTCGCGCTCGCGTCGTCTCGATCGTTAAGTGTAAGGTGGTCAGGATTGCAGTTTTAAGTCAGTCTGTTTCTCGTCCTGGCGCTCCGATAAAATCAACCGTGTTTGATATTATCATAAGTCGTAGGTCTTGGCTCACGCAAAGAGTGACGTGGACATTGTCGAAAACCAATAGGAGAGCTCTTTTCAGCTCCAAACGGGAAGCCGCGAGCCAAGTACAGTAATGTCTGGCGGAGATTCGACATGGAGGGGAGTCTGGCGAGAGCTCGGAAACCGCGGTTCTCCTGGACTGTTCAAAAGGAGGAGAAGCTGGTGGAGCTGTGGAGTGAACAAGAGTGCCTCTTTGACGTATCTTCCCATTTCTACCACGACAGAGTGGAAAAGGAAAAACGGTGTACAGAAATTGCTGAAGCCCTCGAAATCCCCGGGGCTAACGCGAGCCCGTGACGTCACAAACGTTAACACATCCAAGAGTTCATTAATGCGCAGAAATGCGCAGTAAACAGTCCGATTCTAAATCACGCACGTTTTAAAGCTATTTTCAAGTTATCCTATCTTGTAACGAGGGGTAGTTATGCTATGCTAAAGCTAGCTAGCTAAACACTGCCGAACGGAGCTACAGTGTTTACATTCAGCCTACTAGCGAACATGATGGGAAATAATCTCAAAATCTAGTTGCAGTCCTGTAAATAGTGACTCTGCAAGATTCCCAGTGTTTGCAAAATCATAGCCTGTGACTAGTCTGTGACTAAAAGTCTGTGACTTGTCTTTAGATGTGAGAAGGTGTCAGACTTTAGTCTATTAAATGTCTTTTCAGAGTCTTTTCAAAATCTTCTAGTGTATGGTTAGCATAAGGCTACCGATGCAGGTTTCTTTCAGACGCACCTCCCGCATCAACCGCGGACTTCAAGGGCGGTTTATCTTACCCACGTGCTCACTGCTGGGGGCCTGAAAGCGGTGAAAGTAGCCAATCACAGGTTTACTCCGGCCCCCCTCCCCCCCATTTCACAGCCAATAGGATTCCGATTTGCGCTTCATTGGGCGCCTAAATAGAATCGCCCGATTAAAAATATATTAATATCGAGATTCAAATAAACAGATCGTTAATACCAAAGTAACGAGTCTGTTTTGAGAATGTAGTGAGTAAAAAGTACAGATTTTTCTTTTGAAATGTAGTGAGTAAAAGTAAAAAGTATTAGGTGACAAAAACACTCAAGTAAAGCAAAAGATACCTAAAAATAACTAATTAAGTTCATGTTTCCATGGCCACCTCTGCCATGTAAACATGTAGTTGTGTGTTTTATCTCAAAAGCTTCTGGGAAATATATGGAAACATGTTAAATAGATAAATCATGTAATCCATTATTTTCACCAATGTTACTGTATTCTGAATATTATCTGTTTACATTGTAACGGTATCAGAATGCAGTTACTTATGTTTTGTATTCTAACTACGTAATGCACATTTTATGTATATTTTATAAAAAAAAAATTCAATACTCTAAAAGTTTTACATAATTGATAACATGTAGACAAAGCCATTCGGTGTGGTTTGGTGTCAAATGCTCTAAATAAAGTATACAGTGAAACAGATGGACTACAGTCTGTAACTGTAGAACTACTCCTAGTTGCTCCTAGTGGAGCTGATAAAATAGATAGTAAGTGTAGATACAAGGAGTTGGTTTCAGTGAAGAGATCTATGTCACAGATAGTCATGTGTATGTAAGAAGGTAGGGAGTCTGATTCTGTTTGTTTTAATTGTTCTTTTATTTGTTAAAACAACATGCTCTTTAAGCCAAGATTTTTAAATAAAGAAAATAGAGTAAAGTGAGTAAGGTTCAACCCTTTTGTTATAAAGTGATAAACCACCTGGATTATAACATATCATTGCATATAGGTCTGTGATTTAATTTCTATGCAATGCATTCAGTGTGATGAACAAAATGACTTTCCGTAACAGAAACTCACTGGCTAAAAGCTGTGTTGTGAGCACTGTCCAGTGATTAGAAAATAACAGTCTGCAAGTGCATTAGCTATTCTTTTTCATTACACTGATGTAACTAAACTTGTGTATACCTGCCAAACTCATACTGTTAAGCTTAGTACACAGCATATACTGTGTAGTATTAGTGTGTACTAATAACTGAGACGCAGCCATACATATTCAGACAGACATATTGTCCGCATCACTTCGACACATTCCACTGTGCCAGATCTCTGTGCTCACCACATGTGGGCGTGTCTGTGACATTTCTGTATGCAAATAAAGTAACACATTGTCTGGAAGAAAGCAATCTTATTTTTTTTTGTTAATGTCACATAAACATTTTACAATGAAAATAAATAAAATGAAAATAAAATATTTATTCTTATTTTATAAGCTACGTTTTAGACATTTTAATGTGCATCACTGACTTTTATCAAATTATGTGGCAATGATAATGTTTAGAAAGGAATGAAAGCCTTCCCGCCCAAATCATGTAAATGCTGGACCGTCATTCTCGCTCTTCTCTAACTTCAGACTAAGTGCCAAAACCACCGGGCTTTCTAGGTCCTCCCAATCCCACACGCACAAAGGCAGTTTGGCGAGTATCACTGGCTGATGCAGGAGTTTTTTCCTGGATAAAGCCCTCTACCAGGAGTACTTCAGGCTCTCCAAAGACTAATTTGCTATTTGCTATCAAAAAATAAATAAATAAATAATAAACACTGAACGCCTCACAATTTGTCTCAGGTAAATGTATGCAGGTTTTATTAGTAATTTTTAATTATTACTTTTCTTTGTATTTACAGATACCTTGCAACATGGGATTCCTTTGGAACCATTGCATTTAATTACTGACTGACTGGGCCACTGCACAGTGAGCCAGGTAGTCAGGGATGTCAGTGAAGCCATCTGGAATTATCTGATTGATGGCTTCATGCCTGACCCCTCAAAAAAGGACTGCACCAACATTGCTGTTGGCTTTGTAAATTGTTGGAACTTCCCTAGCTGCATTGGTTCCTTAAATGGAAGGCGTCAAGGCCCCTCTAATTCTTGGCTCCCTGTACTATAACTACAAAGGGACACTTTTTTATTGTCCTCTTGGCAGTTGTAGATGCAGACTACCTTTTCCGGGTGGTTGATGTTGGCGGGTGTGGCAGAACAAGTAATAGAGGCACACTACACAATTTAGCTTTCGGTGAGGGCCTCTTGGACCTCTTAGGCACCTTAGACCTCTGAGTAGATGCACTTATTCCGTAAACAGAGCACCGTAAACCACTACCTTTTGTATCTGTGGGAGATGAGGCCTGTTACCTTGCCCGCATACAAATCTCAAGACTTGTTTCAAATTGAATCAAATTACAATGCTGAAAAGCAAAATCTTTATTATAATGTGGTATATTTTATAACTTTAAAATAGCTGAAATCAGTAGGCCAGTGTGACCAATGACTAAATCATATAATTTATTGAAACATATGCATGTACACCATATTAAGAGAATACACCCCATATCAGTATCCCAAAAACAGAAAACAAACTGAACAGTTTAAGAAAATTGCAGCGTCTTACTTCACTTCAGACGCTGAAAACAACAAGGCAGACTGTAACGTAGTGCTAATGAGTTCAATTTAAAGAACTACATTTACACAACTGAGACACGTGACGCAGGTAGGAATGACCTGAACATTTTTAAACAATGGAACAATTAGTTATTAAAAACGAAAAGAAAGCTTAAACAAGGTTATCAAGTAAAATATTTACATATTTATATTCATAAAGTGTCCTCTTTTGAAAAACTACTAGTGGTGGTCTATCTGTTTCTGTATAAAAGAACTCATGGCCTTATTCCTCTTTCTCTTTCTCCACATGTGGCTGCCATGTGTATCAGCTGGCATGGCGGCTGCTGCTGCTGCTACCTGGCTGGCTGTGACTGCTGCTACTACTACCTGGCTGTGAATGCTGCTGATTGCATTGCAGTGTTTATGTGTCTGTGAGGTTTGTTACATTCCTGTGAAATATGTCTGAGTAGGACGCTGTGACATGAGCTTGTTTTACACCCATCTCCAATCTTTCGCATGAGAGCCACATTGTTGACTGAATCTCACCAATGCTACTATGTTCAGTTTTGTTTTTAAGTCCATCCAAGTCTGCATTATAATAGTTCTGATTTGTAACGATGGGTCAGCAATTGTATGTGTGGATTGTCTAATTACGTATAATTTGCATAAAGCTATAACTATTTTGATCACCTGACTTTAATTTTCTCTCTTTGCCTCTCTCTCTCCCTCTATTATTTTTTTATAATAAGTTTCCGAGTTTTCCTCCTTGGAAGCTGAAGTGGTAGCAGCAATTTTAAATGCTTTAGGA